>UCOK01019886.1:0-430596 GCA_900474325.1 Synergus umbraculus
TATATATATATAAATTGTAGTGTGTTGGTTAAAGAGTTGATTAAGGAATATATGGGTGGTGACAGGTGGTGGGTGGTGGCTCTGGGACTGTTATGTCGGCCGTTTCGGGGGTGAGTAGCAGTAGCGGCGGCAGTTCCGGTCGACCCACACCCATTGCACTTGTATCCAACGTAAACGACTCTCAGTCTAGGTTGTCTTCCACACAGGTAAATAATCGTCGACAGGCAGTTCAGTCCACACACACTGAAAATGCATGAGTGACGATGTGTTTCAAAAATGTAACAAACGAATTAACAATTCTTTTCCCATATAAATTTGAGATTTTTTCCTTTTTATCATTCCATTCTTAGATCATAGGAAAAGGTGTATCGGATTTTTCATTTAATACTCAGTTACTGGCTATAATTTTATGTATAGAAATCGTATTTTTAGTTTATAACTTGAGTCCAATTCCCTTAAGAACTCGTGCGGTGCAGATTATGAAAACAATTAGATTTACATAATGTTAAATCCATTTTGCATGTATGGTTTTAAAAAAAAAGGAATTAATTACATTTTCAGAAAATGAAAAAAGTAGTTGATAACGTACCCACCGCCTGTCACATTGGTTACAAATTTTAAGGAATATATATACAAATTTTATAGGTTTGAATTTGCTGAAATTAAAATGATTTAATTTTGCTTATAAGTTTTAAGTTTGTGAACTCTTTTTACATATGGGTGTTTAGAATTGATGATAAATATAAAAAGCAGAGAAATATATATAATACAGTTGGTGGAAGTGAAGTTCTAATAATATTCAAATTTATTTTTTAATGGTTTGATATTGTCATTTTCAGAGTTCACCTACCAATTCCAAAAACCCTACGGCAAAGCTGTTGAGTCAACCAAGTATATCGATAACACCTTTGCCACGTACAACCTCCCAAACTACAATATCTGGTTCAGGATCTTCTTCAAAACCTGCTGGGGGAAAGAGTACTTTTGTCATATGCGAGATTTGCGACGGTTATATCAAGGTAATTCTTGTATACACTACTTCTATTTAAATTCAATTTTCATAATGTAAGTTTTGTTTCTAATACTTTTGTTGTGGTGTTTTGTTTATTATAGGATTTAGAACAACTTCGAAATCACATGCAATGGATCCACAAAGTTAAGATACATCCAAAGATGATCTACAATAGACCTCCTCTTAATTGTCAGAAATGTCAATTCCGGTTCTTTACGGATCAGGTGAGATATATTTATAATTGCTTTTGATAAAATTTCAAGATGAAATTTCCACATTTTCCTCAATTTGAAATGTTATGATTTGAATTTGATATTTTTTCGCTCTGTACCTGTACTCTTTTTAAATACAGAAAAAGTAAAATATCTTAATTAAATATTACGTGTTTTAGGGTTTGGAAAGACATTTACTCGGATCTCACGGGCTCGTCACATCTAGTATGCAAGAAGCTGCCAATAAGGGCAAAGATGCTGGACGTTGTCCAGCTTGCGGCAGGGTAAGATTTTATAATTTAATTTTTATTAATTAAAAAATTTAATTTTGCTTAATACCTTGGTCCCATTGGTGGAAAATTTTTATTATTGATTGAAATCGACACTTTCCACCAATCAGTTCCGACAGAAAGAGATAAATTCAGGATGTCTAGCGGACCGGAAAACCGGGAAAAACCCGGGACTTTCATTTAGGACCAGGAATTTTTGTATTTTATTGAAAAATCGACGTTTTTCTACTTTATCTAAATAATTAATTAAATTTTTAAATCATTAATTTCGTTTAACTTTTCAGGTATATCAATGGAAATTGCTAAACCACGTAGCACGGGATCATGGGATGACTCTGAAGCCAGCGCATCTATCGTACAAATGCACAGTCTGCACTGCCACGTTTGGAATGTACAAGCAGTTCGAGAATCACGTCTACTCGGCGCACAGTGTCGTTGCCAAACGAGTCATGGATAAAAAGAACGCGCCTTCGTCCCCGTCATCCAGATCCAATGACTCTCTTCTCAAGCCCTTGAAGATCAATGATGAGATCACTATTATTCCGCAACCAGCTAAACTATCATCGAGATCCGTTCAAGGTCGAGGCAAATAGCAATGATCGTCTGAGTGATACGTGCAACTTGTCTCATTAAATTTCACATAACTTTGTGGTACTCCATACCGATCTCTGTCGTAACGCGGTGATCGACGCGAAGTGTACATGTGTATGCATATTATGCTTAAGGCACACAAAACACTCACAAATACACACACAGATACAATTACCGATAATATCCCAAAAAATAAAATCTACAACTCTCTTGGCAAAACACTAGTTGACTGCGTAATAATATTCCAACGACAATTATACCGATATATTTATTTAAGAATTTTTATTGTTGTTATCAGACATGCATAAAGAAGAAAATAGACTGTAAAAACATTAAAGGGTGGCCTTCAGTATGATTCCTTCGTTGATCCTCGAGCAGTGCAATTGTTGCAATCCTCACAAACGCGCCTCTTAATTACCCAAATGTTCGAATCATCGAATGTTTAAAAACATACGCAGATTAATTATATTCGTGTTCTGTCGTAATGTAAATGGGTCTCCCTATTATCGGAGCTTCTATGTAAATCCTTTTTGTAACTAGTATACTCGAACTTAATTCTATTTTCCAATTACAGAAATTATTTATTAATTATTAAATCTTACTCTTGCCGATTGTTTGAGGGCATAATGGAATACCAGCTTGTGAATTTTAATCAATTTTAACGAAATACTCCGTATTTTATTTTTTGAACAAGACCCGCACTTTCGAAATAATTTACATCATGTCAGAAAGGTGATAGGAAATAACATGAATTCACAGAAACTGTAAAGTGTATCTATTACAATAAGTTGAACCTATGAGGTTCCCTATGTAATAAAACATCCAGTTTTATTTTTGCGCTCTTTTAAGAACAACAAATTGTACATTAACATAGATTATAGTATAAACGTGAACGGATAAATATCAAGAAAGCTACGATGGCACACACATACACATATTATATATATATATATATATATACATATATCGAGTTTCTGTTTTTTACGAGTCTCGATTTTCTTCTTTACGAGTCGAAATTCTACCTTTCTTCAGTTTTCTTGAAGTTCTAAAACCACGAACATTACGTCGAGTATTGGGCCTGTGTAACACAAGTAATGTTGCGAATCGAAGTTAGATTTTTGGAGTGAGATAGATAAATTCTCTTCTTACGAAAAACTCCCTGCGATGACGATAGGCTTATATTATATTAACATGTAGATAGTCCTTTAAAAAAGAGAGTAACGGGTTTAATTTAAATAATTTCGACTTCTCATAATTTTTGTACGTTACTATAGGAAATGATAATTTTAGAAGAGAAAATGTATTCGTGCGAAGGGCATAAAAATACGGTGTGCTTTTGCACTCAGGCTGTATTATTTAAACTCGGCTATTTGCCAGCCACTATTACGGTGATCACATGTTGGTAAAACATTAGACGTAATTACAGAAATTATATAGTTTACTGTAATAATTTGTACAATATTATATGAATAATTAGTGATTGCGAAAATAAAGTGTACCAACATTGTATTAAAACTTCATCGTCTCGTCGTCCAGCGAGCTTTTCAATTTGTCAGCCCATCGTTTCTTTTTTTTTTTTTTATATATATATATGTATATATATATTGTTATTTCTGCTTTTGGACATTAATTTTGTCATCTCGTTTTCAATTTGTATTTTTTTTTCAAGAAAAGTACTACATATTTCGATTTTTCAAATTTTCAATACACTCGACAAGTGTTCAGGAAAATTGGTAAAAAGTGTGGAGTGAAGAGAGAAATTACGTTGAGACTAGGACTGCATAATGTAATTCTTTAACTGATGAGTAAACGTGCGAATCTGTTTTAATAAAATTATCAGATTATAGGGTTTCATTATATTGAGGATCTAGTTTAAGTGAATTCTATTTTTTATTATTTGCGCCCGTTTTTAAAGTGCAAATTGTATGCTTACAATTTTGTTCTTTTTAATTTGTACAGATGCAATTGTTTTTCTTTTTTTAATTTCGATGTTTGGCTAGGTTTTAGATAGTTTTTTATTTTAAAACTTGGAAAGAAAATTTGAGCTGTGCTTATCCACTTTATATTAAAGCTCGGGAATCGAAGTTGAGTCAAAATGGATGTTGGTCACTGAATCGATTTTATTAGATAGTAATACCTTTGTATAACTATTGCAGATTCACCTCATGTATCGCAAAAAAATTTTATTAACAGTTTACGATCCAAGACTCGGACTTATTTACTCTTTGAGAGAATAAATTGTAGAATTCGTTTGTGTAAGGAAAGCGAAAATAAATCATTTCTTTTATATAAACAATCTCAAGCTAACGATAAAGGCCCAACCTGTGCATACAAAAAATTTTTTAGCAAAAGTCTCCTGTTGATCATTTTTAAGATACTGATTATAAAATTTTGAATTAAGAAAAAGCTACTTTTTCGGCTATAATGTCAATTGCAATTTTCTTAAAGGGCTTAGTTCTATTTTTTGTTTATTTCTTAAGTTTATTTGTTGAACTAAAAAATTTCCGAGACGAAGAAATTATTTCTTTTCAAATTTCAAAATGAATTTATTTATAGTGATTTATTTCTCTGCTCAAAAATTTCTTCAAGTTAGTCATTTGGAGAAAGTCAACCCTTTTTTGCTTCTTAAACATAATAAAAAAAATTTAAATGGATAATTTTTCTTCTTTATTATTTTATTTTCTGTATTGGATTATTAATTAAAATAAGTTTTAATATTTAAATGTCTTAAGTGGGAAAATGAAGAGTTTAATCGTAGGCCACTGAGTCGAATTTGAATTTCGCGCTTTTTTTTAATAGATATATATATGTATACATATATAAAGAAAGAAACATATATATGTATGGGATTGTGTGGAAAAACAGGTTAGGTACATTCGTACTTTTGGCGCGGAAGCTGCAGATTTGTGGCTTTTCCGCACTCTCCGGCCGCTCCGGCGTTGTGGAAAGTTGGAAACTGCGGAGAAGGGAGATATTGTGAAGAAAGAGGCCTTTGAGATTTGGAAAAGTGCATGAGCGTGCCGGAAAATTGAAATTTAGCGTCAGTTTCTCGCTTATCTGAAACTGAATTAACGATGGGTGACTTGCCTTACCTCGTTGAATATTCCAAAAGTGGACGTGCAAGCTGCAAAGCATGTAAGACTCCTATCGCAAAAGATTCTTTACGGCTTGCTGCAATCGTACAAGTAAGTATAAGATATTTGAACAAAGAAAATACATGACTACATGAGCGTCCTTTTTAATTACAGCCTTTTATCCTCGTTTGTTGATCATTAAATTAATTCTTACCTGAAAACGATTCTGTGATTTTTCTTCCTTTTTATGGTAAAAATTTAAACATCTTGAATTTGTCAAGATTTTTTAGTTCTTTGTTTGTTGAAACAAAGCTCTACATGTCTTCAGGAGATGTCAGGTGGTGTTATGGTTTTATGTAGAAATTTAAAAATACAGAATAATTTACTTTACAAGTGAAGTGTTTTAGGTCCATAATTTCATATTATTGTTTATTTACGTACTTTAAAATTCAGATAATATTTGGGAAAACTTAAAGCTTGGAAATGTTATCATAAGACCAAACAGCAAGCAAAAAGGTTTAAAACATTCATTGCATTTTTTTATGAAACTGTTATCTTCTCTCCCCAAATTTCAAAGTAATTATCTGATAAAATTTTCAAAATTATTCTTTAATTCTGACTAAAAAGTGCAACAAATAATTTGATTTCAGAGTCCTTTTCACGATGGAAAGATGCCAAAATGGTACCACTCTCACTGCTTTTTTACCAAACAACGTCCAAAAACAATTGGAGACATTGCCCATTTCGATAGCATTCGCTGGGAAGATCAGAATTTTGTAAAGCAACAAATAGGTTTGTTTCTCACATTTAATTTCCTCTGCATCCAATATAACATGCTTCACAGTTTTTCTCTTTTTTCAAGAATTCCTATTGTTTTATTTATATTCAAAAAAAATCCGTTGAAAACCTATTTATTGATGATTTTAGAGGGGAATGGATCCGGAAGTGGGGATGCAGTCGATTCTGGAAAAGGCAAAGGCAAAGGAAGAAAGAGAGCATCCAGCAGTGCTACTACAGCCAGCAAAGATTTTAAAGTCGAATATGCAAAATCTAACCGCTCAAAATGTAGAGGATGCGAAGAAGTAATCGTTAAGGGAGAAGTCAGAATTTCAAAAATGGATTATGAAAGCGAGGAGGCTAAAAGATATGACGGGCTTGATCGTTGGCATCATGTTCCATGCTTCGTAAAACTTCGAAAAGATCTCGAGTTTTTTGCTTCTGGTGATTCCATTCCTGGAATAAAAAGTTTATCATCAGAAGATCAAAAAGTTATCAAAGAAAGTCTTCCAAAAGTTAAGGGAGAAGACATCCCGCCAGTAAAGAAGATTAAGGAAGAACCTGAAGATGCTGCTGAGGAGGCAAAAATGCAAGAACAGAACCGGAAAATGTTTGAAATCAGAGACCAATTAGTGTCGTTGACTAAACCGGTTATGGTGGAGTTATTAAGCGCGAATAAACAGTTCGTTCCTGAAGGAACTTCAAATGTAATTTCTTTTATAATTACTTGTTTAGTTTTTCATTTCATTCGCAGTATTTATTTATTTATTTGTATTTTGAATTTAATTCGTATTTAGTATTAATTAAATTATTTATTATTTACTTTTTGGATTCGTTCTCTATAGATTCAAGATATGCTGGCAGATGTGATGACTTTTGGAGTTCTGGAAGCATGTAAGAAATGTAGTGGTGGGTTCAAATTCAAATCAGGAGTTGGGTATAAGTGCACTGGTGACATTAGCGAATGGACGAAATGCGAGGAAGTGCAGCAGGACCCAAAAAGGAAGAAATTTAAAGTCCCGGAACATCTGAAGTCAAAATCCGATTTTCTGTAAGTTCTGGATTTGTACTAATTTCTTTAATTTATTTACGAAATGTAATTCTGATTTTTTATACTAATATTCGATATTCTTTATTTTTAAATAGTGAATCCTACAAGTCCAAGGTCATGAAAAGGCTCTTTAAAGTAACTGCGCCCTCTTTTTCAAGCGCCGTCAAGAAAGAAGAAACAAAAGATGGTCCAAAAGTCGAATCAGGACCAAAGCCCTTAAAGAACATGAGTTTTATGATCGTGGGTCGCACGAAAATAGATAAAGAAACTCTGAAAAGGGAAATTCTCCTTCTGGGAGGTAAGGTCGTCACCAAGCTTGATGGAGATGTAGCAGCAGTAATTTCCACTGCCAAGGAAATAGAGAAGATGAGCAGCAAGATAGAAGAAGCAAAAGATCTAGATATCCACGTTATTTCAGAAGATTTTGTCGCGGAAGCCAAACTTCTAAAAGCTACCGCCGTCTCTCTCCTCGCGGAAAAAAGCATCTGCACCTGGGGTGGAGACCCAACCGTTAGGATTTCCAAAGCCGCTGCCAAGTCGAATGCAAGCAAAGGTAAAAGTATCTACGAAAAGAAATCAAGCTCTGGAAAAGTAAAACTTCGAATTAAAGGTGGTGGAGCCGTTGATCCTGATAGTAAATTGGAGGATGAGGCCCATGTTTACCAAAGAGGTAAAGAGAAGTTCAACGTGAATCTGGGAATAACGGATATTCAAAGCGGTAGAAACAGTTATTATAAAATTCAGATTCTCAAACACGATAAGAAGGATAAATACTGGCTCCATAGAAGTTGGGGAAGAATTGGAACCACAATTGGCGGAGTGAAGACTGATAAAATGGCGTTGGAGGACTGCATTAGTGAATTTCAAAGACTGTATGAAGAAAAAAGTGGAAATACTTGGGCGAATAGAGACAACTTCGTCAAAGTTCCAGGAAAGATGTATCCTCTCGATGTTGAATATGGAGACGACGAAGATGATGCGAAAATCTTCGAATCAGAACTTCCCAGCAACTTGAAGAAGCCTGTTCAGGATCTTATCAAGCTAATTTTCGATGTGAGTGCGATGAAGCAGGTGATGAAGGAGTTTGAAATCGACATAGATAAAATGCCGCTGGGTAAACTCTCGAAAAAGCAGATCGACAAAGCATATGTGGTTTTATCAGAAATGTTACAGCTGGTGAAGCAATCAAACCCAGAACGAATTCAGCTAGTTGATGCTTCAAATAGGTTTTATACTCTTGTACCTCATGATTTTGGAATCGCTGAACCAACAATTATTAGCACGGAGGAGGAAATTAAAGCTAAAACGGAGATGCTGGAGTCCTTAATGGAAATGGAGATAGCTTACAGTTTGCTTCATGTGAAGACAGACGCTACGGTGAATCCGATTGATGCGCATTATGAACAACTCAATACCGAGATTGATGTTATGGACAAGGAGGCAGAAGAGTTCAAAATTATTCAGCAATATGTTAAGAATACTCATGCTGCGACCCACAATCAATACGAGTTAGAGATTGAGGACGTTTATATAGTTAAAAGAAAGGGAGAGGAAAGAAGGTACAAACCGTTTAAGAAACTGAAAAACAGAAAGTTACTGTGGCACGGTTCCAGAACGACGAACTATGCTGGAATTTTGTCTCAGGGTCTGCGAATTGCCCCACCAGAAGCGCCTGTTACTGGGTACATGTTTGGAAAAGGTAGGTTTATTATTTTTTCTTCCAGTTTAGATTTGTTTTGTAGCTTTGTGAGGTTTGAATCTAAATTTCAAATATTATTTTTCTTTTTAGGTATTTACTTCGCCGACATGGTTTCGAAATCAGCAAATTATTGCTTCACCAATAATCAGAATCCAACTGGTCTGCTACTTCTTTGCGAAGTCGCTCTCGGTGATATGTACGAGTGCCTCAAATCAGAGTACGTGGAGAAATTACCTCCAGGAAAAAATTCTACTTTCGGTCGTGGTAAAACACAACCAGATCCTTCCGTTGTTTACAAGACAAAAGATGGTGTAGAGATTCCATATGGTCCAGGAGTACCAGTCAAACTCCCGCAAAGATCTGATCTCTTGTACAACGAGTACATCGTCTATGATGTCGCTCAGGTTAAATCTCAATATTTGGTCAAGATGAATTTCAAATACAAGTCATAAGAATCCTAAAGATGCAAAGCTACATTTTCAGCGATTTGATTCGCCTTTTTGATAAAAAAAAAAACCTGATGCTTTTCTATTTAATATTACCAGTATACAAAGATATAAGACTACCTCTATTATAGCTTCTGCCTTAAAAGACAAATAGATTATGTTGATAAAATTAATCGTTTTATTTGCTACGATTGAATAAATTATGAATGCATATTTTGTCTTACATACCATTTAATGTTTATTTATTTTAAAGTGTCAGTTTAATTTTTTTGTCTTGGAAATAAGAGACGTGAAGAGATTTAACTTCTTCGTTTTATTTTTATGTTAGTTGATTAAGTCTTAAGAATATTTAAATCTTTGATTTACAATAATCAAGTGTAAACATGATTTTATTTCATTAATGTGAAAATGGATAAACATTGGAAGAAATATTGGTTGATCTTTGAATGTCTTCTTATATTTCCATTAATAGTCTTCGTTTAGTTGTTAATTTTTGTCTATTTTGTCATATATTGTATTTTTACCGTACATCAAATAAATATAGGCGATATTTTTTATGAATTTCTTTATTTCTATTGAAAAACATATCCTTGGTCAGAATATGAATGTAGATATTGTTTTTTTTAATCAGGTTTATTCGTTTTGTATTTGTAAATTAATACTCAAAGTGGAAATCGTAATAAGATTGGTCAAATGTATTGATTCGAACGTAACCGTCTTCTCCTCCTGATGCAAAACTGCGTCCATTTGGATGGAACGCCAAGGAATTGATTGGACCGAAGTGACCCTTTAAACGCGCAAATTCTTCTTCGAAAACTAAATGGAAGAAACGAGCATCGAATTTTCCGTGTCGAGCTGAAGTTGTCGTTACGTCCATGGCGTCTTGACCTCCACCCAAAACCACCTGAAATTAAATTAATTTAATTTTAAGAATTCCTCAAACAAATGAATTTTAAAGCATATTTAAAACTTACATGATCATGAATTGGAGATATCGTTGCGGAATTTACTGGTCTTTCGGTTTTATACGTCTTCAATTGCATCAACGTATCACTATCAAAAAGTTTAGCGGTATTGTCTTTCGACGCAGTAACGAACATCGTTCCATCCTTATTTAGTTGCATGTCATTGATTTGTGTTTTGTGTCCCTTGTTGGTGTTTATTTTCTTGCCGGTCTGAAATTAAAATAAAAAAAAATATATTATTTTTAATTAAGAAAGTAATAAGGTTTTAAATACAGAAAGTCAAGATTCTTACTGTGATATCCCAGATGTTAATTACTCCATCTTCATGACCTGTGATAATGGTTTCCTCCATAGCACCCCAAAGGACAGCTGAAATTCTGGGACCGTCTATCGAAATTCTGTGAATCGCGTCTTGTGTCGATAAACTGGAATCCACGGACCTTGTGTCAATGATGAACATTTCACACTGATGACCAAGGGCCTTATCGGTGGAATACACAGTTAGATTTCCAGAGTAACTAAACGCACATGTCCTTACAGAACTGTTCGTTTCGAGTTCCCCAATGTTCTTTCCTGCAAAAAATCACAATTCTTCTCGATTAAATTGCTCAACATAACACTTTCAAACCAAAGTTTTGAATGTAGGACAAAATACAAACCAGTTTGACAATCCCAGATGATCAAAGTATTATCACCACTTCCAGACATAAATCGACTTGTGTCCCAATTGACATCAATGCACCAAACTGAACCATTGTGTCCATTAAAAGTTCCAAGTCTCTCGCCATTCAGTGAATACCAAACATTTGGTTTTTTATCTTTACTAGCAGAGAATAATAAATCACCTTCTCGGTTGTATTTAATTTTCGTGATTGCACGCTCGTGACCGTGTAACATCAAAGGTTTCTGAAATTATAAAGAAATAAACAATAAAAAATAAGCAACAATCAGTTAAATTTAATTTTGGAGTATTGATCGATCTAATATCTGATAGATAGAGAAATATAAGTTTAATTTTTACTCTTAAAACAATCATCTTCTGAAAATTTATAAATAAGGAGTACATAAATGAATAATAAGGGCATTGAGCTATCCTTTATAGGTTAAGTTGTCACATGTACCAAATGTTGTCGCGCGAAAATGTTCGCGTTTTTCCTACTGAGAAAACACTTGTTTTAATTTTCACTTCACAAGTTACTTACCATTTTGCTTCTGTTTTAAATTCCCGTATTAATGTGAAAAAAATATATAAATATAATTAATTTCTTTTCAGCCTTTTCAGAAACGAAGAAGAATCAGAAATGGAGAAATGACAGAAATCAGCACGGCAATGTTGCCGGTGTTGCCAAATTCCTACTCAAAAAAGTCGTACTTCGCAGGCGCAGAAGTAGCAGGTTAGCCCAAAAACCGCGAAGTTTGAAAATCCCAAATAGTGCATATATAAAGTTTAAATAAGGAACCCCATTTCGTAGTTTTTATAATTTAAAGTTAATTTAATTAATTAATAAAGTTAATTTTTATAATATGACATTATTTATAATAAACAATAAAAATATTTTTTAGAATTTGTAATTGCGCCGATTGCGCGCCAATTTAAGCACGAGCGCAATGCATGCGCTTGCGCCGACAGAGAGGGGTGTAATTGTGTATGTAAGATGATATATGTATGTAGTAAAAGAGAGAAGAGACTTCTCATCTGTGTTGGTGTGTTTCACTGTTCAGACTTCAGCTGTTGTTCAGTGTTGTTCGCTCTGTTTTTGGCAGTTGTAACAGGTTTAACAGTAAAATTTAATTTATCTTTTGTTTTTATTTACTGAAACGCTGAATTAAACTATTTACAATACTACAGTAACGTAAAGTAAAAGTATTAGTTGTTAGATTGATAATGGTCATTGTTTGATCTTGAAATATATATAATTTGACGAATTGACGAGTTATCGTTAACAAACATGGAGCTTATGGAAGATCCAAAATTTAAAATGACTTACCGAAAAAGCAAAATAAGGGTCAAACAATGGGAGAGTAATTTTATGGATAAATACGGAAGAAGACCAAATAAGGTAAGTCCTTATATTCTTAAAACATGTTTTATTTAGCATTCATTTCGTAAGTTTCGTCACGAAATGTTGTATATAATGACTGCATACAGATTATCCTTGCACTCTAATCTGAAGTAGTATTTTAGGATTTGACCACTACATACTTTACTATCATTTACCTCACTTACATTGGTTTTCATGTTTATTTTCTTTTCCTTCTCCACATCTATTTATAATTGAAATGCGTATTCTAAAAATTTACAGTCATACTCATTCGTAAAAATATGTTTTTCGGGTTCAGAGGGTCACTAAACCTGGACATTTGACAAAACCGGGGGAGGAGTCAAATTTTACACAAATATAATACCTCTTACCTGCTCTAATGATAATTTAAAACCTTTTATAAGGTAGTAAAAGGCTAATTAGACTTTTAAAAGTCCAGGCGTCCGGCTCTCTGGCTAGACGTATTTCGTCCAGCTATAAGTATTTCGTATATCGTCCTCTATAATAAGTATTTCTATATCAAAAAATAAAAAAACAGATTTACATTAGAACCCACGATCCAAATTTGATCTTTTCACAGGTTTCCCTGCATTTATTTACTTTGAATTCGCAGAATACGGTCACAATTATTATTTATGTCAATAGCTGGACAAATTATAGTATATTAAGTGAGTAGACGTTCTCAGATTAGGAATAATATTATTCTTCTCTTTTATCTTCAGAATGATATAAAAGATGCAGATATAAAAATCCGGGATGCATACAAAACCTATTGGAAGCTGAAGACCCGTGTTTTAGAGGAAACCCTAATAGACATTAATTTGGACGATGATGAATCTAATACTTCGGTTAATACTTCGTTTTCCACTTCTCCATCTGTAAAAGAAGAGAATAAAGACACAACAAATCTTACTCCTGAAACTTTAGTCCAAGAGCAAGAAAACATCATTTCAGAAAAACTCGTTTCACCTGAATTAGAATCTCCTCCAGACAATGTAAATGTTAAAGGCGTGTGGGGAGATCATCTTTCAAATAAAAATAAGGCTAATTCGAAAGTAGGGAAAAGTCTCCTAGTAGGTAGATCCACTTCTTTTCAACTCTCGGAAAAAATGTTTAAGACCTCTAGTTTCTCGAAAAGAAATCCCAGAAAATCCCTATCAATGACAAAGATTAAATCCAAAACAGATTTGGATAAAACAGCAAATACAACTGTGGAAGAAAGTAACGATTTCGATACACCTGAATTTGTGGATTTACTTTGCAAAGAGAAAATAAAAATTGTTCATTCAGAAACGAAGGTTGCGACTCAATCTATAAATACTGTTCAACAATTAATTGAAGGACGCACCTCAGTGACAAACAGGGCGATTAATCATGGTTGGTTAGAGAGATGTGGACCGGGAAATACTCCAGATATTTTACCAGTTGAATTCCGTCGATTATCGGGTGTAAGTGATTCTGGAATTGAATCAATGGAAAGTAGTATTCATTCCTTAAAAGAATTACTTCCAAGTATTTCAGATACAACAACAGATAAATCGACCCACGTCTCGGATGAGGAGGATTACGTCTTTAACAGTGATTCTGAAGAAGAGCGAAGGATTAAAAGAATCAGAAACCTCTCAAAAATTACGAGTAATGGGGATTATATTGTAAAACGCCCTTGTTTAAGTAATTACAGCTTTTCTAATAGTCAGTCTTCTATGATATTTAATAAACCTGCTTTGAATATTTCTTGCAAAGTAGATGACAAACGTATTGAAGAAACGGGAGTAGTAGTTTCTACTCCAGAGGTAGAAAATGTGTGTCGAGAAGAAGAAACGTGCGCTCCAAATGTAGAAAATTTGACTGAAAAGAACGAGACGAAAGAATTATTGAAAGTTAAACGAACCGCAAGTAGAAGAAAAGGATACAAGAGAATTGAAGAAAATCCAGAAGATGATAGTGATCCGGAATATTCTGGAGAACCGAAAAAGAAACCCAAACGAAACACGAGAGGCTCTCGTGCAAAGAAAACTATAGATGATGAAGATCCTTCTCCAAAAGTTCGACGAACAAGAAGATCTATAAAGAGGGATAAAAGTCCAGACAAAGAAAAAGATTTGGTTGAAAACGATATCACCTTTGCTATAGAATCGTTAAATGTCGTCCCTCGATTATCAATGAAGGCCTTTGGTACCGGAGATTTAATCACAGACTTCTCAAGAGTTCTGGCTTCCACTGCACAATGCGATGATAGCTCGGCGAAGGAATTCAAACCCAAAAAGAAAATGACTGATAAAGAAAAACTGGAACAGAAGCTAGCACGTGGAGAATTGAACGATAATTATGTACGAGTCAATCTAAAGAAGAAGGTCTTTGTCAGAGGAAAAAAGTCCTTCAACTTCTCTAAGTACAAAAAGGGTCAGTGGAAGCAAAGAAAGAAGGAATTGGCTTCAAGCGCTGGAAGTTTGGACGCGGCAGATTTTGCCGAGAAATCAGGCGGGACTTGTAACTTGTGTGGGGAAATGGGACATTTTGCAAGATATTGCAAAGCTTTCAAAGGTGAAGAATTACTTCCTTTGGAACATGTAGATGATTCTTCAGAATTTCTCACACTAGAAGAAGCTGAGGATATGGCGAGAAGAGATGCTCTGATGGCTCATTGTTCGAGAATGGATCGCCTTCCTAAAACAGCTTTATCACAATCGGCGAATGGAGCATCAGAAATTGAAGAGGAAATCAACTTTTCGGATTGGGACGATGATTCTGATGTTCCAGAGGATCGGCAAATCCAGAGCGGTTGTAAAATTCCTGAGGAATTGATAGCGAAATTATTACCACCTGAAACCCAAGCTGTAGATCCAGTCTTTCCTGTAGGACCGAACAATTCTCTCATGAGTAAGATTCATTTAATTTAAAAATATACATAGTTAATTTAAGGTACAATCTTAAAAGTAAAGATTCTAATTTATTTTTTGTTTCAGAAACGCCTGAGGCAGTTTTTAAAGTCCTGAAAGCTTTTGGTCACGACTCTTTCCGTCCAGGTCAAGAAAAAGCAGTAATGAGAATTCTTTCTGGACAATCAACCCTCGTAACTTTATCCACAGGCTCTGGAAAATCGCTCTGTTATCAACTCCCAGCCTATATTTACTCTCAGAAATCTCGGTGTATAACTCTCGTTATTTCTCCCCTCGTATCTCTGATGGACGACCAGATCACAGGAATTCCATCGTTTCTCTCAGCAGCCTGTTTGCATACCAATCAATCTGAAAAAGTTCGACAAAAAGTGATGGAGTCCGTAACACAAGGGAAGCTGAATATTCTCCTCGTCTCTCCAGAAGCTGTAGTCGCTGGGGAAAAATCAACCGGATTCGGAGCACTTTTGAGACAATTACCTCCAATCGCTTTTGCTTGCATCGACGAAGCTCATTGTATTTCCCAATGGTCGCACAACTTCAGGCCTTCCTACCTAATGTTATGCCGAGTTCTAAAAGAAAAGCTGGGAGTCAAAACAATCCTTGGACTCACTGCGACTGCTACGAGATCTACAGCAGAGAGTATCGTAAATTATCTGAATATTCACGACGGATTAGATGGTGTTATTTCTGATACACCCATGCCCAGGAATTTACAGTTAACTATCTCGAGAGATGAAAACAGAGATAGAGCCTTGGTAGATCTTTTAAGAAGCGAACGATTCGAAAAGTGTGATTCCATCATCATTTATTGTACCAGAAGAGAAGAGTGCGCGAGGATCGCAGGAATTTTACGAGTTGCTCTTCAAGTAATTAATTTATTTTAAATATATTGTTCAATTTAAAGTTAACATTGATACAAGTTTTTAATTAATTATTATTTTTTTCAGGAACCTAACAATCGAGAGAGTGGAAATGTGAAGGTATCCAGAGTGTCGGAAGCCTATCACGCAGGATTGAGTGCTCATCGCAGGAAAATCGTTCAAAAATCATTCATGAATGGAGAAACAAGGATCGTTGTTGCCACTGTGGCTTTTGGAATGGGAATCAATAAATCGAATATTAGATCAGTTATTCACTACAATATGCCACCTAGTTTTGAGAATTATGTACAGGAAATTGGAAGAGCTGGACGAGATGGACTCGTTGCGCAATGTCATCTTTTCATCAATCCAACGGTGAATATTAATTTCTTAAATTATTAGAAACTAAATTATAGAAATATTTAAAACTGTGGAATAATTTATTTTCTCCTTTAAATAATAGAATGAAAGTGACAAATGGGAACTTCGGCGTCATGTCTTTGCGAATGGGGTAGACAGACGAACAATAAGACTTTTACTTCAAAAAATATTTGTGCCTTGTTCTTGCGTCTCGCAAAAGGCCAGAGCAGATGGACAAAGATGTCCAGGACACGAAGTCGCCATCCCGATTGACGAAACAGTTCGAGCTCTGGATATTACTGAAGAAACAATTTCTACTCTTCTGTGTTATCTCGAGCTTCATCCCAAAAGATTTATCACGGTTTTGTCATCTGCTTATGTCACAGCTCGAGTTTCAAGCTATGGAGGACCAAAGTGTTTGAAAATCGCTGCGCAATCTGTAAGTTTTAATCAAAAATCAAAATTATTATTATTAATATATTAAAAACATTTTAAAGTAATCATTTATATATTTTTTCAGTCACCACCTCTCGCAATGGCAATCGCCCAAGATATGAAGAAAGGTAAAAGTCACGAGAATAGCGCCTTTATTGAATTTCCCGTTGTTGAAGTCGCTGCTGCGATCGGATGGGACAGTGGAGTTGTTAAAAATCATTTGAAGAATTTAGAATGGACAACAGGTAACTTAAGTGATAAAAGTCATAGAAAAAAATTTAAACTATTATAGATTTCCTTGTGAAAATAAAACAATGCACATCAAACTTTAATAATAAATTTTTCTTTCATAGTTGATGGAAAATCAAAACGCTCGGCTATATCTGTACGATTTTCTACCTTGGGTTTGAGAGTCAGAGCTCCAGGAGACTTGTCTGATGAAGAAAAGGACGAAGCACTAAACACGCTTGCAGAACGGAGTCAAAAACAAGAAGCTATGTGCCTCAACCAAATTGAAGCAATTTATTCGGCTGTGCATAAGTTTAGTTTTCCCTCGATTAAAAGCTGTCTCAGTATTAGTGACGATATAGCAAGTAAATCGGAAGACCTCAAGAAAATTATACGATCTTACTTCAATACCGAATCTACTTTGAGTAATACCGACACGAATCTAGGGGTAATTTTTCGCTTTTTTTAAGATAATAATTTGTAAATGAATTATAAATATTTTTAACCGTTTCCTGTTGTTTTTAGGTGAAATTGGCGAATGAAGCAGAGGTGATAAGTGACATCAGAGTTCTGATTTCAAGTTACCGCGACACGGATTTCACAGCGAGAGCCATTGCGCGAATATTCCACGGAATACAGAGTCCAAACTATCCAGCTGTGGTATGGGGACGTTGTCGATTCTGGAGATCGCATCTGGACAGCAATTTCAATGTGATTTGTCAAATGGCAGCAAAAGAAATTTTATCAATGGAAGTAGGAAGAGATAACATTGAGAGTTAGACAATCAAATATTAATTTATAAATTTAATTTACACTTTTACCGGTTATTTTAGCATTTCTCTATTTTATCATTCTGAGAAGTTAATTTTGATCCGCGTAATTAGTTTATGGGTTAATAAATTTTAATATCAATTTCTTAGTATTTTTTAGATTGGATCTGCTGGCCTTCCGTTTTACAAGGCCGAGATACATATATTAACCATAATTTTGACTTATAATTTAAAATTAGAGTCAACAGTACAAACCCGCAATATCCAATCTTTGTTCTTCTTTTTTATTAAGAATTCGGGAACAAAGTTCGGTGAAATTAGGTCTAATTCGTTTCTAGTCCGTACTTCGAAGAATACTTTCAAAAACTTTTTTAAAGGAATGTTGGTACTATTCAAATAATGTGTTCAGCACTTTTCAAAAAGTGTTAAAAAACAATGGTGTAAGATTAAGATGGCATTAAATTAATGCTTTCCTTATCCACATTTAGTAGGTAATAAAAAACATTTGTTAAGCTAACATTTAAAATAATAAATAAAAAATGTAAGATAATACTTATGGATATTATTTTTTACTTTGGAAAATAAAACCTCGTTTTGCACTTCTTTTTAAAAATGCTTTCCAAATTGAGAAAGAATATGAAGCAAATAATCACGTAAAAAGGAAAATAGATTCTAGAATGTTAATGATATATAATTTATATATTCCAATTAAAAATTACGAAGATTAAAATTAAGAAGTATTATATTTTCAATCTTGTAATTGCTTTCTTTACAGGGCCATTAGATTTGATAAATTTTCAGATTAATACAAAATACTCCCAGGCAGAGTTCTCATCATGTAACAACTCTTTTCATATAATTACACTGTCGAAGAAATCTATGCATTCTTGCTTGTTGCATTTTACCGACTCGATTCATGCAGTTTTCACTTTGGCATAGTGCGCAGAATTCAGAGGAAATTCCGTGGAATGGCGATCGGTAGTAAAAAATTTCATCCTTTAGACTTTTGTTTTTGCGATGTGAATAGACGTGGAGGATTACTTCCATCACCAAGAGTACAACAAGGAACCATCTGAAGTATACTATGGCGGGCAGAAAGAGACAAATAGGATTTATCTGGCCAAAAGAATCTCCTTCAAGAACTGATTCGATGTCCATGAAATCGTCACCTTTTTCCTCTGTTGATGCAGAAACTTGATGTTCTTTTGGAATCTGAAAATTGACAAATTATAAAAAAGTCCCAAATCTTGGCAACCTTTAAAATTGTACGACCTAAAGGTGGCTATAGGTATTACGTATTGGGACTTTTATCTTATCAGCATTATTAAATATTAATTTTTTTAGTTTTACATAATTCAAAAAAAATATATTCTAAAAACTGAAAACAGGATAAACGTATATTATATAAACATCGAAAAAGATATATGCAAGACGCACAAATTTGCAAGACAGAAAATTGATTAAAAAGTAAAAAAACTTCATTGGAAAAACACTTACCTTGAAGGGCACTTTTCGACGAATACGTCTTGTGACAAAATGAACTTCAGGTTCTCCAGTTTCTACATTATTTACAGGAAAAGCATGTGCACAATTTTCTTGGAGATGATCTTGAATGACAAAACTTTCTCCAGTTTCCTCGTCAATAAGAAATGATCCCTTCATGGTCTCTGTTGACATTTTCCCGTCAAAACAGATATAAAACGAAGAACCACCACGCTACACTCAATTCGAATGAACTACTGGAACTGGATTGCTCGTAGGTCAGCGGGGTCACTTCCTGAATGCTAAAGTCCCCTTAGAAGCTAATAGATAATTGTATGTATAAGTTATAAGGTAGAATAGATAGGTTATGATAAATTCCTATTCTGGAAATCGACCCAATGTCCTGAAATTAATTGCTTATTCCTCTTAGTGGCTTTTTATTTTATTTTTTATCTCTGACGGGGCCCATTATGCCAATTACCATATTCCTCTTGCTCGTCATCCAAGGAAAAGCAACAGGTGCAACCACATTTTCTGAATTTTTTTATCAAAAAACTACAAAAGACAGACAAAATGCAGCACATAAAAAAATTATTATTTTACATTTTAGATTTATTAAACTGTTCTACAGGACAATATTTGTGAATGTGACATGATTTGACAGATGTCATCAGATATTCAGATATTATACATATTGTCTTTAACGTTGTGTATGTATTTTGAAAATATGTATGTATATCTGTACAAAATAGAAAATAGTACATAAATATGCATGTGTGTGTAGATGTATAACTTACCGACGTTACCGACCCTACCGATCATATTTTACTGCCTTACCGATTGATTAACACTTGGCAGTTGGCATGATATGTCGGTAACATTTTTGTGTCATTCTCGTTTTTCTTTCGCAGCTGTTCGCAGTTCCCTTTTTTTCAGATGAATGATTTTTGGCTTTTATCTGTATTATACAGTTTTATTGTAAAGCATTGCAATACAATAAAGGATTAAAATTGTGTGGCAATAAATAAACTGTTGACAAAATGTCTCGACATCGTGACATTCGATCCATGAATTATTCGGAAGGTAAGTGTGATATTTTTTGAGGTTAGACCAACGATTTTGACAATAATTTTCAATAAGAGATTCTTCATTAACTTCATTAATTATGTTTTTTTGCAGATTATGAGGGTTATGATGACGTATATGGACACTCTGTTGAAGATGACTACTGTGTTTCTCCTGGTGGTAAGTACTCACTTTTGAATGATTTCGACCAAAATTGTCATTATTATATTGTAAGAAATTAATGACGTATTATATATTTATATTTCATGTATAGTGTGATATTCTTCATGCTGTTTTCAACATTTTTTTTATTAATATAAACATTATTTCCAGCCGAACAATTCTTGTTCGACAGAAGTAAGCAGGCCAATATTTCTTCATTTTTCAACGAGCCTAACATCGCAGAAGGCAATGAAGAAGAAGAACTCAAAGAGCAGCCTTCAAGTTTCAAAAGTCCTGCTCTTACTGAATTGGAAACTGCCAAGCTGATGTCGTGTATTGAAACAATTAGAAATGTTGTCGGTGATACAGTTGCCGAGTCTGAGTTAAAAAAGAAAATAATAGAGTTGAACTATAATACAGAAGCTGTCCTGGATGCGATTTTAAGTTCTGCCTCCGCCGAAAAATCCACAGGTATGTGTTCAATTTTAATGCAGGTTTTTTATTTTAAAGCAGAAATGTTTTGCTTAGACACTTTTCATAATTTTGCAGAACAACAGCTGCCTAAAAATCCTTTGGACTTGCCATTAGGTACGTTTATAGTAAATATATGATAGTATTGTGTAATTTATCTCATATTTTAAAATTCAAAATTATGACCTCGTGTTTTCCTTTTTCTTTTTCATGTGCTGTTTTCGTTTGCCGGCAAGGTAAGGTCTCTCACTTAATAAATATACTCTTAATAGCAAAGAACCGCGTCCAGCCTTTACAATTCCAAAGATAGCTTTTCACAAACGATCAGAGTTTAATAAAGATCAAACTATAAAGAATATTTCAATTAATCCTTTGAGTAATCTAAAAACTTTGAATAGTTTAAACTCTTCAAATGATAGTAATGTCGTCAAAGAATGTTCATCCCCCATGGAAATGAGTTCGGGCCATAATGAATTAAATTCTCCAAAGCTCTCTAGTTTAAGCGGTTTAAAATTTTCCAATGTAGATAACAAAGTCTCACAATGTTCTTCGCTCTCTGACTTGATTTCTAATCATAAAAAGTTAAATTTACCCAAATCGACAACAGAATTTTCACAAAATACAAATTCTCTGTCTTTCAATTCTTTGTCAAATTTAACTTCTCATCATTTAAAAAAGTCCGTCAGTTCAACTAGTCCTTTTAAGAAAGAGGGTTTTGATACAAAAAGCTTTAATGTAAGTGAACAAAAAGAGTGTAAGTTCCGCGCTAATGCATCATCAAATTTAAGAAATACCTCGACTGAAAATATAGCAAACTCGATTGTAAAAGACGTTGCATCCTTAAACTTGGATGAAAAAATTGATAAAACAGCTGAGAGATTAAATGCTGAAATATGTGACAAACGGGAGATAAACTTAAATTCTTCTTTGAAAACTGTTGACTCAATGATACCTAGAAATATCAAAAAGGATACAAAAGTCAGTGAAAATTCTTCTACGAATAAATCAACTTTAAATCGCTCTAATTTTGGTACCATGTATGATATTAATTTATATAGTTTACGAAACGCTAAGCTTCAACATGGTCTCAAAACAGCATCTCCATTGGGAAAAGTTTTGTGTAGAAAGTGGAAAGCAAAAGAACCATTAGCGAAAAAGAAAGCCTGGTATTTTCAAACTTATCCGAATGTTACACGTTATGATTTTTCTGAACCGTCACCGGATAACAAAATTCTTCAATACCTAAGGAAAAAGGCTTAACATGATTTTGTAAATTTGCAACATGATTTTCAAGACTCTATTTTTATAGGAACTTTTTTGAAAAGACAATATTATCTGAGAGACACGTTTCTACATACGATAACAGCACTTTATTGTTATCAATTGTATTGAATTTAAATTAAAAGTTTTATTATTTGTTTTTTTACCAGAAAAATTGTATAAAATGAATTAAATTGTATATAATAAATTGATAGAGTTAAAATTTATCTATAAAATTGATAGATAAAATTGTATAGTTTATGAACAATTGTATAGAATAAAAAAGAAATCCAATTACTGTTTCAAAAATGATTTTGATCTACATATAAAAAATTTATAATAAGTATTTTAATAGGTAATAAGCTGTCACAAAAAAAAACTTTACAAGCAGCGAAGCCAGCTACTGTAAGAGTAGTTCCTGGCCGCACGATTGTCAAGGGTTTTGATGTAAGTGGATCTGAAAATAACGTACTCTCCAATTCGCGAAACGAAAGTCCTCGATGTCAGAGTCCTAATTCCGAGCAAAATTCACCGGATATGAGGCGGAGAGATGATTCGAGTTTTAAGGCAAGAAAATCAGGATTTTCCAAATCAAACACACCCAGGTCTGAATCTCCAACATCGAGTACGCCGTCACCCGAACCGGAATCGAGAACTAAGATTGCGGACGATAAAGTGGACGTCTTTGCTATTTATAAAAAACAAAGAGGAGATTCGAAGGAACAATTGCATCTGGTTGTTGTGGGCCATGTGGATGCTGGAAAAAGTACTTTGTTAGGGAGACTTCTGTGTGATTTGGGTCAAGTTTCTTCTAAGCTGATTCACAAGTATCAGCAAGAGAGCAAAAAAATTGGGAAACAATCTTTTGCTTACGCTTGGGTCTTGGATGAAACTGGAGAAGAAAGGTGATTTATTTATTTACTGTATAATTCTCTGTTTTTACATTTATGCAGTAAAATTATCTAAACAACACCATTCAATGACGTTTATTTTTTTTTAATTTCACAGAGAAAGAGGAATTACAATGGATGTGGGTCACTCGAAATTCGAAACTAGTACAAAATGTATAACTTTGCTGGATGCTCCAGGACATAGGGATTTTATACCAAACATGATAACAGGTGCTACTCAGGCTGATGTCGCTCTTTTAGTTGTAGATGCAACCACAGGTGAATTTGAAACTGGATTTATTAGTGGTGGACAAACCCGAGAACATGCTATACTTCTTCGATCTCTAGGTAAATATCCTATCTCAAAAAAGTGGTTTACTAATAAAGTTAAACTATAATCCTCAAACATTTTTTTAAATTTTATAGAGCAGTTTTACTCTTTCTAAATATTCTATTCTCAGGAGTTTCTCAGTTGGCAGTGGTTGTAAATAAACTCGATACGGTAGAATGGTCAAAAGAAAGGTTCGATGAGATTGTTGAAAAAATGAGTACTTTTCTGAAACAAGTAGGATTCAGAGACGCCGTCACTTTCGTTCCATGCAGCGGTTTATCGGGAGAAAATATCGTCTTGAAACCAAAAGAAGCTCTCGCCAGTTGGTGAGTCAATTCATTTTCACTCTATTCCAAATTTTTGGTTAATGTGTAAAAAATTGCATTACATTAGAAAGCGTTAGAAAATTTCCTGCTGATTCTGAAAATTGTTTTTTTACCGCAGGTACAATGGGCCAACGTTAATTGATGTTATAGACAACTTTAAATGTCCAGAACGACCAATCGACAAGCCTTTTCGTTTTTCCGTTAACGACATTTTTAAAGGCTCTGGGTCTGGATTCTGTGTTTCCGGACACGTGCAGACTGGATTAGTTTCTGTGGGCAATAAGGTTTTAATCTTGCCACGAAATGAAGTAGCACATGTTAAAGGTCCGCATCTAGAATTGAGAATCTAAAACCCTATTTTTTACCTACTCAAATCTTAATGTTAAATTTTCTGTCTTAGGAATTCAAATTGATGATTCTTCAGTAACAAATGCCTTCGCGGGAGATCAAGCAGCTTTGATCCTATCAGGTGTGGATTACCAAAATATTGGAATTGGGGACATTCTCTGTAATCCAAAAAATCCAGTACCTGTGACGTCCTGTTTCCAAGCTCAGATTGTAACATTTACCTTAAAAAATCCCATTACTAAGGGTCTCCCTGTCGTAATGCACCAACAGTCGTTGATTGAGCCAGCAGTAATCACGAAATTAATAGCCCAGATACACAGAAGTACAGGAGAATTGGAGAGAAAGAGACCTCGTTGCCTGCCGAAAAATTCAAGCGCAATTGTGGAAATTACTACTCAGAGACCAATTTGCATGGAATTATACAGAGACATTAAACAACTCGGTAGAGTCACATTGCGATTGGAAGGCACGACAATCGCGGCTGGCCTTGTCACTAAGGTGAATTGAATTAGTAAACAAATAACGAGTGAACAACTTTGAAAATGATTTAAAACGAAAGAACTTACCTATCGTGCCCAAAACACCTTTGAGCGGATAATCAATCGATTTAGACTACTTATGTGCTAGTTAAATAAAGGACAGAAAGAAAAACGTTTATACATAGCCAAGTGGTATTTTTAATGTTTTTAATGTAAAGATTAAAATATATCGAATAAAGTTGTGCTTCGTTATTAGAAAAAAGTTTTTTTTACATTCTCAAGAAGTATAGAAAATAAATTACTGTAATTTTGTATCAATATAATATCAATAATTTTATTCCTGGATTTCCAAGACGCTTACAAGTGTTTCAACATTGCTTAATTTGCATTTTCATTCATCCTTGACAACTTCGGCATCCACCAGGCACGTTCACACTTGATGTGTTTATTCTGCCGATTCGTCGAGATGGTGGACGTGGCCTAAAAAATAAAATTACAGTATATGAAAATATATTCGTAGTACTCAAAAAGACGAAAAATGTATCCTTATAACTTTTTTCGATAAAACATTAAATGATTGAATGAATTTTTAAAATAAAAAGATCGTTTATAATTGAGAAATGAATTACCCTGAACCAGGTCTATAATCTCGAGAATATCCAGTGCCATACCTAGTTGTAGATGGACTAACAAGAGTACTGAAACTAAATGAAAGATTTATGTTAATGGTATACATTGTTTATCATTTAATGTGAGATTATTAATTATTAATTGAATAAGACTTTTACTCACAATAAAGTAATAGCATTAATAATTCCTCCCAAAAATTGAGTCAAACTCCAGGGCCTGGATTGGACCAAACTACCATCTAAAAAAATATTTTTATAAAGCGTATTTAATTGTAATCTTAATGGGATAACTTCTTTCAATTTAAATTAGGTTGAAGTTTCAGACGTCTGGTCTGACGTCTGTTTTGGAAACTGTAGAAATATTTTAAAAAATATTTTTATTCCAATGAATATAAAAATAAAAAGTCGTCAAACTTATAGACGTCTGAAACTTCAACCCAATTGAATTTAAAGCAAAACGAAAAAAAAACATTCAAAAAGTATTATGTACACATCAACTGCTGCAGAAAAAAAGAAGGAAACATATTATCCATATTATTATTCTTATAGTCATTTCCACAGACTGATATTGTTTATATTTACATTTATTATACACTTGTATAAACTCACCTCCAGAAATGTGGACCATTTTATTTTATTTGTTTCTCACACGAAATGTAAATAACAAAAAACTGTGATTGATGTTATCATACGAAAGTTTAAAGGGTTTAATCGTAACTGACAATTAATCACGCTGATAGAAGGTAATATTACAAATAATTGTCACTTTGATACTTCTACTGAGTTCTGTGCTTCTTGTTTAACATATGAGTAATTACAGATGATCTTTGATGTCAGGATGACAGGATGACACGACTTTACAAGTCGGCCATCTTTAAAAACGTAGGCAAAGATAGAAACAAGTGAACAGCCCTTTAGGATAATTTTGACAGCATGATCTTATTCTTCATTATTCCGCTTGATTTCACTTGATTTGTTAATATTTAATTGTATCAGGTGCTATTGAAAAACTTAACATTATCTGTATATAATATAAAGACGGCAATTGTTTGTTTTATTTTCCGGTTTTGTTTAAAAGTCACAACGTAATTAGTTGGTCGGAAGTTTGTTTTTGTAAGATTAGAACAGCTGTGTGAAAATTTTCTATTATAATCGCAATGTCTACCCGATATATGAAGAAAGTTTATGGGACTGATTTAATCCCAAAAGTTAATGAATTAGAAGATACTAGTGATACTGAAGAACCAATAATCAGAGCTGTCAACTCCAAAAATTTCAATGCATTTAGCTTGGTAAGAGTAATTTAAATTCCTAACCTTCTTGTATTCCTACATTTCTCTACATACTTATAGAAATTTAGTACTCTCGAAAATGTGTGATCTTTTCTTTAAAAGAAATTCATTTTCAGTTAAACAATGGTTCTGATGATGAAGTTAAAGACAACAGCAGCGACAACAAAGATGCTAGTGAAGTCGAAGAAGACAAAGAACAAAAAAAAGAAATTACGCGTATAAAGAAGAAACGTCACCGAAGATCTCGCAACCAAAACTCTCAAAAAAGTATAGATGACACTAAAGGAAATTTAGATGAAGACGAAATCGAGAGAACAGTTCGAGAAGTTAACAAGCTTCTTGGTGAGCCGAAGCCTAGTACCAGCCAAGAAAACAATGATGATTCAAAATCTTTTGTTTTAAAATCCAAAGAGGAAATTCTTACTGTGCAGCATAGAAATTTAAATCCGCTCAATGAACTTAAAAGGATGTTTGGAAGTAAAACCGTCCAAGCTGAAGAAAAGTTCGTTCCTTGAAAGCTGTTTTCCATGCTAATGTTTTAAAGGCGTTGGAACCCAAGTATTATGCTCAAAATTCCATTCTCCAATTTACTCAACGAAAATTACAGATAAATATTTTCACTCTGTAGCGCTGATCTTTTTCAAATATAAGACTGCGTACAAAGAGAAAAAATATTTAATTTCGATTTTTTAAATTAGAACTTGGCTCCAACAGCCTTAATTTCATACTAAGTGAGATAAAAACTGTTCTCCTGTCTTTAAAAATGAATAATTAATGTTTCAGTAAACAGAGGGGCAAAAGACGGCCAGGTCACTTGAAAAAAACATGGTTAATTTCTCCTCGAGAAACTTGGTTGCCTCTTGCCAGAGCAGATCTTTCCATGTCGATCGATCGTTCCATGCCTTCGCAAGGCGGTATTCAGTACTTTGTTTTTGAACACGGTGCATCTTATCGACAAGTTCAAATGAAATTTATCCAAGCTGTTGAAAGCTTAGATCACGAAAATATCATAGTAAGTAAATGCGAATTTGAAAAAATTTAACACGATTCGGTAACTTTATAAGTTGAAAAGTTTTATAACTAATTTCTTAATCTATTCTTTCAGTCTTTGGTGCATCAACATCCTGATCACGTAGATGCTCTTATTCAATTATCAGAACTTTGTAAACTTAGCGAGGATTTAGCAACAGCTGCTCGTCTAATCGAACAAGCTCTGTACACTCTGGAATGTGGGTTTCATCCTCTTTTTAATATTACAACAGCGAATTGTAGATTAGATTACAAAAAACAACAGAATCGCGCATTGTTCGTAACACTTTTTAAGCATCTTACTTTTGTGAGTGGAAGAGCTTGTTACAGGTAAAATGATTATTCCTAGTTTTTGATATGTACTTTACCAATTGACTGTAATTGTAATTAATTATATCCATTATATCATTTTTAGGCATTGATTTCCATTTAATTACTATTTTAAAAAATGTATATAATTTTATTTACAGGACTAGTTTAGAGCTTTGCAAGTTCCTATTGTCTTTAGACCCAGAAGATGATCCACTGGCTGTTGTTCTTATGATAGACTTTTATGCTCTCAGAGCAAGGGAATACGAATGGTTTATCAAATTTTGCAATCTTTGGGAGAGTTCCAGAAATTTGACACAGTTGCCAAATGTTGCTTATAGTTTAGCTCTGGCCCATTTTCGTCTGGGAGAACAAGAGGTTGCTAATGAGCTTCTTCAGAATGCACTTCTGATGTTTCCTGGTATTTTAATGTCCCTCTTGGATAAATGCAGCATTCAACCGGATTCAAGGGTATTTAAATTACTTAACGTTTAGAATAAATGGGAATGGACATACGATTGATTTTTATATTATTAAAATAAAATTACTATTATAAATTATATGTCAACAGGTTCAAGGCCATGAATTCTTCAATACTAAAGCTGCCTTTTCGACGCCTCCTTCTCTAGAAAAGTTGCAGGATTTATATGTAACGCGAACTTTTCATGTATGGAAAGAACCAGAGGTTTTGCCTTGGCTGGAACAACAAGTTAATGTTGTTTTGGATCGAGTTGATGCTAAAGACGAGGCTATCAAGTTTTACCAAACAAAGCGCAGCAAACGATATCAAGGAAAGTTACCAAGAAATATACTCAGGCATATTGTACTTTCGGATTTGAAAGGGGTGACTATTGCAGCTGTGGAGGTAATTTAAGAAAATTATAAAGAAATATAAGTAAAATTTCGTCAAAATATACTTAGATTCTTATCTCTTTTCGACTTGCAGACTCAACAGGCTCCAAACAGTGGACCAATTTTGTCTCACGACCCCTTGCCTCCTCTCGATTCCATAAATATTTACTCAAATCCAAGGACCTTAAGAAGGACGAACGACACTTCCAATGTCTTCTCTGCATTCTTTACCTCTCTTTTCTCGGATGTTGGTGGAAATATACAAGGTTTAAATGTGTGAGTTAAACTAGATTACTTATCAAAAAACTTTATATAACAAAATTTTAAACAAAGTTAATCTACATAATTTTAAATAATATTTTTCAGAGGCGAGCCTGATGAAAATGCCTAAATTAAGAGCAAATACTTTCGAGTTTCTTAGAAAATTTCGATATCATAAAAAGTTAAGGTTTTTAAAGAGCCAGAAAGTTAAGCTTTCTAAAAAGCTTTATGAATATAATGTAAATACGCAAGGTACTGTTGAAACCAGTACATAAATTAGGCCCACAACTGTTTATGAGATGATTGAATCATTGTAAGTTGCAAGGTAAAGATTTTGAGATTGTAATATAACAATTTTAATAAATGTAGGAATCTATTCTTATTTCTAAAAAAATCCTTACTTCAGTAACAAGTTCTAGCAACACTTCACGCAAGGTCTAACGTGCCTGTCTATTTACAGATTCTCGAGAATATTCGAGAAATCATGAGGAGTTCTTAGGTTGTTGAAAACAGAGATATTATTTCAAAAAGTTGATTCTTTTAACACACGCTTCGTATGTACAGATTCTATACAATCGTTCCGTAGTTCACTTATCAGTTTAATCTTTCGTATAGTAATTATAATTAATAATAATACCTTGATTATCTAAAGTCCGTCTTTAAATGCAGGCTTCTTTTCGTTATTTCATTAAATCATGAACCATGAATCATGATGCAAAACTTCCTGTGCGTTCACTAATACTCTGGGCATTTTTATGTTAGAATTAATTGCACGATTCAGTTTTAGTGACCCGTTTAATCGTTCCCGGTCTACGGCTGGTAGTTTCGCGAAATACGGTTGATTGTTTGAACCAACGCACTGTCTGGCGTCAATCCTTCTTATATCATGCTGCGGAAGGCTGGATTGTAACGGCAAATTCCGGGTCCATATTCTTGATAGGACTGTTTCGTATGACAAACTTGATAGAATTCTGGATCGCTAGCTAATATTGCACCACCGTACCAGACTGCATAGCGCTGTTTGGGGTGAGACAAGACACGGACATCTACTGGTTTTGGCTAAAAGGGAAAATAATTTTTGTCTTAGGAAAGAATTCAAATAAGTTAAATTAAAATTCATTTTAAAACAGTTAAATTCTTATTACCGTAATGTGGCCACCACTGAGTTTCTGACTCAGCTGTATTCGGGCGTCGACTGTTCTCTTTATATCTCGCTGCAATCGCCTTCCAAAATCTTTGAACATTGTCGATCCGCCCGATAACACTATATTATTATACAAAGGTCTCCTAACATCTATGGGGCAGTTTTGAATTACACCGTCGACAATTTCGTTGATTGGTGTTGTAAAGTCGGGGTTTGAAAACTGAGAAGTAAAAGGGAATATTAAGTAAATACTACAATACGTAGTTTATTTTAGTTTCAAGTTACTTTTCATTCAATCCAATGTTAAGAATAGAGCGATTCTTACCTCGGGATGAAAGAAAATTTCTGGTCCGAGAAACCTTTCATAACCGACGTCCACAGCGAAAGGTTGCTTCGTGATATTGTTGACACCCTCGAACTTCTTGAATTTACTAGGATCGGTATCGAATCTTGCAAATTCTTTCGCAATATCGGGACAAATATAGCAATACTTTTCTTTGATCGTCTTTGCCGTCTCTAGCGATTGTTCGGGTGGGATTCCTATTTCACGTTCCCTCAAGAGACTTTGAATGAAATACGTTATATCTCTACCTGCGATTGGTATGTGTTTTATACAACTTCCTATCACGAAACCATCTGCCTAAAAAGAGAAGTATTTTTTAACAGTTAATATTGATCATTTTAAATATTAACTAGTTTATAAAAATGAAGTTGAATGAAATAATTTAATTACCACTGGAATAACGTGGGTAACACCATCTCCACTATCGATGACAATGCCAGTTAGACTTCTTTCTGACGTCTGTTTAGCTGTCCACGAACCAGCTAAAGCTAGCACTGCTTGCACAGCTATATACAGTCCGGAGACATTAAAAGATTCGAACATAATTTCGGCAATGTACTCCCGATTTTCTGGAGTATTTAGAGGAGGCTCGGTCAGCAAAAAATAATGATCTTCGGGCTCTGCCCTAAGGTATTTAAAGATACATTGTTGAAGAAACCGCTCCATCAAGTCCCAATCCTCCACGAGTCCATGCCTTACAGGATACTGAAACAAACAAATTTAAGTAAACAAAAGTAAATAAACATTTTCTTCGCTCTGTACATATTCTTATTTGAAAAATGAGAACGTACGAGATTAGAACACGTATCCACCACCCGTAAATTACTAAAATTACTTACTTTTACAGCATATCCTGTAGCTTCGAAGGCTTCATTACCAATGTAAAAATCAAGATCATCGACTCCTTTTGTAACGCGTCTTGCACTATTGTCACCCACTTTTGCCGTTTCTTTAATACCTATAGCAGAGGGTATCACTAGTTGAGGCTCCTTGTTACCGGCAAAGCCTAACTTCGTATACCTGTAATTATAATCAAATAATTAATATAAATTTAATAAATATATAAAGTTTTAAGAGTTTCAAGTATGTATGGTCAAGTATGGTATAATTGGAACGTCAGGAATTTACAAAAAATACCCAAATTGCAGGACTCCTGATTATTTGACTCAAAATTTCTCGATCCACAACTTAAAAATATTAATCGACAGTTGAAATCTTGACACTTACTCTGAAAAATGTCTACAAAGCATAAAGCCTCAAACAATGCTGTCAACTATACCGAAACTTGAAAGTGCTCAATCTGCCAATGACTCATAAATTTAGAGACAGAATACAGTTACCTTTTCAAGATTAAAATTACGAAAAAGGCACTCGAAAAGAGTTTAATTACTGCCGGATTGACAGTTTAATCAAACCGGATGATGGGACTGACTCGTCACTGACAAGAGTGGAGTGCTCAATGGTTAATCATTTCCTAGCCTAACAACGAAAGTTGAAAGTGAAATTTTAGAAAAAATACAAATTCACTTACCCTGTGCCTACATCTATAACACAAGCAGGTAGATGTCCAATCGGCATGATGTTTTATTTTCGATTTAGACTCGTCCTTATTAAATAATTCGAATTGTTCTTATGGTTGACAAACCACACCTCGGCCCTCGCATACAACTGCATAAACTGCAACTAACACTATCACACCATGTAAAAAAAATATCGGGACTCGGGATTCTCGCGAAAGCCTCATATTAAACTAACCTTCTTGACAATTCCAGCGGGCACTTTTAAAAACTAAATTTCCCGCACGAAATTCCCGAAATTTTTAATTTTAAACAAAATTTTTAATTTTCCGCACGAAATTATAAATATTGTAAAATTATTTCTGCTATATTACAAATTTATTTCTGTAATAAGTTGTACATACGTTTGACTCCATTTGCTTTGGTTCTACCGGTTCTACACTCGAGTTCTACAAATTTCACTAAATTCCCTCCCTCAAATGTATACCGTATAAAATAATATTCTTCAGCATTTTAAATTGCGCGCCAGTAGCAATCAATCAGCAGTGCTCTCGCTTTCTGCTGAAGAAATTCTGCAATTGGCTGTAATTTGGCGCGCGATTCAAAATAGAATTAAATTAACTCGATTTTGAATTGCGCGCGTAAAATGTGACCAACGGTAGAATTTCTCCAGCGGAAAGCAAAAATGATGCGCGTGCAGGCTACCCTGTTTGGGAGCACCGTCAATCAGAAGCCGAGCGCAAGGCATGCGCAGTGGTTATCAAGTGTCTCTTGAGAGAAGTCCTGTTGAAACTTGCGCTGGTAAAGTTTGCGGCAGTCGATTCAGTTCTGTGTTTCTGTGAAACGTGTGAAATCAAACAAGTAAGTAGAGTTGTTTGTAAGACTACTAAAAACTATATTCGCGAAGTAATTAATTAACTAAGTGATAACAAAATGTGTGCGTAAATAACAAAATTGAATTATGTTAGGTTATGCTTGTTCGTCATTGTCGCCATCGTCGCCATTGTCGTCTTTGTCTTGGCGGCTTTTCTTAACAGGATCAGACAGGATTTGACTTCCATTGTGAAAAGTGTACATATGTATCGGTTACTGATTGGCTCAAATGTTTAAATTTTTGGAAACAGGAAGTTTGAAAATTTTCTAAAAATACGTTGGATGTTGAACAATGCTTTTGTTGCGATGATTAGGTAATTTGACTTGTGCGTGTTAATAAGTATAAAATACCTAGTATAGTGTTCATGATTCCTGGAAGTTAACGCTCGCAATGTTTCTAGGATTTGGGAGAAATAAATTCAGTTCCAGCATCGTTTGTAGGAATTTCTGAAATTGTGACAAAATGTGTGACAAAGTAAGAAACAACTCGAAGCAGTTCACTATAGGCTATATTTGCTCGTCAGTATCGTGTTGTTTTTTCAAGTAAAGTGCTTCAGAAGAACGATTGTATCAAAACCGAACACAAAAGAGTGGTAAGTTATTTTTTTATATGTTTAAAAATAATATTTTTTCCAGTTTATGATATTTTGCGGCGCAATATTAAATTTTATGTCTAGGTTATTCAACACCTGGTACCAGAAAAATTTCTTTCAATCAAATAATCTTGGAAATGTTATTGTATTACTTTATTTATAATATTTTATCTGTTTCAGGTGCACTATTTTATCATGTTCAGATCGATATCGCTACGAAGATCTATTTATTGAATTCACGATCAAGTAGTGTTGAAGCTGGTCAACAAAGGTTGTCGGTAGGTTTCCACAATTTTTGTGCGAATATTTTTCCATAACTTCCTATTTTAGTTCCCAGTTATTTATTGTACAATATTTTTTATCATATTTCAGTATTGGCACACAGGAAAACAAAGTTGAGTGAGGAAAGATTTTGTCGCCAAATCAAACGTTAAAACCAAATGCATCCAAAAAAATTGCAAGGATGTCTGATTAACGACATTTAAGAAAGAGAAAGTGTACAACTTAAACTTTATCTCGTTGCAAACCAGGTAAAATTGTGCTTTTCATATTATATAATTTATATTAGTAATTAATTTAATGTTGCTGAGATTTTCTAACCCAAAAATTGATTTAAGATAGAAATGTGATAGAAATGTGCCTATAGAGCAAAAAAATTTTTATTGTTAATATCTTTACGTAAAACGAGGAATTGAAATTATCCTAAAAATTTTGTTTCTAAATTTTACACCCTTCAAAACATAATGTTTGAAATGATTGATTCTTTAGATCCATTAATGTTTAAATTTTAGTTTTATTTGTGCATTCGTCTCTTTAAGTCTGATTTTACTGACACAAAGTCATAGGTTGTATTTAGTATTATAATAGTACAAGAGTAATGTGTAATTCTTTTATATTTTCAGATAAATCTCGCAGAGTGACAAATTCAGTATTTTTCTGTTCAACGAGAACAATGAAAGGATTTTAAATTTTCTGAGTGTTCTTATTTCAAAAATAATCACCTAGGATATGCTGGTAATTATTAACTGTTTTCACAATTCTTACAATCCTAAATTTCGAGTTCTATTTCCAAAATCAAAGTTAAACAATGATGTGATAACACTTTTTGTAAAAAATTATTTATATGCAGCATTCATATCAAATTTGAGAAAAATTATAGGGATACCAAAACAACTTAATTATCATTTTTAATACTCTTATATTTATTGACCCACAAGTGGTACAGTTCTAAAATCATTGAAGTATCAGAACTCAATTTATAAATTCATTTATTTCAATTTCATATTTCGAATTTTCATTTTTAGCTACAAAAATTTATTTTGTATCTATTTTTATTCCTTTTGATGCATTTTTAAAAGCAGTTTATCAATATCTAGTTTGCTTTGTTTTGGATTGTTACAATTTATGAAGTACTCTGTCGCGCTAATTTTCACGTAGATTTGTAACTTCACAAGTAATTGTAAAGCAATATTTATGTTGTTCCTAAAATTTTATTTAAACCTTTGTTTCAAGTATAATATGAGGTTTCTGGATATTATAGAAGTTTTCAATACTTCTATTCCTTTATTGACAAGTCTTTACAATGAATATGTTATAAAATAAGTTATAAAAGATATCATCTATCTGTATAATTTATTTTTTACATTGTTGTACAAAAGTAATCTTTCAATTAAAATTGTTTATCGTTTTCATGTAGGATTTTCTTACGACGAGGGATTATTTCGAGGAAAATGAATTCTATCGAGGACGATGGATTCAGTCAACGACGACAGATTCTATTAAGGAGGAAGGATCGTATCCAGAGCTAATGATTTTACCCAGGACGAGAATGTTGGAAAGGAATAAAATCACAAATCATCTGATCGAGGGAATCAAGATCTATATCTACCACTCGTACTGTTCAGAATCGCGACTTGCGAGTGTGTAGAGGGTGAGTGAGATTTTAGTCCCTCTTCTCTTCATCATGTTGGGAACGAAAGGTTCGATACTAACACGAAGAGAAGTTGTAATTATTCAATTGTACAATCTCATAGTGACCGCTGATGAGAATCAGCGAGTGGACAAGGTGTTTACATTTTCTTAGAATAGGCTCGTTCTTTTCTTGGACACTCTTTTCCTTGTACATTTTTCAATTGTTTTCACAGTGAGATTACAAATAATGAGCTTATTTTGTAATTTTCTATCTTAAGTAGCTTGAAAATAACTGTTTGATTATAAATAAAAATCGAGATACCAAGAAAAGAGAGGATAATGTACGTATCAAAGGAACTTAAATACGATTGATGTTGCTAATAATTTTCTTTAGTTGCCCTTTTCCTTTGAAACTATATAATCCTGAGCATACAATTTTTGAAATTTATTTTGAACTAAATTGATATATTTTGTTGAGTAATATCAGAGTTATTTTTCCTTAAAGATAAGTTAATTGTTAATTTTAAAGTAGAGATTTTTCAGTAAATTCAATGCATTATTAAAGCTTGCAATTTTAAATTTTAATTCATAGTTTATTTGGTTTACCTTTTAAAATATCATGGTGTCTAGCAGCGACTTTGAAAATTCTTGAATGATGATAATCTCCTTAATATTTTTTTTACGAGAATATTAAAAGTAGAACTATTTCAAATCTAAATAGCAAAGAAATTTTAATAAAATATCTTAGTAGTATCTTAATAATAATCTAAATCCTTAAATATTCAGAGCCTCAATATTTTATTGAAATGTCAAATTAACTTTAAGCACTTAGATAAATTTATTGTAGCTAAACAGCGTATGGCCTCTACAATTTGTGATTATGAATTCGGTTAATGATTAATTGAGCATTTGAAATATTTAGATATCTCAATCTATTGATCCTTATTCTCCAACTTATTCGTAAAATAAGAGGGGAACGGAATATTTTCAATTAATTAGAAGAATTAATTGAGAATTTAGATTTGAGGATTTGTTAACGGAAAATATGATTTAAATTCGAATCACTTTTTGTTTGGCAAGCTGCTGCAGCAATACTCTAATTAATTACTAGCATTATTTGTATTCAAGATACTAAAATCATTCTTACAATTTATAAAGTTAATTTTTAAACTGGAAAAGCTAGAAAGAACCTGAAAATAATTTCCTTTTAAAGGATCGCTAGATACCCTGTTATTTAATTAAAATATCTATATAAATAAAATCTATCTGTAAAGCTTAGCACAGGATGTTACTAATGGTTTAACCTATGGAAATGTTTGCGTACACCGTTTTATTTTTAATCAAGTAAGGCACAAAATGTGTGTATGTATTTGTGTATTTGTGTCTTACTTGAAAATTTCAAATACTTGTTTCTTTTTTAAAGTATTTCCATAATTCAAATAATAACCCTGTTATTTAAAAAGTTTATTTGATTAAATTTAAAGTGAAGATTGTTTAAATTTAACTTTCTGCTCTGATTGAAACGGTGTATGATTTCAGGGTTGGAGCTGGTATGTGTGTGCCCTAACGTGGCCCAATAAGCTCAGGTGTCGGATGCGTCTCGGGACGTAATCCCTAGGTATAGGTTCTTTTGCACCTGGGTGGTGTGAATGAGAATCGTGGAGTGTGTGTGTTGGTGTGATTGTTGTTTTGAATTTTTAAATATAGCTAGGAATAGGCAGGTCATTTTTCTGGAATGAATGTTTAATATTAAGCAGGTAGTATCAGGGTGAAATATTTCGTTCGATATTTTGCCCTGATTTAAAGTGATATTCGTTCAGGATTCAATGTTTTAAGTTGAACAAATTATCCTTCAACTTATAAAATTGTTTTACCTGATATGAATATGTCTAGTGTAGTATGTAGATATATCGTTGATAATTATTAATTATGTTAAATATTGGACCATCTTTGATGGGCGGATATTTAATATTTATTTATATTTCCACGCTAGTCACTATGATGATTGTAATTTTCTTCTTTCTTTTTCTTCTTTTTGTGTGATGTCTTTTGTTTCAGGATTTATTATTATTGGCCTTTGGCTTACTGATACGTTAAATGATATTAATTTTTTAATCATTTTTCTTTTTATAGGCATATATTTCAATCTATATATTTTTGCTTGTTTCAGATTTATTAATTAATTGTTACTTTTCTTACAGAGTTTTAAATATCTTTTGACAAATTAAATTTTTTGTTTCGGGAATACTTTTAATATTTTATTAATTGCATTTGTTTATACGTGTTTTTTGAGTGTTTGACTGTGATTGATTTATTGTTACAGGTAAGTATAGTTTTTATTATTGTAATTATCGCAATGAATTTTCAAATATGTAATTAAAAATTAATTCTGACAATTTGATTTTAAGGATGTAAACAGGTAATTATCTTTATTATTTTAGAAGAATATATAAAAATATAAAATAAAGTTTAACTCATTATTTCTCTTTTCAAACATTAATTGTTTAATATTATTTCAGGTGGAGATAAGGCAAACCAGGTCAGGTATCTAACATAATTTACATATCTAATATAATTTATCGTTTATTATTATTATTTTTTCATCAAGAGAACATGAATTCTTAAATTTTGTGATGTATATTTTTTGTTGCAGGTCTAATTTTTGCAGGAATATATTCTATTTTTTCTAAAATTGTTATGCATACCCAATGAAATAATTTTATATTATTTTTCCTTTATTATTGGTATTTTAATATCTTTCTTATGTTAATAGATGTACCTGTGAACTCATCCCAGATGCTTTAGAAACTTTTTCTATATAATGAAAGGTGTGTATATTTGTTTTTAACTAAATTTAGTATACATATGGTCTCGCTAATTTTTTGATGATTTATTTCTTACTGATTATCAACTATCTTTGAAAAATATTAGAATTTTTCAACATATGGATTGTTTAGAGAAATTATTTAAATCTATTTAATGCTTTATTATTATATACAGGAGGGATGAAAATCTATATACTGACATTAAAGTCGTGAAACAAATTAGTATTAACATTTTTTACAAAGGATTGTACATGTATATTGGCAATCAGATAAATTACAAACAACTAAGCAATTCGATTCCATCTACTCACCCACTCGTTATTAAAGTTATGTTATATAATTATATGTAATTATAATTTATAATTATCTTATCTTATCTTTATATGCTTACTATAATAATTCAACCTTAAAAACTAAATGAGTCAAAGATGTAATCTCAAAATTCGATTTCTTCGTTTTATTTCTGCTTAACAAACAAAATAATTCAATATTTTTTCTCTCTGCGTCCGTATTAATTTTTAAATATAAGTGTGCATACATAGAGCGAGAAAAATTATAATTATAATTAAATTATTATAATTTAACTGTAATTCTATTTAATTTAATTTTAATTATTATTTAAAATTATAATTTTAATACTTCCCATGTAAAATTGTTACTCTTATCTTTCAAATGTTCATTTTTCTAAAATTTATCATTGGGTAAAATCGAGAAATCAAAGTTTGAGATTATAACTTGGTTTTAACATCCTTACAAAAATTTCTGCACTGTCAAGTGATGAATAATTTGGTGTACATTTAATCTCGCTTTCTTTCAACCTTATACGACTTTCGACTATGTACATGTTCGCGAAATCTTTACTTTCGAGTCATTTTAATCTTGCAAGCTAATAAAGTCGTGCTTAATAATTTACTAACTATATATTTGTAAATCATAATTTTTGAAACATAATCTTTGAATCATAATTTTTTGCATTTAAAAAAAATACTAAAGTGATAAAAGCATGTTATTGCACAAAGCCTAATAATTGCAGTAATTATAATAATATCAACAATAATGATAATAATAATAGTTATTATTAAAAAGATTAGTTGTTCCAAATCGATAAAAATATAAAACTCTTAAATTTTTTAGGATTGAGGCATTTTTCAAAAAGTCTGAAGTCTTTTTTTCTTTGATAAGCAAGCGTAGAATTGGGAAAAAAGTTTTTAAAATGATTTCGACCTAAGATAAATACTGGCTGTATTTATAAATTATAACATTGAGGCCAACGGGATTATTATACAAAATATACTTTCAAGATCCCGTCTTGTATTCCATTAAAGTCCAATTGTCGAAGGATATTTTATGTGCCGATAAAAGCGTCAAAATTTTGGAAGAGAAATCTTCAATCTATGCCAAACGTTTGTGAAATTGAGGACATACACGGTTGTTCGATTGAGTATACATATACGTATATGTATATATACAATCAAAGCACGAGTTTCGCGCATTGGCCATGCATTGTGCACCATCGCGGGGAAAGTTCATTGAAGTTCATTTATACCGACAAAGACAACTTCAATATCGCGGCACCACTGCTTTGCACGATTTTGTCTGAACCTTCAACTTTCGAACTTCTTAGAAATGTTATAAATTTAAATTTTCTTTTCATTTCCTAGAAAAAAGACTTTTTTAAAAATTGAAGTAGAATTTTTGGATAAAAGACTAATTCTTTGAAAAAAGATTTCTACTTCTAAAAAAGGTTTTTTCAAATGCAAAAGAAAAATCGCTTCGTATTCGAAAGACAGTGGTTTTAAACGATTCCAAGATACGCTATTAAATTCACGTGCTCTTACGACTCTCTCTCACTCTCACTTGCATTCGCGCATTTTTCTTTTTTTTCTCTGCTTGCCACGACGAGGATGCACTTGTACAAAACGTAATAACATTTTTTATTTCCCTCAAGATGGATTTTAAGGGCGTTGGTCTCAAATTCAATTCAAAATTCAATTTCTTCATTTTACTCAACAAGTATTTATTATAATTTATAGATATAATTTGGTTTCGCCAACTTTACGCTTGCAATAATAAATATTTTCCCACTCGATAAAAATGGAGCTAAATGACCTAGTTTTAGGAAAAAATAAGTATATTTGAAAAATAAAATAGAAAATAGCAAATACGATAAAACAAAAATTCTTATACAGAATTCTTCTACAGAAAATTCTGTAGAAGAAATAAGGAAGAAAATTAAGCATCGCATAACGACAACGTTAAAGACTTTTTTTTTTATAAATTCCCACCCACTGGAATTCAAGCTCATAACAAACCACAAAAAATATTATTGCCTCATCAAAAGAAAAAGAATCCAACGGCTGATTGCAGTGCTAGCTTTGTGCATTATTGCTTATTTCTCTACTAGAATTACACCGACAGTCTAATTACTAATAAACCTGCAATGTGAATCGGAAGGAAAGCGAAAGAATTAAGGAGACGAAGAAAGCAACTAGACATGGGACTGTGCATTATGTACAGAATCTGTGTCGCAATAATGTAACGATGGAACAAGATTATATAACGAACGACTTGTATATCCTCGATTCTAGTAAAGTACCTAGTACCACCCACTAAAATAATTACAGGTAGTACCTGTGGTATTTGATTTCAACGAGGGAATTCGCGCCACTACACTTCTTTGATTCTTTACCGATGCTCACGTTCTACAATTAACATTAATCCCACGAAGTATTAATCCTTTTATGGAATTGATTATACTTTCTATATAATAGGGGTTTCACGTATCAAATCGAAGGAAAGTGACGATTTTTTCAGAATTTTCGATTTTTTAATAAATACATTTTTTTTATTTCATAATCTTAATAAATGAAAAAATTGAATTTTCAGATAGACCTTGAATGGCCTCAAAAAGAAATACGAGAACTGTTCTGACTATTTGGAATTTGTTTAAGAGAAAGTTCTTCGGCAGTTGGAAAAAATAGTAAAAGTACACAATATCTTCCCAAGAACTTATCCTCTTACATACGTTACTCTATTCTACAATGCAGTTGTTTGACGTGAGCAAAAATTCAATTCGGTGAAGTATTTCTTCGGTAATCTCACGTAATTGAGAGGCTGAAACTAAAAAGTGGATAAAAGTATTTCGTTTTTAAAAGTGGGATATAAATTCTGCAGAATAAAAATGGGACAAAATGAATTCTTAGAGCAAAAACGAAATGCCAATGTGAACACTAATTGTTACGTTTTTTTTTTGAGAATTCACTTTGTTTAACTTTACTCTGAAGGATTTTTATCTCACTTTCACAGACGAAATATTATTATCCAATTTTTTAAACCGCTCAATTATGAGTTGAATTGAATAATTTAAAGTTTTTACGGATATTTACTAAACAAATTAGCACCGAGGTATCATTATTATTTATACAAACGTTACGTGTTATAATTACGTAACAGTCTACCCAGTGTAACGATTAAATAATACGTGTTACAAGAATGCTGAGAATCTCCTCTTTCCCTTGAGTATTTAATCACTTTGATAAATTAGAACCATATATATGCATTTCGAAGTTAGAGGATGCTATTAAAAATTATTCTCTTTTTCTTGAACTATCCCCTATTTTGTCGTATTTCTCAAGAGTCTTGAAATTTCTTCAAAATCATTTATAATGGCACCCTCGGAATAATTCTGATCTAATGTAAGCTAATAATTATATGATTTGCTGATGCGAAACGAGTTTCAGTTTCATTTTCATCAGTTAGTCAAGGCACCCGACGGCAAATTGCACGTCATTTTTCATAATGAAAGTCGACTACATTGATTAATTATTAATTAGTCACGGATGCATTTTCTGGCGAGAGTTTGCAAACATCTTCAAGTTCTTCATGTCTTCAGACATTTCAACAGCGCGGCGCGGCACGTATTGCCTCTCTTAGCATACAAGATGAGTATGGTCGCGCCGACGTGTTCGGGAGATATATATTTTCTTATAGAGAGTGAGAAGGAGGAAACTCGATTTCACCTTATTAATACCATCAACTCGTATAGCGATTTACATGACTTGGCGGAGGGCACCGCGTATAATGGAGGTCACGGACCTTGGGATTCACGCGACACTTGGAGCCTTAACATATGTACTGACTCGTTGACTTCCAGCGAACTGGAGATTGTTCGATGAAGGCACCGCACCCACGTTCAAGGCCAAGACTTTCGATACGATGTTCAGATCTTCCTGAGATCCAGGAAAGCCTTGAGCACCACTTTGAAGTTCATTGGCAATTCCCGATTGATAGAGGAGATGTTGAATTTGTTTCGCTGGTGTTGATGGCGGTGGTCTAGATTGTTGGAATTGGGGGAACTGGTTGTAAACGACGCTTTGTGGACTTCTTTGCTGAATGGTATTGAAACTGAAGGTGTTTCTGGTTGGTGATCTGGAACCGGAAGAAAATATGATATGATATTTAAAATTCAACTGGAAGGAAGGAGAATCTTGTCTAAATTATTTTGAGCATCTCACCTATTATCAACGTTGAATCCAAAGTTTCCTACTGATCCAAATGCCTCTTGTCTGTTAAACCTCGTCGCAGATGCAACCGGAGGCTGCAAATCCGAGGAAAATGGTGGGAAGCTCTGTTGAAGTTTTTGTTGATGCTGATTTTGATGCAGCTGTTGCTGTTGCTGCAAATGATGTTGCTGTAAGTGCTGTTGCTGTTGCAACTGTTGTTGCTGTTGAAGTTGCTGTTGTTGAAGCTGCTGCTGTTGCTGCTGTCTCAGTTGTTGAGTTCGGAGTTGATCCTGGAATTGCGTTTGGAATGGAGTTGATGGTGGTGTATCATGAGGAACTTCCAAGCTTATACTAGGTTGAAGACGAACATTGGTGCTCTTGAAAGATTGTTTAAAGGGCTGAATTTTGTTTTGCTCGATTGGAAGCTGTTGTTGTTGAATTTGTTGCTGAATCTGTTGTTGTTGAAATTGCTGTTGAAGCTGCTGTTGTTTAAGTTGCTGTTGTTTAAGCAGCTGCTGCTGCTGTTGCTGCTGTTGTTGAAGTCTCTGCTGATAGTGCCTCTGTTCTTCCAACTGCTTTTGACGAATTTGCTCCTCAAATTGTTTCTGCCTCTGTTCTTCCAGTTGTTTCAACCTTGCTTGATCCTGAAGTTGCTTGAGCCTCGCATGATCTTGTAGGAAGATCTCCTGTTGTTGTTTCTGACGCAGTTGTGCCTCATAAGCTTGCTGTTGCCTTATCAAAAATTGTGTTTGCTGAAGTTGCTGTTGCTGAAGCTCGATGAGTTGTTTTTCAAGCAGCTTTTGTTTAAAGTCCAATTGTTCCTGAAGACTCAAGGCTTGTCCATCTCCTGATGGCCTGTAAATGGGAACTACACTTTTAGGAATTCCTCGCTCGTCTTGTTGAACCGTGAAGGCAGCAACCAAAGGTGCCTGGAAAATTTTCACATTCTCGGCGTCTTCTTCCACCTTGGGTTTAGGAGATGTTGAAGAGACATTCGTAACTGGGGGAACCGTGGGACTTGAGACAGTAGGTTTGGGAGCGACGAGAGCGTTTGCTGCTGCGATACCATTGCTTTCGCTCCTTATGAGAGTTTCTGTGAACTGTGTTGTGGATTTTGATGTTGCAGTTTCGATTGCGTTCGGTGAAGAAGGATTCGAGGATTTTACACTCCTTGGACCCACTTGATCTTGCTTCGTCTCGTAAATCCCAGCCGATTTCTCAGGAGAGATTGAATCTATAGCCTGTTTTTGTGTATAAAATGAAAAGAAAGATTATAGATTTTTTTTCTTATTTGGTATCTGGCGAGATGCTAAAATTAAAGCTACTAAATTAAAAATCATAATTTTTGAGAGTCGTACCTGGAAGCCCTTGAGGAAGTCTTTCGGTTTGTCGACAATTGTTCTTAAGGTCACAGCAGAATCGGACGAGACGAATTTCTCAATTTCGATGAAAGTAGAATTTTGAAGTTTGTCCTCACTGACAGTTTCGTCATCGTTGGGAAAATTACTGAAGGAGAATGTCGATTTTCCGAAATTCTTTTCCAATTCCTTTTTCTCAACAACATCGTAACTTTTGGGACTTGCTTCGTCCATTAAGAGTTCTTCATCAGAGTTTTCCCTCGCATGTTGCTCTGCAGACTCTGCTTCCAAGTCGGAAAGAGCCTTCAACAACGCTCTCCGAAGGGTTTTGTCCAATTTTACTGGTGGTGCTTCATGGAGGTCTGAAGGTTGAGACTCCAAGTCCTCGGTGGCCAAGGTCAAAGCCACCGAGACACACAGGACTGAAAGGACTACTGCGAATCTCTGAAACAAAATGAATATTTTCTTATTGAGTATGGTTAACCATAAAATAACCAATTAATGTGAGAATTAGAAAATACAAGTTAAGTCTCATTATAAAAGCCCCAGGCTAAATAATCCATTTTCCAAAAAGTTCGATACAAAAAGACTAATAACTACTAATGATAATCACTACCAAGGGACACTATTAGAGATGATTTGGAGAAAGCAAAGAGTGAAAGATGTTTAGTATTTAGTAATGGATCCAAGCGAGAAAAGTAAAAACGGCTTATTAATAGACAGTAATAAGAAAAGGTAAACCTATGTATTGTAGAGAGTTCCCATGAGTCTTGGGAAGTGTGAGTGGAGTTACGAACTTAAAGCGTGCGATAATGGATTCTAAGTGCACACAATAACATGGATGTATTAGTTCCATGATACAAGTTCTCTTCCCGTCTTCTCAATAAATAACCAACGTAAGCATATTAGGACCCATTCTAACAGATTTTTAACACGTCGTAAAGTAAACCATGTTGCTCATGGGCAAATTAGCATAGCTTAATCCCACTATACTACATCATTTATATTCCTACACCTATCATTATCATTCTATATACATATTTTCGTTGAATGAAGTTATTTGTGTCCAAACCTTTACATGAAGTATTTTTCTGCAATAATAGGGTCGCATATTGATAGTGAAAAAAGGGGACTTAAAATTTTAAATAAAATGTAAATGTATTCAAATACATTTACAATAAATTGACATTTTAACTAAGTGCATAATCGTGACTTAATGCATATTATCCATTACGTTTTCAAATCTTTAAAGTTATAGCCGCAAAATATCTACATTATGCAGTTAAGTGTCATTTTCTTGAGGTCATATTTTCGATAAGTCACTTTTACTATTCATGAATAGTAAAATGCTATCAATTAATTAGTCTCTTAATCTGAATTATTAGCGGAATTTTGCTGATAGAGGGCGTGAAATTCACTGGTTCTTCAGCTCGACTTTTCTTTGAGAGCTGTTAACATTTAATTAAGAAAGAAAAAAATATAAGGACAACATTTCGTATTCCTTGAATGTGTCTGAAGACAGTATTTCTCTGTATGAGGACATAAATTCATAAAGCAAAAGTCCATTCATCGCAGATCCCGTTACACTCGAACATCAAGATTCATGGGGACTATCATGCCTCAGGTGATTTTCTCCTCTTAAAAGTACGACAAACATCAGCAGCTACGTGCTTCATTCGTCTCCTGTATAACATATTATGAGCAGGCGTTTATAAGTTCACGTATAAAACCGTGAAATTTTCGCAGAACGTGTATTATCTTCCTCAGAACTATTCAGGATCACTTTACCCCCATTTTCTTCGATTTTCCTACTCAAACTTTTGCAAACCTTCTTAAATTGGAATATTCTTCATTTAATTCCTATTTCAGAACAATAGAGTTATGTAATTCCGCATTGTTCAGAGAAAACTCAGATTTTTTGGTTGAATATTAGTATCAAAAGGTAGATCGTTTCGAGAGATATTTGAAATTAAATACGTAATAGAAATTGCAAGTCTATATATAGAAGAACTATTTAACTAGATGTGTAGAAGTGTTCCAGACAAATCTTTTCAATTTGTCTGACTAAACACGACTATTGCCTACTGCGATATCCCTTGTTTATACTACTGTTACCTCAATAAATTCGCATGTCAAAAGTCATTTGTTATTGGATTCGATTTAAAGATATGACTTCTTTATACTCTCTCTTTTTTTGATTAATGGGTTTCGAAATTGTTTCAAATATAGACACAATGTAATTTGAGGGAGTTTACTTTTGAGATAATTGAATTACATAAGTCATTAGTAACTGACAATTTTTTAGTACTCGACCCACCTTTAAAGTTAAATCTAGCTCGAATGAATATTTGATTAAAAATTAAGTGATTAAAAAAAGTAATTTATTTAAAGTAATTTCAAGTAATTTTTTAAGAATTCTAAGTTTTAAAAGCGATTTTAAAGAATTACTAGGAATTTGACGGGATTTTAAAGTTTCTTTTTAAAGGTTTTGAAAATAATTCAAAAGATTTCGAGAAATTTCAATTCAGGTTCAAGTTACGTTTGCCTGTATGTGCACGGGATATTACGAAGGAAGCTTCGAGTGCGTATGTTCACGCGGAAGTAAATAAGTATCTATCTAAAGACACACTCAGTCTCACGGGAATAAGACAGAAAAATATAATGAATGAATTATGCGTAAAAGAAACTCGATGATCTTTTACAGTCTTTGTATAATTAATGCAAACTTTCGAGCTTCCCAAGACGAAAATAAAAACCTTTTCTTATGGATTTTAAAATATTGCATTATTGAAAAAGAAAGTAGTCTTTTAAACACTTATATTTCATAATTAAAGAGCCAACAATATAAAGTATCATTAAACTGCTAAATATAATATTATGTAATCGAAATTTAGTGTAATTATAAAATCTTTAACACGTCTTCTGGAATTCGTGCATAAAAGAGAGCTTATTCCCTTCAATCCCATTCAAATTAAAAGCAAAAATATTCTCAAACTTTAAGATATAAAATTTTCCCACACCTTTTCATATCTCGCCCACAGAAGGTGAAATGCTTCACACGTACAAACAAATCTTCGGAGTCCATAAACTTTCATTCCTCTCAGAGAAATTAATCGTAAACGACGGATCGGACAGATTCGCGAGTTCAGTGTCGTATTTGAAGAAGCCGCGTAGAAATAAAAGCCGACTAAGGCACCCATTCAAATCTAAAAGACATATATCCTGCGGTTGTAATAGGGTCAAGAAATCCTACTTTGACAAGTTAATTAGGTAACGACTATGCTTCAGCAAATAATTGCATGGATTTCCTTTAAAAGAGATTTAAGTATTATAATTCATTGTGAGAATAAAACTATTGAATGCAAAAAGTATTTTGACTGATTTATACATAGATTCATTATAAAACGGATTAAATGCAACCAATTTGTTCGATTCAAAGAAAACGAAAGTCTAAATCTCACAGATAACAATATTATAAACAGTTTAAATACAATATTAGAAACAAAAACATGACTCTTGAGAGAAATCCATCACGTACCACTTATGGGAGACTAACGAGCAAAGGTTACAACGTAAAGGAAGCATTCCAAGCCTTCAACCTTTGATTCGCAATAATCAAACTCATGATAGAACAAGATCACGAAGCATCAAGACGAAATTGAGCAAAATTATAAAATCACTATTATTAGTTAGGGTAAAGTGGTCTTTAAGGTCTCCTAATTGCATTGCATATAATACCATCATTTCTAATAGGCAGTCACCGGTGTATGTAGCACTTCAAAATATTAAAATACTAATTTGCTATGATCCTTATATTAATTAACTAGCAATAGTATTAAAACAAAACTTCTTCACCTTTTTTTGTAACAATGTTATAAAAAAGAAAGAAAGAACATTCTCACTGATAAGGTGAGATTTTCCGGAAAGGAAAAATGATGTTTCTTTTGTTTACATGGAGAAGTGCAAGGCGCCAAGGGTGCGGCTTTGAGCGTGCCGGTGGCTTTCTTCGTAAATGTCAGTTGAGGATTTTCTCCTTGGATTACCTGGATAGTTATTCCCTACTTGAGTGAGCCTCCTGCGGTCTCGCGTGGGAAGAACATTCTGTCATGCTAATCAAGACGCTTCTGTCGGATGTGAGATGCGATGTAACACTACTTATCGCGAGATTCAAGACGTTCTTCATCTTTTAGCTCGTTTAAAATTTCAATAATCAAAAGAATCTACTATTGTAAAATCATTTCTTTATCATTTCTTCTATGAAGATATCTATATATAAGAGTTATTATGAATAATGCATAACTCATTAGATCTCGTAACTCATGCATTGGATCTCACAGATCTTCATGTGATCAACATTAGATCTCTGTGTCAAGAGTCTTTAGTGTAAATATTCAAGAGTTGTTGTGAAAGATCGCGATGACATGCGTGGCTATAATATGCAATCAGCTTGGGGATCACTAACAAGTAACAAAACGGATGAATTAGCGAGGTATATTTTATGAACGGAAGTTGTAAGCCTCGAGGACTCCTTTCACGAGAGGACATTCTTGGCGAGGACCCTGGTACACGCCCGGGGCTGCGACGAGAGTATTTCGAAACTTTCTAAAACCATCCTGCAGAGCGTAATGTTGGGTATAAGAGACACTGAACACATTATTGTGTGTGAGGATGGTCCAGCTCTCAAGCATCTGAGACTGAGTGGAGCTTCGAAACGTGTCATTAATTTTCTGGACTGACTTCGTGAATCCGACACACATATATATATATGTGCACAGGTGCGATATACGTAGACATTCCAGAAGGCTCATCACTGTCTTCCGTCTGGGTTTCACTTTCAAATTGTACACCGTTTGGATTTCAAGAATTCTTCTCACTTGTCCGTTGACACACTTATTTATCGGTTCTTCATGTTCAGAAATGTTTTGCCTGTTTTTGCGGTGCTTGAAAACAATATACTTTACAGTTTTCCGGAAATAATAAAGAAAAATTACTTTAATTGGGAGAGGAATTACGTTGAGAGAGGAAAAAATCTTAATTGATCGCGGGGAGTCACTTTAATAACTGACTAATAATAAGAGAGTTTCATATGTTGTAAAATATGTCAACATGGTCATCCAATTATGAAATACGGTCTCGTAAAGTTCAAGTGTTAATTTTCTTCTGTCATGAGATAACTATCAATGATGCCGGAAACATAATTCTTTAATAGGCTCCCATATATTTCTCAAAATCTTCCTCATCAAAATGTCGATATTTTATGTGACTCTAAATCAAGAATTGGCTTTCAAACGACTCTTATGACATTTTAACATAAAGGAATCTGCATTTTTATACTTGAAAGGTAAACTCTTCTCAATTTTGTATGTTTAGATAACGGTTTCAAGATATTCCTGACTTTATCGAAGTTATTAACTTTATTATTGGTTTTCTACAATTTTAAAAATGTCTTCATGTTGATTGGCAAATGATTTCAAATTTCACAAATTTCCTTTCCTTTATTGGAATAGCTTTTTCCATTTATAAGAAACAGCATCCACTTTCTTTCAAGTATTGGCGAATCATAATCACTCAATCGTTTGTCAGTCAATCTATCTATATTGATCGAAAGACTAGACAGAAAAGTTGGTATACATGTGTGAAAAAAAATCAAAAGCGGAAAATCATAGAAATCTGGACTTTAAAACCGTATCAGCATCAATAAAAGAGATGATGTCTATATCGAGTGATCAAACTCGAATGAACGTGCAAGTGTTGGTGAAAGTGGGTGTGTATATGTGCGTAACGATCCTCCGATTTCCCGTGCAAAGATGAGCTACTGCATTTTCTAAACAACGATCTGCTCTTTTCTCCACATAATGACTTGGCAGATTTTCTGACGTTCGCGAGATGAGAATGATGAAACCGATTTAGACATTCATGATTTTGATCTAGGAATCAATACTGTTTTGATAGGAACTTCCACATTTCCGCGGTTAGATATCAGTGTCTTTTAATCAAGTTTTATCTGAATTATTCTTTTTTTTTTAAATTATTATTAGCGATAATTATGATCCGCGATTAATTTCTCTCCTTTAAATTTCGTAAAATACAATTCTTTTTGTTATAAAATATTTCCGATGAGAATCATGATAGTTTCAATTTCATCCCGACAGATTGCTCTTGCACATATTATTGTTTGAGATGTTTCATTTTGATTATGAAAGGTTTAAAGATGCTTTGTTTTCTACGTTACATGTTTCACTCGATCATAAAGCAAATTCAGAAACATCAGTTGTCTATAAAATTCATAACCATGTTTGGTCGACCGTAATCTATCGCGAGTCAGGACAATAGACGGTGAGTTAAGAGCGCTATTATAAAGCTCTTATTGGAACGTGGACTCTGACAAAAGTGCCATTGTTATTTCCCATACACTTGCTTTCTTCTTATATTTATTTACAGCAGAGAAAACGGTATACATAAAGTTCTGTAAATATCAGCGAAAGAATCTTGGAAACCGCGGACAATTACCGAAGATTGATTAATGTTATTAGCGAGCAATTAGCATTCTTCATCGGCTCAAATATTTCCGCAAAGTCATAAATTAAATCTTCCTCAGGTTTAAAGACCGCTACCGAGTTAAGACAAAATTATTCTATTTTGCATTTCATTATAATTGTTAGACTTTTCATCACTCATAGCACGCAATGAGTGATTGCATTAATTGGCATTGATTAGTGGTAAACGATCAAGCAGCAGACAGAAAAAAAATCGATTCTCACGCGATATAGAACAGAATCAGAGTGAATCAGAGTGAAGAGATAGGCTCTAATTGCGATGCTTTGAATCTTCAATTTCCAGAGCACTTGGAGCGTGTCTATAATGACACTTAATTATCACACGCTGTTTGAAATTTTGAAATAATTTGCGTCTTCTCCCTTTGGAGCATTATGTAAATTTTATAGTCCGATTCTTAAATTTTAAGAATTTTAGACTATAATCTTATTTCACGATCTATTTAACAAAAGTTGCATTTGTCAAAAATATTTTGATTGATTATCCAGTTTACATAACTACCTATAATCTCTAATTTTCCACAACGAGATAAATTCAAAATCAGGTAGTCTTTTTCCCACGAACATCGAGGTTGATGATTATTGACACAATCAAATGATCAGTGTTTTATTTTCGAGGAGGTGGGTAACGAGTAGTTGCCCTCACGAGCAAGTGACCTCACCTAGGACCTCACGAATGGAGGGATTTTATCGTGACTTGGTCTTCAACTTCTAACTCGACTTCAGAGGTGTAAGACGAGGGCGTTGCAAATGTATAGGGGGGGAGGGGGTAGAATTTCATTCGGCCAAGCACTTTCACTCGATATGAGATGTCGAGGATGTGCATGCTCCGTGAACTTGCTTCTTATATCGAGAAGTCTCAAGCCTTATGGGCGACAACAACGTTGCCAAGTTAGAAAAATTTCTCCCTTCATTTCTTCTTCTGTTGTCCTCCCTCTTAGATTTATACTCCGGTATACATAAAAGATCTCTGATAATGCAAAGAAAATTTTGTAAGAGGTAATAAATCCTAATAGAAATATTGAGACATTGTGAAATGGCAATCATAATATCACAATATGATAATAATTCAAAATGTTTACATATATTCTAATGAAAGGACGACCCGTTGAAGATGCGATAGGGAATAAGCAATACATACAAGTGTCGAAATGTGTGGGGTCTGAAGTGAATTATCTGCCGAGAATCTACATAATTTTATTCTACAACTGTCATATGAATACTACATGGCATATAGTATGTTGTTAACGTTGTAACATCACAGGGTAAATGTCGACAATGCTTTCTTGGATTAGATCTTTCAATGGGCTTTATTTGACCTTATTTTGGTAGCACGCTTTCTTTCTCAAATGATACCTCGTTTCCATAATCAATACATAATTCAAAGACTTAATTAATCCCGGATTATATTCGAAAATCATCATGGCAAGAGGTACTTTACAATCTTTACATATATTGTCTTCTTCGTTAAGTCTTCGTACACTTGAAAAAAATATTTTTCAGTGATTAAAATGTGACGTTCATACAAAGAAGAAATATATTTTTATATTTCTATTCTTCATTCAAAATGAAAGTTACATCATTAATAAAATTCAAAGGTAAACACGGGCTGAAGTGTTTTGACTCGACTATGTAAATGTATTTGTATTTTAATGAATAAACCCATCTCAAGATGAAGGAAGTAATTGCATGGTATGTGGCAGTTTGAACTATTCGCAGTCAACCAACAGTTCCAGTATTCAAATAAATCACTGTATCCTGAGCTCCATAAACTCGAAATTATTCGAAATTCAAAATTTCTTTCACCAGCACAATATAACTATAGCGTAGAATTTCGAATTTCAAGAATTTTCTATTTTAAATAGACAACTTCCTCATTATCGAAGTAAAGGATACTTTGGAATTTTTAGGAACGCTTTATCGAATTTCTCTGTAATTCCTACAGTGTAATGAGGAATTCTAACAAAATGCCAATTACATTCCATAAATTCTCAATGAAGTCTTGTCACATTCCAGTCTATTGTGATTTATTATTTTCATTCAAAGTTTTGTCGAGACAAGTGCAAAAGGATTTTGCAATGTTCTGGATGTTGAATAATGTAAGGTGACTCTTCACATAGGTTACATGTAACCAGTAGATAAGTACATAAAAGACAAGAAGCGCGAGCCGTCCAATTAAGACAATCCCGATATATGGTCCATCCTCTATCTTATAAGATCCTATCATCATCTCCTAAAGGCCAGAGAAAGTCAGCATTCTTATCGGAAGAAGTTTCGATGGCGCAATCTGGAGAATCTTCAATTCTTAAACTTTTAAGTCCCTCATACAGTTTATAATGAATCTACACCTGGGAAAATCAGTCAGCGAAATCGAATTCAAAATTATGGGCGGCGCACATCGTATATATAGTTAAGAACTGAAACTTTCTTTATACAGTGACACGAAAATGATTCACGAAATTATATATCAAGCCGACATTAAGCCAGAAATAAAGATATTAAAATACTTCTAGCGCATCAATATAGCGACGACTTAATAAAGTTCCAAGTCATTAATACTGTAGTTTCGAAGAACGCTTCACTTAATTGGTTTTTAATTCAAATGAGAAATCTAATTAATTTTAACAAAAGATAGGAAATTATACTAGTAGAAATATACTCCACACGCTGAGATTTTAAGAAATTTCAAGCGACTAAAGAGTTTTTATGGAAATTGAAGAGCTTTCATGATATTTTAAGATAACAGTAAATAAGAGTAAATAAAAACCAGTCTTATATATTTATATATAATTTCTAAGCAAGAGGTCAAATAAAATTTCTCCACCTGCAAGCTATTAAGACAAAATCAGATATTAGAAACAATCCATTAGCGTTCTATGGGTTTGCATTGACCAATTGAAGAAGCAACAAACGATCCTGTGATCTTAAGCTTCTGAAAAGAGCGTAAAGAGCATCTGGACTTGAATTCTCCTACATCGTTTTCTAATTACCCCTGTCCTCCATAATTTATTTTCAATTGCGAGTTAAGAAGCGTTTGTACTCCGCAATTGGTTATACCGGCCGGCACGTAGCTCTCTATGCGGAGGAGCAAATCGGAGCACATTATTCTCAACTCTCCTGAGGCTATCAAGAATCAATGCTGCTCAACGCTGCTACATAATGCACCAAGGATCACAGTGTGCCCCGTATATGTTAATGATACTATTGATCTCTTGTAGTTTCCGCGTTTGCCCCCGAGCCGACGACGGATAGAGAAACTCGTGACCTGAGAAACCTATGATTGCATTGATAATATAGAGCAAGGGTACAACGAGCTTGGAAGCAAAGGGAAAATTCTACCTAGAATATTGTATGTATTGCTATCGGATTCGATGAGAACATTTATTTAAACTGCTGCGGGGAGAGAAATTTTTGGTAATCCTGTTAGAGAAAATTGAAATTCATCTCTGATCTGAGAGTATATATATTTTTGATTGATCAGTTGGGTGGTAATTCCTTGATAATAAGATAATAATTGCTTTGTGTAATGTGTAGCGTGGATTGATGGATGAGAGTTCATACGCGATGTTTCGAATTAAAGAAGAGAATAAGGTCTATTCTTACTCTGCATGTTACAGAATAATTATATATGGCAGATTACATTGTACTTGGATGAAGAAATTGAGGTGGAGAGGTAGAGATATGTCTAGAGTAGATAATCTCTTTGTTAAACGTTATTTTATTGATCTAATGGTGTATTCGTTCTCACGAAAAGTTATATTTGGAAGAAAGCTAGGTGGGGTATGAATAAATAGCTTCCATATTCATTTAACTGGAATTTGATCTTTCGCAATTTACGGCATATATATTTTTCAATTTTCTTCATAAAAAAGGTTTTTATAATAACTGAAGTTAAGAGTCTCATTTACACCGAAGAATCGTAGGTCGAAGTTCAATTGAGGCGTAGGTAATTAATTTTGTTTTGGCACACCTTGGATTCAATTGATAAGACATTTAATGGCTTTTGGTTAAAAATGATGTTCATAATTTTCATGTGTGTGTATATAAACACACGAAAATAGCAATAACGCGATTCTGCTTGCGCAGTTTCCAACTTTCACTTCTTGGTCCCACAATATTGCCGTAAAATGTCACGAAGAGACCGATAAAAATGTCATCTGGTTATCGATATCGATACCAGAGATGCTTCACAGATCTATATCTTCGAGATCGTGTTGTTAGATCAAAAAATATTGTAAGAAATTTGATCCTTATTATGTGAACAAAGCAAATTCCTTCTCTCTTTAAAGAAAAGATCCCCAGACTACAAATTATTTTGTCCCATGCCATTTTTATTGTCCCTTTCTTCGTGTTAAAGTCTTTAAATAAATTTCAGCTGATGATATCTATTTTAGTTTACCATATTATAAAACACGAAAGTTCACCAAAAGTGAATATTTGCAAAGTCAGGTGCGAATATACAAAACACACATAAACAGTGACTTATTGAAGTGAGAATGAGCAGTTAGAAGTCACGGTAACTGTCACAGAAAAGATATTATTTGCATTAGTTTCTCGAGCCTTGGAAGAAAGCCAACTGATCAATGTTTTTACTATAATTTAGAAAAGGAAAATTGTCAAAGACATACGCTTCATCAAAATGTCTATATATTTGCTCAGTAAACTGTGAAAAATTGAATGTGAAATCACTGTCGATTTCAATATGTCAACAAAGTCATCTATAAAGGAAAAGTCACTCTTCCTTTCATCAAGATCTAAAGAATTCTTTATTTCTAGATATTTTCTCCATGAAAAACAATAGAAAAGAAATTGAGGTTTACCTAAGGCAAATTTTGTACAGCTTTCTTGTCTCATGAATACGCGAAAGAAGAAAGGACAATAAAAATAAATAAGAACCGGCGTTTTGTCTGTGTTCAACAATATCTATTATTATATACCCGATTTGTGGTCATTGACCTACAGAATTAAAGACTGCGATTTATGGCCTAACGTATGGCAGATTCTAAAAAAAACCTTGTAATTACTTTCTCTTAGACGTCGTTTATCTTGAGGTCAAGGTGCCTCGATGAGAATTTCTTCGGCAAACTTCCAATGCATACCTTACTCATTATAAGCGGTATTGATTCACCCTCTAATTTAAAAATTATTTTTAAAAATTGTTTTACGATTATCCAAAACTGTAATTTATCACTATCTATTTTAATTTACAATTATGGGTTTTACTTATCAGATTTTCAGGGGCAGCTATTTATATCTGTCTATGATGAACAATCAATTCAAATCAATTCACAATTCGATGAATTTAAATGATAATAAGATTGCCGATTGAATGAGTGTCGGTTTACTTTGATAGATTGAAAAAGTGTCTAGTAACGGAAAAGTGAGATGTTCCTTCGTGGGCAGAAAACAATCACGCATGAGTTGCTTTTAAATATATAGGTTTGTCGTTCCTCTTCTCTTGTCCAATTAAATTAAAAACGATTCTCCAACACGATTGTCAATTCATGTCAATAAAACAAACGGTTGGCACGGGTTAGTGTATATTGGAGAGAGTGTTTGTCAATTGACATACTCTACAATTAGATCTATTAGAGATATGTTAGCTTGGCTAGAAATCTCTTTTTGACGTCATGCTGCACTGCCGACGTCTGAAGCTTGTCGCCTTTTCCACTCTTTACTTTATAAGGCTCGGTATAGCTAGCTATAAGTACATAAAATAATCCCATTACGAAATAATACTTTTTGGAAACATTTAAATGACAAGAGAGTTTTAAGTGAAATTCTTTGACATCCATAGTATTTGACAGAAACATACATAATGTATTATCAAATTTTAAGTCACCTCAGCAGTATAGAAAGTGCAAAATGTCTCAGTTATCAGCGAAAGAATAGTTTGACTGCTACTTAGTGATTTTCCACCCTAAGATTGGATGCAACTGGCGAGAAATCACAGAAATTATCTTCCGACATCTATACTTTGTAGATGTGCGAGCTTATGCCTCTAACCGCCATTCAGACTTTGACTGAAGCACACCTACTAATAGTCGATAGAAACGTGAGAAATCGCGTAATTTGCTATTGGATCTGCAATTTAATCTTCCAATTGCTCAAATGCTCATGCATGTTCATAACACGCAGAGCTTCCCAGGTTTATGATCTGTTTATGTTAACATTGTAATAATCGGTTTACTAATGTAATTATCTTTTTTCTGTTTTCTGAATATTGAATATTTCCTGAATATTCCTATTGCCTTTCAATAGATAATATATAATCATCTTAATTGATAGATTATTCATTATTAACATTAATCCATCTCTTACGTCTTATACGTAATTTGAAATTTAATTTATTTGAATTCAAAGTATGCCAAGAAAAATTGCCATAAAATAAACCTTTATTTTTAAATTATGAATGTATCTTCACTTCAGATACTATAACCAGATATAATAACTCATTCACTCCGCAGATGTTATATGACACTTTCGCTGATTTGAATTTAGACTCAAAACCTTGCCGAGTGAAACATTTTTTAAGCATGTAAAATGCTCATAATGAAGTGTTTTCTTCTCGATGCTAAACAGTGGTACGATGACCGTAAAATAAAATATCTACGACTCAATTAACTGATGATGTGGGATGTGAGTTTATCGAACAGGAAAACATCTTCATTTTCACCGTCTAAACCGGAAAAAATTAAAATGTGTAGTTTGAATAGCAAGAGTGAAATCTTACACAGGAGGTCATAATTAGTATTTCTTTTTTAGTTATTTTTTCATTTTTTCTTGAAATCCTAACATTTTTGTCCTCGATCAGCGAAATCGCACAAGGACCGTCTACGTTTATGGAAAATATCACTATAATGCCATAATCGTAAAGAAAAGAGACACCTTTATGTTCTTTACGGAAATAAACCGATGAAAGTTTGTCCATTCGCGTCTATACTTTTACAGTTATTGTTGATGACCAAAGTAATTTGCTTGGGTGTCTTGGATTTTATGGACTTTCATGAGATTTGAAAGCATTTAAAAATATATCAAAAAAAGGGATTCTCAGGAATTTTTAAAAAGGATTATTTTAAAAATATAGAAAGTTAGAAAAACAATGAATTTAAAGAGATTGCGCGAGTTTCTTGAGAAACTTTTAAATAATTTTAAAACATTTGAACGATGAATCGATTCTATCGAAGTAACAAGATAACTTAAATTTCTGTTAAGTTTATAAATTCTATTAGAAGCTTCAAACGCATCTCTTTTCTTCCCAAATAAATGACTTTCTAATTTGGATAGTTTTGCTCTTATTGAAATTTTTCAAATTTCAATTTCCATCTCTAATTATGTCCACCTTTAAGATTATCAGCTTTAAAGTTTGCGAAACTTTGTATAAATGCTTAATTAATTCTTTTATATGAATTATATAGTGTTATTAAGAGAGAATCCAATCGTTAATTTTGATTTTTCTCATTTAGCTTCTGCCTGATTGACGACACACTTGAATATGTAAAAGAAGAAAGTTGTCCCCACTAAAATGCCCAAGGGGTCCTAAGGTGTCTTCTCTTCCTCTCCCAATTTGAATTTCATTATAATTTCGCATTTAAAACATAGTCAATTCATAATTAGCATAAAACCAATTTATTTCACTGTTTTTACTAAATAGAAACACAATACTATGTTATCTTACTAATATTTATCAAATAATTTAAGGCTCTTCAATATATAATATTACCGATTAATATTATTTCTAGGAGATTTCAAAATTGCAAATAATTAAAAATCTATATTTCCCTTAAATATCGAAATTATAATGCTAATCGGTGTATCGTGATTTTCACATTGCACTTGACCGTATTTAATCCGAGTTATTCAAATGGGGTTTTACTTTCATTCTCTCGCGATATCTGTCTCCGTTTGTACGAATCGAAATGATAAACACCGACTCGTTTAGCATAACACACATTTTTATTCAGAGATACTTTTTCATGGAATGGTCTTCAAGACTTTCAGAAATCGCACACTATTCGACGATTCAAAAACACGATTTTTGACAACCCACTTTCAGGACGTCGAACTTATTTAGCTAGGATCTAACGAACCAATTCCTATTCCTATTCTGTTGGCACTTATTATTTATGTCAATGATGACACAATTTTATCCTGAATGTTGAGTCCAAAGGAACACGCACTGTCACTTTACACAATTAATAATAAACCAAAACCAGCGGAAATACAATACATATAAGCGTTTCATGCATATAAATAATAAAACAAAAAATATGTAGAAGCAAGGAAAATAAGTTTTTGTTTAATTTAAATTTAACTTTCAAGCTGCAAAGTATATTAAAAATATATAATTAACGAGAATCATCAACAGTTAAAAACTAAATCGAGTTGTCAATTCTTTGCAAAGTTTTTATCGTGGTTTTTATACTTTAGGATTTAATGCCCAGTGAAATTAAAAGTCTTCAATCTTTAAATATTTTGATTGTTAATTTTGTTTATAGATTGTTTGCAAATTGAGAAGGTTGAGAAATGAAAAAAATCTTTTTTAGGAAAATTTTAGATAAAAAATGAGGGAAATGAAGAAAGTATAGGAATAAGAAAGAAGGAAGAGAGAAAGTATATATGTTAGGCGTGAAGCGATCAAGTAGAGGTGGTTTCCTTACTCACCAAGCGCATGATACTGTCTGTGCTCAGTCCAAAGAGGATCAGTGCTTTTACTGAAGAAGAAGTAAAGATGATCTGGACTGAGACAGCAACTGAAAGCAAAAGGTGGGGTCTTCAAAATAACGAAGTGGTAATGGTAATGGCATAATGCTACTTCAGTGAGAGAGACGTATACAAATTTGTCTTCACTTTAGTCTATTTGTACTTTCAACTGATTTTTGAATAGTTGAATTATTCAAAATAATTCAGTTTTTAATTTTTTAAATATAAAAACTTGTAATTCCCTTGAAAGTCCCATAAAATCCAGTGAAATTTATTTAAATTTAGTAAAATCACTCAAAATTCCTTTATTCGCGCAATTTCTAAAAGACCAAAAAGGTTTTCCACAACAATGTCTTTGATATTTCCGAGATATGGATAACATCACTTTTTTTAGGATAGGATTCAAAATTAATGAGTTCTAACGTGAATATTTCAAAATGATTAATTTTAAAAACTCTTAATTTAAGTTTTTATTATTTTAAAATCATTCCATTTGTAATTTTGACCTACTATGTGCTGATTCTGCTGATTCAATATATGCTTCATACTTTCGTTTATCAGGACTCATTCTGTGAATGGGATCAAAAACTGGGGGCAACGTGCCAACCTTTCCTTTCCGTTATTTCAAGACTATGTAACTACAATAAAAAGGCACATGTTCAAAACAGAGCATTAAAGTAAAACAAATTAAACGTAAATTATATAACGAACTTATAACGTTTGGGTTCTATCAATATTATTACAGAAACTTACAATTTACATGAAGTGAGAAAAGAACTTGAAGACAATACGTATATTTAAAATTCGTGTTCGAGAAAGTTCTTCTTTAGTACACAATTAAATAATATTTTAATTGTTCAAATATAAAAATATATACGATAATTAATATATTTTATTTTAAAATCTAGATAAACAATTAAAAACGATAAAAATAGTTTTCACGTAATCAGTTATCTAATAATTGTGTCAATATATTTTAGCATAAACTTGCAAACACATGCACACATTTATTCGCCTGTCACGAATCTGTATTTTTATATATAAAAGGAGCAGGTTTAATAGGTTTTAAAATCTGATAGTCTATAATCAGGCTCCACCTGGATTTTAGAAATATAAATTTTCTAGGAACTTTCACTGTCTGATTATGAAGTTTTTTCTATAAATTTATATAATCACAGACCAATATCCAAAAAGGTCAAATTTTTACAATTCGTATTTTTTTTTTTTGAATGAAATCAGAATTCCTGCTAAATAATCTTTTTCAATGAGGTATTCGTGAGTTAAAGCTTTTTAAAATCAAGAAAAAGTACATGGAAAAAAAGTTTAGAACTTTAAAGAATCTTAAAATTAGAGAAAATATTTTGCTAGATGAAATAAAAATATTCTTCTCTATTTCGAAGCGTTAAATATAATTTAATTAAAGATTTCCTCCCGGACAGTCCTGGAGGAAATCCTGAAACTTATTTGGCAACATTGATTTTTAAGCAGGGTGACCGATTTAGTAAATTTTTCAACAGTATTATTATTACTTTTTACCGATTTTACTAACTGTTATAATTTCAATTGCGCGCCTCTGACATTGATACCAACAGTTATAATTTCAATTTCGCGCGCTGACAGTGTTACCAATGCAACTTCCGTATTCTATTGCGCATGCGTTGCATTCTGCATATGATTGGTTGATATTCGCGCCAAATTTAAAATGCTAAACATTTTTAAATTGCGCGCGAATAGTAACCAATCAGATGTCAATCACGACGCATGCGCGGTAGTAGAGACCATTTTAATGTAGGTCACCCTGTTTTGAGTGTAATTCAAAGATCAAAGATGGAAACTATGGCTGCCATGGCTGCTGTTTTCCTGTCAAATTTGTGCTTTTGCTCTTTGGTACGATTCTCTGACCGAGAGTTTGTACGTTGAAGAAATACTTTGAAAAATTTGGATCCTTATAAACAATGGTATGCGAAAATATTTTAATTTTCTGATGACAATTCAGATTTTTTCAACAGTCGCCTTATTTTGGATGCCTAACCTCTAATTTTCCGGAACGAAACTGCGTATATACTCATTATTTTGTACTATTTATTTAATATTATGCAACTTTAAAAACCGGGAAGATAAAAAAATATCTGTAATTAAAATTTCTTATAAACTACATATATTTTTTATATAAACTGTGTAACGGAATTTTAATTGAAAATAATTTTTTTAAAACGTGTACGTTTGCTGGAAAACAGCTGTAACTTATCAATATATTATCAAGAAAGTAAGAAAAGTGACTTTAACTTTGAATATTGATTCAATAAAGTTCAAGATGAAAAATCAATTAATTTATGTATTAAATTTAGCGGTTAGTTCCGCCTCACAACTATTTTTTAAATTAATTCGATTATTAAAAAAAAAGTGAACCGGCTATTTTTTTTTTTTTTTTTTGTTAAAGGAACACTTTGAAGCATCTGGTGATGAAGAAGGTGAAGGTGGAGATGACGAATCTTCCTTATCGCCCCACACTGAGGATGCCTTGGCTTCTTTCAGAGAGAAGTGGCAGCGAGAATTAGAAATATCTCCAAAACGGGATCCTTCAAAAACTCAAGTTCAAAAGACATTGACCTCCAGTGCTACCGAAGATGAAACTACTTCCATTGAAAACAAAGTATATAATTTTCAAATATAATTTTAATTTTGAAAGCTGTCCTCCATAAAAAATATATAAATGTAACTATAGAATTTTGATTTCAGGCAAAGAGTCTTTTTCTAAAAGGCATCGAGCATGAACAGACTGGGAAATTATATGAAGCGATTCAGTTTTATAAGCGCGCTGTTCAATTAGTGCCTGACATTGAGTTCCGTCTCTACGAATCGACCAAAGTCAAACCTCGCGAAAGGTTTGATCCTGATGAAAGACTTGATAAAATAAACAGCGATAGCAATGATGTTAACAAAGTGGAATATGAGGATTCTGAAGATGAGGACAATGAAAGCGATCTTTTCTCTAAACTGTCCAGGATAGTCAGTCGAAATGGATGTGTTTGCTTTCCTTTATTTGAGCAAAGTGTGAGTAGTTTTTAATTTTGATTCTTAAAATTACATCAAACTAGAATTGTTGAAAATAAAAGTCTACAAATGTAAAAGAAATTTTGATTTGAGTTTGAAAGGATTTCAGTATTGAAAACATGAAACTTAGAAGAAGCTTTAAACTACAAAAATAAATTAAATTAATATTTCAGACAACTCATATCTCAGCTTTACCGATGGAAATTGTGCTCTACATTCTCAGATGGGTTGTTTCTTCAGAGTTGGATTTACGATCCCTTGAAATGTTTTCTAGAGTCTGTCGAGGATTTTACATTTCTGCAAGAGATGCTGAGATTTGGAGGTTGGCTTGTGTTAGGTATGCTAAATTCTAAATATGGAATATTTTAAATAACTTTAGCGTACTGTTTTAAAAACAAGATTTCATATTTTTTCAGAGTATGGGGCGTGAATTGCGGAAGTTTTGAACCCCAATACAATTCCTGGAGGGAAATGTATGTACATCGATCCAGGTTGAGGTACAATGGATGCTATATCAGCAAGACAACTTATATAAGGCATGGAGAAAATAGCTTTCAGGACCAATTTTACAGACCTTGGCATCTCGTTGAATATTTTAGATATTTGAGGTAAGTCGATTGAGCAAAAATAGATAATTTCTCTAAGAATTAAAGCGAAATTTCATCGCTTAAAGCAAATATTTTTGAAAAAATGGAGCTATAACGTTTTCTTCTATACATTCATTTTCTTTTTATCTTTCAGATTTTTCCCAGAGGGAAGGGTCCTAATGTTGACATCAACTGAAGATGGCCAAGCTTGCGTGAATGCTCTGAAGTCTCGAATCCCTCGAAATCCAGAAATTTTGATTGGCCATTATCGACTTAGAGACGATTGTGTTACTCTTATTTTAAAAAAGCAAGATCTCAAAAGTAACAACAACATCTACAGACGCAAAAGACGGGAAGTGTCACACGACAGTGGAGAACAAACTTACCACGCTGTGAGTATTTGTTATATCATGATTAAACGATTCCTTTTCCGATTATTCTCCTAATACATAGTATTATTAACGAACTATCACTCATTTATATATTTGATTTGACTTTAGCATGCCAGGTGAATTTAAATTCTTTACAAATCTTAACATCTAAAGGCTTCTAATTTTGGACACTTTCATCCTTAGAGCTTTATAGTTCAGGAGTCTTGTAAATTCAAAGGCTTCTAATTTTAGATTCTTCTTGAATTGTGCGACCTTGAATGTCACGCTCCTTTCAAAAATAAAAACTTTCTAATTGTAAGGCTTTTGAATTAGCTTTAAAAAGGGAGACTTATAAAGCTTTTGTCTCTTTAATCACAAGACAGATCAAACGGACTACGCTTGTAACTTCGTTATCAAAAACTAAAATGAAAATCTTCAGAAATTTCGTTTCGCTCCTCAGGGAAATATAAGTCAGTTTCTGTTATTATTTTTTGGATTCATATATTAACATTTAATTAATACCATCAGTATAATTCTGGGACGCTTAAGTCCTTTCGCGAATCAGACCAATAAAGATTTTTCTTCCTTCAGGAGTTCCAGATTCAAAATCACCATAAGAAAGAAAATTCACAACTGGCGTGGCTCACGTACAAAATTTATACCAAGTACAAAAACGGTGATGAGGTCTCAACTTGTTTGTCTCTCGGCATGCGTTATCCTCCTTTCCGGTTCAATCGAGTCAAGAGCTACAGTCAGGAAAGCGAGGCCCCCTTGCAGTGAAGGCATATGAATCTAATCTTAATATAACAATATTTTTTCAACTCTTATTATCATAAATAATCTATTTTTATCTGCGGCCTATCAATACGTTTCATCGATGTTCATAATGTCGAAATCGTATGCCGCAATCGCTGAAATTACTGAAAATGGTTTCAAGTCAGAGTACAAAAGAAGTTCAGTGCTAAAAATACAGGTGAGGCAGTTAAATATTTTTATTATCTATTGTTTTACGTTGCACTAAAATATTCTGAAAATCAAGTTACTTTGAGAGAGAGAATTTATTAATGGTTAATTTTTCTGAGGATGGATAATAATTGGAATTGAGTGGAATTGAAGAAGTTAAATATGATAAAATGTAAAGTACTAAAGTGCAATGAATTTTGTTCATTACTCTGAATGGCTGGTGGTTAACATATTTAAATCATGTGTGATTGATTGCTGTGAATAATTTTGTGGCGCCTTATACTGGCGAGTCTGATCAAAAATCTGTACATACTGCGTCTACAACCGTGTAAGAGTGCACACATAATAATATTTATATATTAGTAAAGAAATTCGAAGAATAGTTTCAATATTTTCAAACAATTTTATTTGGCCGATAGTGGGTTTCGGTATCGCAAAGCATAATATTTATAATACTAATTAATAAACCGAATAACTTCGGATCTTCACGCTGTACATTGTTTGGGTAAAGACGTACGTGCAAGCATAAAATAAAGTTATTTTTGACGTGCTATGAAAACTCTTTTTAAAATCCATGGTCTTATTTCAAAATCGTTCAACGTCGATGAAAAATCGCCTTCGTCTGAAAATATTCTTTCAATATTCGATCAACCTGATACTGATATGTATCAAACTTATTATTTTCACACGTATTATTGTTAAACATTATTATTTTCAAACGTAGAATCTTCAAATTTATTTTAAAACTTAATTATTATTTGTAACCTTATTATCTTAAAACTTGATCCTCACTGGAATAACTCTCGCTGATTTGTTGTAATATCTATTTAAGTTGCATTTTTTTCTATTTAGTTTATGGACTTTGGTCCATGAATAATACAGTTTTTCTAATGAAGAGTTACGAAACTACAGAATGGTTTCTGGATTCGTTTTCTGGTTTTTCAAGCAATTACTGCGAGAGGTACATCGTCGTAGGAGGCTAAGCGGTACTATTGAAAAATCACAGATTACAGCGAAGAGCATCTTCGCAACTAGATCACAGTTCCTCGTGGGTGGAAGAGGTCAAACCAAGATAAGTGCACGAGGATGGCTCGGCCATCCACTTTAGATCTTGTATGGTCGCTTCGTGCATGGAACACACTGCCAGAACAACCATAACGTGCATTATGTTGTGGGAATTGAAGAGCAAGTCCAAACTACCTGGCACCCACTTTTCTGGTATGCGAAGAGCTCCGATTATCGCACCAATCACAGCCACGAGGTCCTAAAATTTAATATAAAATTTTGAATAGAAATCTAGAAAGCGGAGATGGACAGAAAGAGTTACAGAGATACAGCTGCAGTTTTAATTCAAGAGAACTACGATATAGGTATGATGATTTTTTTTTCATTTTTTTTTAAAACCCTTTTATAGGTACCTACATTTCAACGCTTTGAATTTAAAATTGAATAGGGTTGTGTGGAAATTTTAGATAAAATATATTCAAACTAAACTTCAACATTGGATAGTTGGCACAACCCTATTGGATAGTAGAAAATTGGAAAAGAGTGGATAAAGGATTTTTTTTTGGTCTTACGCTAAAGGAGTAAAGTAATAATCGATTAGGTACTTGTAAGATGACGTGTTGCATCGCGTCAGGGTTCCCACCACCGATACCAAAACACCTTAAACCCAAAACTAACATCCTCATCCCAAATGCAGGAAGAAAGCAGAGACGCCTTTGCCACGGAGACTTAGCTATCATTGCCTAGAAGAATTTTATATTATTGAGTAATGTATTATTATTTCTTTATCTATTATCGCAAAATATAACACTGATTAACTTTTGGAATGTGTATTGTAAAAAGAGAGTTGTTTTCCATAGATTTTTCAATTTATCTATCTATTTAATAGCTTTCTTTTCCATACAATTTTTAAATTCTCATTTTAGTTTACAAAACCTGATCATGTGCCTCAAAATATACAGGAAGCTAACTTTGCTTTGTCAATTTACTTTCCAAATATTGAGCAGAGTAATGTTTTAATAGGGGTGTACAAAAAAGTTCAGTTTTACTCTGAAGATTCAAAGATTTTGCAAGTCTCTATTTTTTAATAAGTATAACAATTGGTTAATTATATTTTCAAATATTAGCAACTGGTCTTTTATAAATTGTATGCATTATATTCCACCTTTTATCTTTATGTTCTAGAAAAGAACTTTCAATTTCGGACTCTCTTAAAATCTGAAATTTCCAAATACCGATAATTTTAACTTAAGATGTTTAGACTTAAAACATTTAACAGTTTACATTATTAAGCATTAAGCTTGAAACATTCAGGACAGTTTCAAATACAAGTATTTTCAATTTTGAATTTTATTCAACTTCTTACGATTTCAAATAATGACTTTGTTCACTTTTCTAGTTGAAAGTCTAAAATTGAATTGAAACGATTCTGAATTATTCAATGTAGGCACACATACATAATTTTTAAAATTGCTGAGAAAGAATCCAAGTACTGAAAATTGAAATAATGTTTTAGAATATCTTATTAAAAAGGTTTTTAATATATACATATAAAACATAAAACCATAAAATATTTTGCAAGTATTTATGAATTTATGAAAGAAATTTAAACTCATTTTCCAAAATAATTCCAACAGCTCTTATAAGAGTAACTTAAAAATCAAATAAGCAACTCAAAATACATCAAAGTTAAAAGGATTAATTATAATTTTAACAAAGTAACTACATATGTACACATTTATACACCTGTAAAAAAATCTACCTTGTCGAAACAGAAAAGATTTTGCAGCTGAAACGAAACAGAAAGTTTTTATTTCATAAATATAACAACGATTATAGAAATGAAATTTCAGTTTGTTAAAGAAGTATGGACAGTAGTTAAAAAATATTAATGAAATTAAATTTAAAAATCTCCTATGAACAAAAATTTTAATTTTCTTTAAATTGATATCTTTTCATTTTGTTTTTTTTTTATATAAAACTGCAGATTAATAAACACTTACTTTCCACAGGCCCCATAAACTAAAAATGCAGTAGGTCGAGATGCAACAGTATTGAAGAAAAGCTGACGAGCAGTGAACCGATGCTGCTATCATCGGCAAGGCCCCTACGAAAAGTTAAAATGAAGAATATTATTAAATATGGTAAAATGATAAAATGGTTTTGAGAATACTTTTGATAGTAAAAAAAAGTAATAGTTACCAAAACTTTGACAGAGCCAAATGCCGAGCATGTCGATCTTCAACAAATTTCTGTAGACATCCTCTCCATAATCTACATTCATGAAGACATGATAGAGAAAAGATCCAATCCATGGACTTACGGCACCAATTAAGTGACACCAGGAGAGAAATTCTGCCAAAGGACCTTGAGTTCTCCATGGTAGTGCATACGGCACTGTCAGAAAAATGTACAGAATCGCAAAACCTACAACAAATATTGATTCGGTAAGTGACATACTTTTTTTCTGCACTTTATATTATTTTTTCTATTTTCAATATTGATTTTCTCATCTATAATTTACCAACTGAATTATCTACAAGGTTCAATACTTTTTCTTGCCTGAAATTTTTTTTTAATTTTCTATAAACTGAAATATCAATTGAATTCTTGACATTTGAGATTATTTAATTCTGAACTTTTCTTGTTTAAATGATAACTTTGGATTGCTTTATTTTCGAATCTTGAAATTTAATTTTGAAGTATTAAGTGACCTATATTGCGTTCTATTTCTATTATGATCATCCTTCTAATATCGATATGTACTGCCTACGTTTATATTTTTAACATAATATCAAACAAGTAAAGCTTTATATTTAATTGATAGCCTCTACGATAGCCGTCGTATAAAACTGCGATTAAAAATGAAGGACATTTAAATCTTATTTATACTACAGAAGGAAAGAATCCATTTGCTTAATTAAATTTAAATTTAACTAGAACTAGAATTTAACTTAGCAAAAATGTCAATTGTATTCCTTAAATAGAGACTAGAATTTAATCAAATCTATTTATTGAGTTATTCTGATTCAAAAAGGAGGGGTTGAATCTATTAATGTTATTATTAGCCTTGACTTTGATAACTAGTCGTAACCGAAGTTGAACATCGTTGGGTCTCTTTTAGAGAGCTAAATCACTACAGGGCTTCGCCGTTATCGATTACTTCCTCATCGCACTGCAATGCGTTTCCCTCTCACCGTGGTTGCGGGAATTTCTCGAAAATTGACCTAGAGGTTGTAAACCTTGACCTTAATCCGTTTAAACATTCTAATATCGTTGCATTGAAGACAAACGATTGCTAAAGTCACTTCCATCATCATAAAGAAGGCCCGCTTGAAATGAATCAAAATTGAAATTGCAATGAAGTAGGAAAAGATTTAAATTAAGGGTGTTGCGTCGTTAACATTTTACGATTTTTAACTCATGGTTACGAATATTCTAATTTAATTAATTTCCTTTCAAAGGAGTTTTTTAAAAATGTCAAAAAAGAAATTGCGACTTGCTTACCTCAAAATTCACATTTTTCATTTTAATCAATAAATATTAGAATTTTATATTTGTTGGGCAAAATTTAGTAGACATCCTGGAATACCCTTACAGGGAGAATCAATATCTAATATTAGTGGAGTAACATGAAAAAATCGAATTTTGTGGATAGAACTTGGTTTCAATACCCTTAAGAGAGTTTTACGCATAATTCGGTGTCTACTTAGATCCGGAATAACTTTTAAGACCCTGGGGATACTCTTAAAGGAGAGAGACTCTTGGACCAAATCGATCTTTCCCAAGAGTGTGATATGATGCCAAGAGCAACTTCAGCTTTGAAGAGGGCTTCTCTTGACAGAGATTGGCCAATCTATATAGACCTTGTAAAAAAATCTTGAATAGTTAATCATAACTCGTCAATTTTTAAAAAATATTTGAATTAGATTTATTTGAAAATGGTCTATATTGTTTAAATATTTAAATCTTGAATATTCACTTGTTGTGAATGACTGCGGTTTTGTTAATTAGGCACATTTCTTGTGATTATTGCAATTATACCACACCTTCATAATTAAGCCGGGATCTTTGAGGTGTGAAATATTATGACACTGCAGACTGCAGTCTCATTTATTTTCAAAGGCAACCTATTTTTTCTTTACTGCTATTAAAGTTGATATCCAACTGAACCCCACGACCTAGTTTCGCAGAACTACTGAATACAAAAATATAATAAATAAACTTAAAAAAGTGTGCCTTTTCGGAAGAAAACTATCTTTAGATTTCAGTTTATTTTTTATAAAATTTATTTCAATAATAAATATCAGGCTTTAGAGCGTTTCCCTTCTTTTTAAGAATTCCTCTTTTTCTCCTGTTTTCAAGAAAATTTCCCTTTTTTCCATTCTTCTTTTTTTTGTTAAAGTTTTAACTTTTGTGTTGCAAATTCAACTATTTTGTTCAAAATAATTATTTTTTACTGAAAAGAAAAATATTCCATTTACAATTTACTTTTGTTTGTGTATTCAAAAGAATTTATTCATCGATTATTCGCCTATTTTTATGAAAAAATTACCCTAGTTATCCTGTTTTGAGAGCGTTTTGAACTGTGTAGAATGAAATATTTTTTGTTTGCTTATTATTAGGATTTTAGGGTTGAGATTATATAGTTTTAATATTTCTGGATGAAAATATTCATATTAATAAAAGTGTTTGCTTCTACAGTAGAAAATTAACATCTTAATTCTGACATCAACTATGAGTTCTCAATTATCAGTAGGGAAAGTCCGTTGCGATAAGCGACAGGTAACTTAATTTTACCAGGGGAAAATAGGATGATATAGTCAGACATTAATTAAGTTTTTAATTAACTAAGTACATAATTACAATATCAGGGGAATAGCAAAAAGTACCGAAAAAAATAAATGAACAAATTTACGGACAATATTGAATTCTAAATAAGGAAATTTTCAGATTCTCGAAATAAAAATTTGTCGACTTATATAATTAAAGATTAAATTAAGTTATATGTAAATAATTTTTATTAAAGAATTGAATTTTGTGATCCAGTGCAAACGCCATTTTTACAGTGAACACACCAACATTTAAAATTAATTTCTACAAAGGGAAATAAATATTTGCACATATAAATAATAAAATTTGACTCTTCTAATATCCAAAAAAAAAATTTAAAAAAAAAAAACGTTTATTTGAACGAAAAAAGGTCTCCTGTATATTTTGAATGAAAATTAATTAATTTTGATCAAAGATTAAATCTTAAATGTCCATTACTGGAAAAAAACATCCATTGCGAATATTAAAAATGAACTAGTAAGTAACTTCTAATAATGTGTCTTTATTTTCTTTGTAGAGGAAATGCCGCGAGAACAATCCATTTTGAGGACCTGGGTCTACTTAGGAAATTGTGAAATGGAATCAGTCAGCATTAATGAAGTGGAAACTCGTTAGAGGAATGGAAATGAGTTTGCGAGATAAGAACTTGGAAAGGGATGACGACTCACCATGGGTCAAAATATTGACAGTCTCATTATGAAAGAAGAAGATGCTGCGGACGCAATTTGTTGGGGTCATAAGTGGCCTGTACCCTTTATGAATATGGGGATTAAATTGCAGATGTTTGGGCATTTCATCCCAACACTGGAGCAGGACCTGAATTGAATTTGGATTTTTTTGACGGTCCTGCTCCTTTGGCTCCATTCTCTGCTTCCCATTCTCATGAAAATCGACGACCTCCGTAGCGCGTTTTCCTTTTGAGGAGTCGGAAGCCACCTGGATCACCTGAGTGGAAAAGGCGGCAGAAGCAGAATCCGCATTGTGCAATTGCAGATCGCTGATGCTCGACGTCGTCGCTTCGTGTGGGACGATTAGACCTCGAATAATGAAAAACGCGATTGTGCAGACCCGCTGGAGACACTCGCAGACTCGTTCAAGGTGGTTTAGGGAATGAGAAGCAGGGATGTTCTCTGATCGTTGAAGTAGTTGGAACCAGTTGGAAACGGCTCAGGTAGCTCTGATACCTGCCCGCACCCTTTAACCCGCAGCCGCCCGCAGCCACGGTCACTCTGATGGCCTCTGCGCCTCCGCAAAACCAGTAAACTGAGGGAGGCAGTGACTCCAGGCGCAGCCGACCGTACCCTCTCTCTCTTCTTCCTATCTCGATCTCACTCGATTTCGATTCTGCGAGGTGCTGAACATAAAACCAGGAGTGTAAGCATAAAATCACTAGCTATTTTTATGTACACCTTAAATCAAAAATTTAAAGTCGAAATTCAAAAGAATTTAAAATATTTTAATAGGTCGGTGGCCACATGTCAGGGAACTGTCAGGGAAAAAAAATTTGTCAGGGAAGTCAGGCAACGCGAGTAACTGTGAAGGAAAATATAAGTTGATCTATTAATAATAATAATAAATTTTAGAAGATTTCCAAGGATTTCGAAAGGAATCTTTTAAATTCCTTTAAAATTTTTCAACCCCCATTAAAATCTTTTAAATTGTGTTAATATCCTCTGAAAATTCTATAAAATTCTTTTGAAATCCCATGACATCATTTAAAAATTAGATAATTTCAAACTAACAGGGTTCGTTTAACAATTTTCAATTAGATTAGGTTTAATTTAGATTAAAGGACCTCAATAATAATTTGAACTTAAATAAAAAGTAAAATCATTTTCGTCTAAATTTCTACTTTTTAGATTGTAATTGTTAAAAGTTAATAAGAAGCTTTAAGTCAAAGAAAATTTGTTGATTATAATAACGACCTATGCAGTTCGTAAGATGAACTTTATGTAGTACATTTATATGCCGGACATGAAACGATAATGATAAGCTGCATTTACTGAATACATTACATCACTTCAGTCTAGTGTTGTGCGGTTTAGTAACCACAGTTTCGTCAAATTATCAAATTAGTTTTGACATGTTACTGTTGGTCCCGAATAGAAACTGATTGATATCTACTATGTATATTGTGGGGAAATTGTTCGAAATAATCGATTTATGTCTAGAGAGACCCTTAGATTGACTTAGATGGAAAAATAAGGTTGATGTCAAAGCGCAAGCGCTCATTTCGAAGCTCGATCGGGTTGTATGCTGCAGTGTAAGCCCCGTTGCTCGTGGAAGATGAGCAAGGGTGGAACGGTTCTCGCGATAACTCGAATTATCTGTCGTATTTTTTCAAGGATAATTGTCTCCCTCCAAACACAGACCTCGGAGCAACGCGTTTCCCGCGCTTACTTTCATCACGTTAGGAAGGTAGATATTAAATCCCGTTTTATGTCAGGATTGACCTATACAAATAACAAAACAGAAAATAATAAACTGATATAACATTATTTTAAACCGAACTTATAAAATATGATCCTTCACAAGATCAACTTATTATCCTGAAAGTTATGCGGTTAAACAATTAAAATTTATTTGGGGCAAATATAAGAATTTAAATTACATCAAAAACTAATTTGAAAACTTTAATAGATTGAGAGCCTAAAGAATGTGATCGATTGTTTGCAGTATGATCTGATTTTTATCATCTGATGAACGATAAGATTTATGATAGAATTTTCGAATTTTTATATCAACGAGTATATTGATTGTTCCTGGATTTAAATTTTAACAAACGAGAGAATATATTTAAGAAAAGGATTTATGCAATTAGAATTGGAAGGGGTTTGAGCAATACTCTAACTTTAGCCCTTGGAATACACACATACAATCCTAGATATGTAGTTTGGTTAATTAACTACAGTAGATGAGTCGGGTCAAATTCCACGTGTGTGTTGTCAGGTTGGCACAGAGGCGCAAGGTCAACTAGTTCTTGGTCTCTCTACCTCCACGTTCGCTTGAAAATTTCGATGATAAATTTCACATTAAACTGGTTAGAAGTATGGTTGCCTGGTGGGACTTTTTATTTTTTTATTTCATCGTTGCAGCAGTTAACTTAAAAGAAAATGTAACTAAAAAATATTCGCAAAAGGATCTTGCGTAGAAGCTTTTGTCTGGGATCTGCGCACGATCCCCTTTATATTGGTTCTAATAAAATCTATAATTATAATATATAGTTACCTTCCATCTACAGAAAGAGACCAAGAGGAAGTTTAGATAATTAAGATTGTTGGATCAAAGTTTCCGCCTCAGAATTCAAATTTCCTTATTTTAGTTAACAAATATTGATACTACAATTTTATAGAGCAAATCTCTAAATGTCAATAGAGTAAAAAAATATCTAATTATAATATTTGTTGAGTAAAATGATATAATCTAAGTTTTAGGTCAGAATTTGAATCTAGCGCCTTTAAATTAAAAAATAAATTAAAAATTAAGTTACGCTCCTAATATTAAGATATAAAATCTATGTTACAGTGTATTTCCGCAACACAATGGGCCGTCGTACCTTGGACACCATTTGAGCCACCTCAAATTAAATTTCAGCCTGAAAATAAAATTTCAATAAAAGAAATCATCAGCCAGGTAAGATAAATATTGGAAAATAATTTTATACGTGTTAAATTTGTACTAGATAAGCGTGGTAAAATAGAGGGCATATTATTCAAGTCTTTTTAATTATAAAAATAGACTTAATTCAAAACTTGGAAAATATGTAGACTGGATGTACGTATATTTTGTACAATACCTTAATATTTTTTTCGCTGTATAGTTTATTTATCCATTTGTTCCAACTTTTGTTTGCATTGATTCATAGTTTCAGTTCCAAATTCAAACTTTCGATTTTTTCAATCTTTCACAAGGACCGGCATTAGAGTATTTATGTATACGTATGTTATAAACATAGTATATACATAATATTTATATACCCCATAAACATAAACATCACGTGACCTACGTCTCGAATGCCTTTATAATTGTCGGTAAAACAGTTCTTAATTCTTTTTACATATTTGTCTACATACTTTCTTAACAGTTTTTAGCAGTAATTAATTACAAAATGCATATGATTCGAAAATTAACCGCATAATTCAAGATGTTTCGAAAGCAAAAAAAACTCCCTTACATCTGCTTAAATATTTTAAAAATATAAAAATATGTATGTAGTTTTTCGATCGGTAAAAAGACATTCCGTATTGTGGAGCCCCCTACATTAAAAACTAAACCGGGATTGAGCGTTGAGGTTCATCAACTCCGGCATATACAGGCATATAGATCAAAGCATTTGGTGATGAATCCTGTATTGTATCAATTTTAATGTTTTTCGACACGCATGTACTGGCCGCGAATATGCTTTGGAATTTAATTAACTTTGTATACAAAGGTGCCGGTCAAGCTTTAAATAATTGGATCTACGGACAGGTACGTTCCAACTTTTCTCATGAAGTTTTTTTCACTAATCTAAATCGTGAAAATTCTGTCCTCGTTTGTTACACGATAACCGGTTTATCGATGGTGATGAATTCGAAACTGTCAATCACTCCAAGTACGGACAAATTACTTGACTGTAGTTAAATTCTAAGTTATAAAAGTTTAATTACATTGAAAATTCCCTAAAAGCATAAATTCTGCATTTTTCATCAAGAAATCTAGGTTATATTAACGCGATTAAAGTAAAACGCGGGAAACAGGAAATTATTATATCGGATTTCTTTGTGAGGAAGTTTTTCTTTGTGTCAGATTGTCAGGTATGAGGCAGATTTTGTTATTAATATAATTTAGAGATGTAGGTTAAAGATGAAAATCTAGTCAATATTTTTGCTCAGGGCAAGAAATAGGGCGTCGAGGAAAAAGGAATTTCAAATTATTTTTAAAAGTTACTTTTATTAGCTGGTGTATATTTAGGTTACTGATATTTTTTTCAAGATGTGGATTTTCATCATTGAGTATAATTATTGCTTATACTCTCCAGCCACGTGTGTAAATTAAATATAAATTGAATTTGCCGCATTTATTAACCGGAAATATTCTACATATGTATATCTCGACTGGGTTCGGGTGTTCTCGATACTATTCGGGCGATTTCGGGATTTCGATCTGTTGCCAACTTTTTTGTTTATTGCTGCTCAGTGTTCAGTGAATATTTATTGTTGTTATTGTATTTTGGTGCTGGTGAGCAAATATCAAAAGTTTTATTTGATTCTTCTTATAATTTTTGCATTTTTTATTGACGCAATTCGTGAATATAATCCTTTATTATTTAAAGAACATTATTTTTTTATATTTAGAGTAAATAACTTTTTTTAATTATTTTTGAAATTAAACTGTCCAAGATTCAAAATTAAAAGTTTTATTTAAATGAATAAATTCGATAATCATAGAAAGAAATATTTTATAATATGTATTTTGGTATTAGATATTGTATTATTTTCAAGTTAAAAAAACGCGGAAAAATTTGAATCCGGATGTTGGCAAGCCTGTATTGCGCATGGCGCATGTCCCTGATTCTACTCCAATTTCAATGGCCAATAGTCGATTAGTCTCCAGTCTTGTTCATTCTACATCACAAGTATTTTACTTTTGTAAAGTAAAACCGAATAAGCCTTGATTTCTCGCTTTTATTATATCTCTTGGGTATCTACTTAGCGGTTTCAATCAAGCAACACACGACAGAAGAATTACAAGGTTAGTCTCTTTTTTACGACTTGCAATTGTCAATATTTCCGAAACGCGTGCTGTACCTGATGCTTCCGACACCTTCAAGATGGCCACCCGTTGACGCAATTCGATTTTCCCAGAGACCCAATCTCTAAATTATTTCGTGTGTTCCTCGACTTAGATCTTCCCCTTGATCGACCGAAACGCAGGCAAGAAAATATACGTGGCATAAGGTTGAAGGGTTTCTTGCTCAACCCAAATCAAGGATCTTTGGTTTTTTGCGCTAATGTCTAGTATCTTTTGACGCGCGCTTTCCTGTGATTCCTTGCGCCACTTTCTGTGTCGAAGTAAAAATGCATATAGGCTATAATTTGTGTCCCTAACCATCTAGATTTATACTCAATTATTGATAAGCAATGTGTTTTTAGTTTTTCAGTTTGTTGTCAGTGATGTGTCAAAAGTGAAAGGAGGTTGAATTTTAGTTGAGAATATAATTAATTATAAATTCTTCTTAGTTTTGTAGGATTTGCAATTTTCTTACATGTGAGTGCATTTTAAGTATTTTTACTTGCGACTTTGCATTAATTGACCCACATCGGATTATATCTACATTTAATTGGAGTTCATTCTGTTCATTTCAATTATCGTAGTAATTTGAATCTTCTGGATTAATAATTAGCCTTTTTCTCTTGTCTTCCAAATTGCATATATTATACATGAAAAAGAAACTTCTAGTCGTGACAGGACCGTATTTTATATGCTCTTAAAAGGCACTGTAAAAATTTAGACGAATATTTTTAACTCAATAAAGATACAATTTTTTCCTTTGAGATAGGAACATAATATACACTAAAATTTAAACTACCAATATTGTCGCAGCAGTAAAGTTTATGAAATAACAATGTTACGTACTGACATATTTATTTTTAAAAGTGAAACATTCATTGTAAAGGTAAAAAAGAAAAGGGGAAATTTATTTTTAATTTATAATTTTCAATTTTGCTTTTAAATACGTTTAGGGTAATAAAGTGCACGATACTGCAAGATATAATATTAAAAAACGAGCACCATAATAATCTTGACTTTTTTTGTTTCGTTGTAATTGTAAATATTTTTTCTTTGAACGTAAACGTACTTTATTTTATCTTATAATTTTTTAATTAAAGATCTTTAATTGATCTTTTTTTTCTCTGAAATTCAAGTTAGCGGTGTCAATTCTTCGAACATTATGACTTGAGGCCAGCACCCTTAATAATTTTATATTTAGTAGATTAGGAACACGGATAGTTTGATATTCATTTTGGAATTGTCAGTAGCTTTCGTTCACAGTGATTAGAAATTTTCCCACGTGTCCTTTTCTCAATCGTAATGGGTTGAAAGTCCTCTGTGATGATTACCGTTCCTTTACAATGCGAATACCCACCTTTTGCAGAGCGTTTTGAGCCGATGTCCTCATCTTCGTTTTCGAAAGACAGTGTCGTACAACAAGCATCGACTTCACGCTCCTGGATTTCATCCGTCTTCGATTTTATTTGGGATCAAGTGAGCAACTTGCGCCCAGCAAAAGTAAGTAATTTTCTGCTTGGACCCTCAAAAATAAAGAGCACGGATTTAATTTTTGGATTGTGTATCGTTGCTAGTACGAGACTGCATCTATCGGTCGCTATCGGTCACTTGAACTCGTTTTTTTGTTGTGCTAAAAAAAAGGAGAAAAAAGTCGTGTGATACATAGATTAGAAAGGTAATATTGCGTTTCGATCAGCTTTTCCTTTTCCTACCATTCTTTTCATATTGATCCATTCATTTTGGTAATTTTAGATACTAGACGAAATTCTTCATTTCTTAAATTTCACTGTCAGATTTGGAGAAACGTTTTCCTAATACATACATCGATTTTATTCTCGATTACATTAATGTTCGCTATTTTATAATCGTTGTAGTATAGTAAGAATTAGAAACATTATAGAAAAGCATTCTACAAATTGGCTTTCAGTATTGTGTAAAATAAGTTATTACCGTCTAAGATTTTATTTAGATATTTGCAGCTTCTAAGTAGAATTATTAATAAGGTTTGTACTTTATAAAAAGGCATTCTATTTGGAAATTTCAAGGAAATTTCAATATACTATATTTTTTATTCTGACAGCTCCAATTCGGAAAATCTAAGAATGTCCTGCACATATTCACTTTAGGTCTAATTATTGAGGTTTATTATCATAAAAGTATTCAAATAATTCTTTATTTATAGATGCCACGCAGCAGAAGGCATCATCGTTCGCGAAGTCACTCAAGATCAAGATCGAACTCTGGTTCCCCTCAATTTGAACATAAGCGAAGGCGAATTGATTATGAGAGTCCACAAGTGAAAAGTACATACAGGTAAGACATCAAACTTTAATTATAATTTAAATAAGTTTTAAAATTCACATATCACTGTGGTCATTTTAATCGGAGAGAAAAAATTCCCATTCAACAAACTGAGGTTAGCTAATCCAAATTAATATTAGAATCCTACAGTCAAAAATTAATCTAATTACATCTTTGTTTTTTGTCAGTCTTCCAAGTCTTTGTCAAAATCTGCGATTGAATGCAGCTAAGACTATACAGATACAATCAATAATTGTTTGTGTCTACTTATTGAAGCCAAGTAGCGGCTTTTGAAACATTTAGACTTCTTCACCCCTTCCAACATTTTCTCTGGTGTACTTGAATTCACAATAGATCATTATCACAGGCTTCTGGAGGTGGAAATTGGCAATGAATACTTTCGGATTGTCATTGTTAGTTGCAATTTCGTGTATTAGTGTTAGAAATGTGTCGGTGGGGCATTATAAGTACATAAAACATATAACTGTAGGCGAGCCGACTGATCGTTGCGGATTCACTCTTTCCCTATCGAGGCAATAACCAATGGCGTTCCTTGGAGGCCAATGCCGTCAAGGATCCCCTCCTCAATAAACCGCTGCCATCGGGGAATGGATATACATAGCACTCAATTGTAGATAGAGATCCTCCATGAATTTCTTATGGCTGTCAGTCGCAGTCGGTACGCTCAAGCTCGAACAGTTGCACCGGAAAAAGGATTCTCCTTGAGACATTCGCGTACTTCCGTTTTACGTCAACGGCTTGTCGTTTGTCACTTATCACAGAAATTAAGCCTTTCTGTCGATCGGCAGACGACATTTTGCGTGAGTGGTGCTATCATTGTGGACAAATCGCTATTTTTCTTTATTTAAATGATCACCTTCTCCTTAAACTCATTTTAAATCAAACCTAAACGATAAAAAAAGTTAAATTTGAAAATAATAAGCTTGGTAGGATGTCTAATATATTTTTTATTGCATATTTTGCATGATATTTTGTGTCAGGACTGTTATAGAGGAGTTATTTAGGGAGTTCTGAATAAACCCTTTGTGCGTTTATTGCCGGTAATTAGAAGTTGACACTTGGCAGAATTTTGAAAGATATCTTTAGATTACCTGATTTTCTAGCAGTAAATCGTAATTTCAATCTATCCGTGACTCTCCGTTCATTCTTAGTGAGCTCTCTCGAGCATAAAGTGTGACTTTTCCTATGCCTAACTACAAGGTGCGTTCTAAGACGACGTTGAGATTTTATAACACGCGTGGAGCAATAAATCAGTTTTGAAATTGTCGCTCTCAATGAGCATAGAGTCCGTACCTAACACTCAAAGTTCAAATTGTTTATCAAACTGTAGAGGCGTGATCTATAAACATACTCGATATTCTTGAAGAGATTACAAGTTATCTCGGAAAACATGATCACAACATCTCCTTTAATAACATACTCAATATCGTTGGATTTGTTAAATATAAATTTTCATTCACTCCTTTCCTTAACTGAATGCAAAGCAATTTTGAAATAAGACAGCAAGGAATTGTGTTTGCATATTGCACCGCTTTGCTCTCACATTTTATCTAGAATCGTGGGTAGAGTATAACGAGAATCACGTAGAGTTGTTTCCTTCGAATCTGACACGTGCGTGAAGTTGTAAGACTCTTTTTCACTCAATGATCTGGTACATCTCCCATTTCGAAATGAACACACCACGTCGATCTATTTGAACGTCACTCTCATTAAAGCCCTTGGCAATACCATCTGATTCTGCGCCAATCAATTTTCGCCTCTGGCCTGGATCGATGACAGGAACAAAATAATCTCTAGTATTAAACATACATTTGATTTTCTTAATGAAATAGTGCTTCAAAATTAATAGTTTAACACGGAAGAACATTTTTCGTTCAGAAAAGAGTAGATGTACAAACTGAAATGAGTAAAATGAGTTCTAATTCTGAAATTAGAATTTAGATCAAACAGTAATTTCAACAGCGAAATTATTTATTATCTATCGAATAATCTTATCTTATTGTTTGCTTTTTTGTATGATTCGATTCGTCCATTTTCGGTGACGTCCTTTGCGATTTACCTTTATCGATTAATTTGAACTTCCGGTTGTCAGTAAATATTAATCAAAAATCGCAATCGATATTATGCGATTGAAGGAACAAAAATGAGTAACGATCAAGGCCGGGCGAAGGAGATACTCCTTATTTGGGGGTCAATTTAGACACGAGAATGCTAGGTCAGTCGTACATAATTCATCGCTCGTATGCCCTTTCAATCCGCTTTATTTGCAGACGTCGGATATAGAATTGAATGTACTTATAAAGTTCGGAATAAAAAGACAATGCAAAAGAAAAACCCGGGGTTGCTGTCCTGAGCGAATGGCCTTTTAGGGGCGTCTCAAGCTACTCATAACAAAACAGTCTTTTCTTACTTGTATCTTTTTGCACTAAAAGAATTTTCTTACATCTTTGCAAAGACAAATATTTTAAACTTCTCAAATTTCCTTGTTACAAAAGTTCACACATTGTTGTTGTTCGGACAAAAGGTCGTGTATTTTCGTTTACTAATGAACTGACGAAATTCAGAACTTTTATTATTATTATTCATTTTTTTACAAAATTTTTATCACAGAAGATAATTTCTTGAAATTTAAATTGGATAAATTAGAACCTTTCTTTTCTTATAATACAATATATATTTGTGAAAGTCGAACAATGAAATCAATATTTCCTCATTATGTTCTGCTTCACAGAATCCTTGTAATTTATTAAATAATGCAGATTGTCTCGAAGAGTTGGAAAAGTAGATTTATGAATTTGGAAATGTTTTTAGAAACTTAAGTCTTTTGTCTTTATTATTGTGTATAAAATGAAAGAGTTTATTGGATTATGTGGAAAGTTTTAAGCTTGGCTCAATTGTTATTACGGCATTAATCGCATAATTGTTACTTTTTTCAAGTTTATATTTCCATTCATTTAAGCATCAGAAGATTTCTCTGTTTCAACTTCACGAGTTTACTATGCGCGAAAGTGAAGTTTCATTACAATTTCTCCATCGAAAACGATTAAACAGCGATGATTGTCGATTTGGCTTACATGCAATAGGAAGCTGTAAATTGTAGAATGAAGGTGAATACAATCTCCCAATCTTGAGCAATCTACGGTTTCCAGGAATCCTATTAAAATATATTAAAATAATTACCCCACTGGTTTATGTATTAATTCATTAAATTCATAAATCTGTAGCAGAGCTGAGAAAACTGACGTATAATTTACAGTTTATCTTGATTAATTATAATAAATATAAATCAGTTAACTGTCCGGTTAAAAGGTATTAAACTGATTGCTTTTAATGAAACATATAACACTCAGAACAAAGTAAAATAATAAAAGGGAAATTGAAATGATAATAATAAATTGAATAATAAATAAAATAATGAAAGTTCTGAATATGGTAATATGGTAATAAGGTAATAAACTAATAAATTCAAGTTATTGTACTTAAGGAGAATGGTGAACATTGTGTTCAGAAATTAGTAAATCATTTCTGAAAAAATATCGAGGTCTTGTCCATTGTAATTGAGATTTTTTCTGATTGTTTTCAATTAAGAAACTCTACATTCGTCACGTGTTTGCATTGCAAATCTAGGTTGCTCGGTAGGCGGGAGTCGAAGGATGCCGGTGATATCTTACGGCGCTGTCACCAATTGTGTCACCCTCACCTCTTGGATGTTAAGGTATAATACTTTTTCGAGAATCGAGTCCTAGGTCAAGGCTTGCCATCACGTGTCCACTCCATTCAAACTTAGAATTGGTGTTTCTACTAATCGATCGTTTAAATCTCCATCAATTCATATTGTCGTTGCAGGTGGATTTAAATACAATTCCAGGGAAAATAGAACTAAAACATTATTTTAAATCATTTCAGTGCTTAAGTTTTAACATTATATATCGAGTGTTGGTTTATTTCGTAGAATTAATTGTATATCTAAAAGTAATCGTTATTCTAAGAACAGTATGTGTGTGGTCAAGTGACGCAATTGTTTATATGATAGTCGAGCGTCTAAAGTCTTTGTCACAAAGGGTGCTGGCGAAAATGAGCCTAATTCCAATAGAGAGGAATTTATTTTGCGGTTCATCACAAAATACAAAGGAGAAAAGAGTTGTTTTGAAAATGAGCAACTGTTTACTTCTTAAACAAACAAAAAATTCTCAAGACAATTGTCATCGATGTAAAAATGGATTTCTTACAAGCTATGCAGAAATTAAACTTGAAATGGATCTGAAGTGCCGATGCAGGTTACTTCCTTAATGCGCGCAATTGTATGACCCATTTAACAATTATTGCTGGTACGTGCCGTCTATTCTGAATTCTCATTGGGGTTTCCAAGGCCTTTGGACTGGCTCCAAGAGCAAAATGCAGGAAAACTGCATCTTGCTTCTTTATTTTTCGTATGTCGCATATTTGAAGCCTCTTTCCTTCTCTTATCTTTCCTGATGCCGATAGTATGCAAGTGCATATGTATAAACTCGGATTTGCATCTGTGTTAACCTTACCTCGGTTCAACTTTATTCACTCTAAATTATTCGCCTCTTGAAATTTGCAAACAACGGAAAATGCAGATTTGTCAAATTGAATAATGAATTGATTTTTAATTTCATATTTGAAAGTTGCAAACAAAGAAGTTTCTCAGTTAAGGTTAATTAATTTATTACTTTCTTCTTAATATAAGGTATACAGGAAATGTAGGACCAGATGATGTCATCAAAGATATTTCACCTTAGTGATATAATTTTCAGATTCGCAAATCTTCGTTCTTCTGAAAATTGTAAGAATGAAGATCTACTCTCGTTAAATCCAGTCAGACAGCTTTTGCGTCTGGTTTTCTGCAACCCTTTTTTCTAGGCGACATTCTAATCCAGTTTGATTCTTGGAAATTCTGATTGGTTGGATTGACCTCCCTGGAACTCCCCTGGAACGTTGCCCACTTATTGAACTTAATTACTTCCTGTTTTGAGTCAAAACTGAGAACAACATGACTGGAAAGTTTTTACATTTTCTCTAGTGGTTGCAATTGCTTGTTTATCACGATTTGAATCGATTTCATAAATAAGCTTTATTGGCGAACGTAAAAACTCAATCGTCTTTATTCACGAAGTACTACTTCAACCAAGTAAACTATGAGTGATGAATTTTTTATGTGTAAACATCGCCTCATAACTCTTGTTATAGAGTCAATGATACCATATTCTTTAAGATTCGAATTTAAGGACATTTTACGTATTCAAAAATATTTTTCATGAGTACGGACCACCTGAACAGATCCTGCAAAATATCTAATTATTTTTGTTACTCTTTTCAGCGGCGAGAGGGTCTTGAGGTCGCGTCAACATGAGCGAGGAACGAGCCAGGAGCGCCGGTACAAGCGCAGTCACCGGAGATCACCTAGCAGTGGACGCCAACATTCTCATGTCAAAACTTTCCGGGAACGTGATCGTGATCGAGAGCGTGATCGTGAGCGTCAGCACGTAACTCATGCAACTTCCTCGAGACGAGCCCGACCACATCGTCACCATGCGTCCACTTCACCAAACCAGGAACGCCATCGTCATCGATCACCTTCTCACAGAAGTCAGGTCAGTTTCAAGTCCAAAAAATTACCCTAATTGTCGTTCTTTTCACTCTTCTATCTTTGTTTCTTCGCAAAGTGAACTACGAGTCGGGGCGATCCAATTTATCCACACGATCTTCTTATCATCATCATAAACCGCTCGAAATCACACTTTCATTAAGTTCTTAATTAACGAAACATTTGAAACTGCCCTTCAAGAGAAAAAAACTCTCACGTAAAAGGTATAATTATTTGCTAAACCTTCTCCCTGTTTCTTCGCGTAAAAAATTTGATACAGATCTAATTTAAACTAATCTTATTGCAATATTTATAGGATGATCAGGAGACTAAAACTTTGTTAATCTCTAAATTTTAAATTAGTTGTACTTAGGTCTAAGTTCAGAATCTTTGTCAGTTCATGATAGGAAGCTGTAATAATAAGATTCTGCGTTTTCGGAAATGTCGACCTTTTGGGTGACAACTACATACCAAGTTCAGAATTATAGAAGCAGAGGATGGATGTCCGTGGGTATATTGAGGACATTTGCCCACGTCCGTTACAATTCTTGCTAAGGCATCGCACTCGCCTATTATTATCAACATTAAGCAGCAGCAGCTCACTCCTCGTCGAAGAGTTAAGAAAAGGAGAAGCAAAGTCGAAAAGGGGAGTTTTTTCTTTGACTCTTTCGAACCAACTCTGGCCTGCATCTCTTGCATTTCCCTGGAGAAGTCGTAAGCGCCACGAGCGAGTCGGGTAGTCGAATACCGATGATTCTTCTTTCTTCCACGGCATGCATGGCTATTTTCGACCGGCGACTATTTTCGAGGGGAACTTGTGACGCGAGTTTTGCAGCGGTTTCAGTGCGAGTTTGCGCCAGACGACTAGCGCAGCGTCGCCGAAGTTGCGTACCGGCAGGCCGGCTTCTCCGGTGCGGAGACACGCCCTCGGGAATCCCTATTAGCACCTTCAGGAACCAGAAACCTATAAAAAGTAATGAGTATTCAGTAAACAGTTCTATATTGAGTGATAGTGCCTTCGTTGGAGTTTCATTAAGTGACATCTTCTGGCAATTCTGAAACTAGAAACAGCTGATTAGATTAGTTTCGAAACGTGGAGCCTTAATTCAACTTGGCTGATGTTTTATGGATTAAACGAGTAGACATTAGTATGATGAATCCTCGTAACTTAGCAGAGTCTTTCTGTAACAGAAAATAGAAAACCAGGAGAAAGTAGAAGGAGGACACCTGCTTCCAGAAATACTCGCACCTCGCTGCCTCTGCTTTTGAAAGAGTATTAGATATCCGTACGTTATCGTGAACTGTGAGTGTCAATAATAACAATGCCAAAAGATCATCAGACAGAATCTCTGATAAGAATTTTGTAGGATGGCTCGACAGAAAATGGATTCGATGAATTCTAATGGATTGCTTGCCATGGGGCAAGAAGAACAGAGGATGTGGTGGCCAGGACACACTTGGGAGAATTGGTGGCTACACAGGGTCATCACTGATAATGAACTCGAGCCTAAACTAGATGTGACTCCAGAATCCGAAATCTCGAGCTGCGAGGTAGTCTCTGTGAATTCGAGAAGGATAGAGGACCCTCAGAGTTGAAGTTCAGAATCATCTGGTTCCAAAAATATCCACCTGAGTGCGCTTTTCCTCAATCATTCTCGATCTTCATGAGTTGGACGTGAGAATGTCTAATCAGTAGAATCAGTAGATCTAACACTCGCATCGACTCGCCTCATCTCTTCCTAACGTGTGGTTGTTTGCGCATGCAATTACTCCTGGTGGCCCACCTTTCCGTTGAATTACAAAGCCGAAAATTGGTCTTTTTTGAAGTTTTCTTTTTGTTAGGATATAAACAATACATTATTTGAAGATTAAAAATTTTTTTTTATAAAAATGTTACAAAATGATGGAATGGTGTAGAGGCATCTATAGTATGAATGTTTTCTATGCCGTGAACCTCGAAAATCTGAAAAAAAAATTTTTATCTAAAATATAATTCATAAAAGCTCTTTTTTCTACATGCGGTTTGAAATGCGATATACGTAATAAATTTTATCAACCTAACGGCTATTTTCATTTGGAAGAAAGCGATCCGCCGGCGCAATTTTGTCCTCATCCTGCTTTTGGACTCGTAATTCCTAAAATACTTGGAATTGGCCGCTGTATCTTTGAGAACATATTCTACAGGAGTTTACTTAGCGATTAAAATAAAACCAATATCAATTTCTTTTGACACTGTAATTCAGCGGGGAAGCCCTTAATGTCTTAATGCTCGCGCCCTGCATCGCTAGGTCACGCCTCTCTGTACCAACGAGATGCGCTTACGTGTGTTATATCTATTTTTGGAACGACGCGAATTTTAGTATGAGTGTAACAAACATGCACTCGATGACCTGATGCGATCGAGAGTACATGAGCTGATAACCTAGCCTTACTCAATATTGCCCTCGATCATGACGAAGATGAATGGGGCGTATCACACCTGGTGGGCTGATTTAGAAGGTCTTTAGCTTCGAGGACATTGAGTGCGATGAATCAAAGTTGTATTTTAAAATGGATTAAAACTTTTTAGATCAGCAGGTCGTTAGTTTAAAGGTCTTTCAAGAAGTTGAAATTTACAAAACAAAGATATTTATTAATTCGAATGCACAAATAAGTATTTAAAATTCAGCAGTGTATAATTACAGAGTGACCATAAATATATTTCCAAAAATATTAACTTAGTTGTGAAAAGTAGATTTTTTGGGGATTACATTTCCAGAATGAAAAATATATTTATGGTCACTCTGTAGAAGCGTTAAAATCGAAAAAGTTTTTAAAAACCTTACAAATTGACCATTAAAATTGATCTACATACCGTAATCCACTCTAGACTACCCAATTTCAAGAAAGATTACTCACAGTCCGTGACGACATGTAAGCCGATCTTCGTCAGCAAAACCATTCATCTTCTGCCTGGTTGAATGTACAATGCCCTCCTTGTTCTCCTTGAGTCTTTGCGGAAGTTTCTCCTCGACTCTAAGATGCTGCTTCTGCATCAACCGATAATGGACTCTTCTTCACGTGCTTGCTTGGGAAAAATATTTTCCCGAATGACAAAAGACACGAGAGACAAGCTGACTAGAGACAACTCTAGTTGCGTCCAATAAGCGAATCGTACTCGGACCCGGTTGGTCTCCTCGACTTGAGTGTTATTTTCTAGTCCAGATTTAATTTTCTATTCGAGAGTATTTATAACTGCCGATATTCACAGATTTGAGAAAACTTTACGACGAAGACAACTCTGACGCTCTTCTCCAAGGTACGACCTTGAAGTCAACCCTGCAATATTTTTAGCATTCGAGTCCACGAACCTGCCCAACGTTGTTTATGATCAGCTACAATTTATTTTTTGTGAAATAGCTCTTCAAAAGCGAGTCCTTCCTCGATTCTATAGGCACTTGTGAAAAGTAATAATTGCAATGTCGAGTGAACCTTTCCAGTTGTTCTGGTTTCCCTCACTGTGGATTATTCTGAGACAAGTGGATTTATAGTTCGCTAGTAATAGTCACAGCGACTCAATCTAGTCCTCTTTCATTATTAATGACGATTTCTTATTTCTTGTTGAGCATGGCAAAACTTAAAAAAAAACCTCGGAAATAACCGGGAGTTTTTTTTTTTTGAAAACTCTGTTTTCTTTCGAATGGAAAAATTTTCAAGAACTTTTTTAAAATAACTTTATGAAAAATAATTGTTTCAATTATTTATTTCAATTCAGAAATGAGAGCAGTTTTTGATTTTTCTAATTCTGATTCTGAATTGATTCTTGTGTAAATTGTTTTTCTAGAGGAAAGAAGGAATATATGAGATCAATACGATGATGTTGGATCTAACGTTTTTGTGCAGACGTTTTGATTTTTGATCGAGTGCCAAATTTTGAGACATTGATCCACCTTGGAACTTTTTCATTATTTCAAGATTTTGAAAAGATATTTTTTTGGATTTAATCTGCATGATGAATGAAGTATGAACTTCCAGACTCTTTCTTCATTGAGAATTACGCGTTTAAGTAAACCTGGGAATGCCAATGAAGCCAGAAAAGATTAGTTTTGTAAATGAAACACCAATCTATTTTTACTCTGACGGATACATGCTCGATTCAATATTTTAGTTGTATTTTTGGCAACTACTGAAGACGAAGGGAATTCCGCTGAATTCGCTCTTTTTCAAAATATTTTCTACCAAGCTGAATTTCTTTAGCACGTCAAATAAGTTTTGCCTTAGTTTAAACCTTTCACCTGAAAATTTCAATTTTCTAATTTTTAACATAGAGGCTCAAATTTAGGATAAATAAGAGATTCAATTTAATAACCGTAGAAAATATGTGTTATTTTTTAGTTTATGTGAATTAGTTTTTAAAATACATTGTCTCTTTGCGTGAGTTTTGAGCATTTAAATAAATATTCGCGTAGGAAGAAACTGCTGACACGTGAAGAAGGTTCACAACAACAAATATTTTTCTGATATTTCTGCCTAAACTAATTCTTGAATTTGTCATCAGTGACGCTGCAGTTGTTTTTAAATCTTAAAAGCTTTTAGATTTCAAAAGTAACATTGAAACTTTTGATTGCAGTACACAACTTGAAAAGTTGAAAACTTTGCAATTTGAGGAAACTATAAATAAATTCTTATCATTGAACTAAGAATGAATAAGTTGAAAAAAATCTAGAAACTTGAAATCTTTGGTGGAAGAAGACCTTCAGATCATGAAGAAGAACTTCTACCCTGAAGAAGATCATTGGTCTTGACGAGAGTAAAATTTACGTAATTCCTGGCTTTCTTTCCTCTGATTCTCTCTTTATCCCTTTTTTCTCTCCCTCGTTGCAGATCTCTCTCTTCCTCTCAATGCTCTTGTTCTCGCACGCGTTGCGAGAGAGGACAGCATAATTCGTTGGAGCGGGCACCTCGCAGCCGATATTTTTAGTACCACGAATATTTGGCGGGGCGGACCGATCGGCTCGGCTCATCGTTGTCGTCCGCGTCGACGTCGACATCGTTGTCTTGGTCTTCGTGGTTCTCGTTTCCTTCGTCCCAACCGCGCGCGACTTTAGTGCGTCTCTCTCGCGCGATCGGCATGTTCGCGCTCTCGTAATGGTTTGTCTCGGGAAGCCGATGATCCTCTTCTTCGAAGCTGAGGTCTCGTCGTGCCTCAATCCTCGCGCGCGTCCCTGCCGACGTTACGAGAGAGGTCGAGGGTCTTCTCGAAATTCCCTTCTCCACTCACTAATTCAAAATCTAAAATCTCAAAAGGTGTAACTATCTGGATTGGTTCAAAGTGATAGTTGAAGCTTCGAATAACATCAGAGACTCTGTAAACTCTTTAAAGCTTCATCACAGCTTTACATTTAGAGTTCAAAATCATAAATTAAGAAATATCACCAGCTTCTTCCTCAAATTTTCCTCCTCTTGACCTTGTCCTCGAGCAACAAGTGTCTTGCTGAGTCAGTGCGTGTGAGTGCTTCTTAAAAAGATCCTTATGTTTATCTTTGCACCTCGAGACAGTATGTCAACTACTCGTCCAGATTCCGCCCCTCGGCGAAATCGATATTCCAGGTCGTCAACAACGAGTGTGACTCAATTGCTTAGCGATTCGTGTTCAAGCCTACTCCAGAGGCTGACAACTAGAGTTAGAGGGCCTTCAACAACAGTTGAACGAACAGACCCTACTCCTGCGAGAAAGACTCCAAGCCTCAGTCGTCATGGTAGCACCAGGAGTCGATTTGAGGATAAATATGCAGCGATCCTTGATAAATACACCAATTACAGAAAAAGGGATGATGATCATCCACAGAGACAAGAGAGAGATAAGAGCTATCATCATCGGAGGGATGAGAGTCCTTATCTTCGAGATGAGAAAACTTTAGAGCCTTCTGTTCATAGGACGGTTGTTAAAAGTCCCAGGGCGAGTGTTCTTCTTAGTGAGAAGGCTTACCCTTACGTTAGTACTTCGAATATTGGAAGGGAACTTAGAAGAGAGAAAACCCCAGGGTATCATCGAGCTGATAGACACTTGATGATTAATTCAGAGGCTTATAAACATTATGGAAGGCACAAATCTGGACATAATGAATCTAAAAGAACGAAAATCAGACCTCCCAATAGAAATGGGAAGAGTGAACAGATTGAAGAAACTTCACTTGGACTGAGATCCAGGAGACCTGGTGATGGGGAAGCTACGAGTTCAAAGGGAAGTGAATTTGATAGGCCTGAATTCGATAGGCAAGGTTTGAATAGAAAGGAATTCGATAGGAAAGAAGGGTACAGAAAGGAATTGGTTAGGAAAGAATTCGATAGGAAAGAATTGGATAGGCTTGATCCTGAAAAGACACCGACCGTAAATGGAATTCAGGAGGAGGAGGAAACTGATCCGGTTTTAAGAGAAAGAGAAGCAAGGCGGAAGGAAATTCAGAGTCTAATTTTGAAATATGCTGCTTTGGATGAAGCATACGGTAAATTTACAAATGATGGTGAGAAACAGGAATTAAGTGCGGCTGATAAAATTGCCAGCAAATATCAGAAGAACAACCTTGTCAAGAACGACACTAAAATCTCGAATCTTAGCAATAACGACGCGGAAACTCTCTCGAATGCGATTGTAAGTTGTTGAACACGTGACCATCTCACCGATTTTGCCTCGCCGCATGATATTACCCCGCAATGAATTCTTTTTTCATCCCTGTGTGTTTACTAAGTGTGATTCAGTTATTTGAATTCTGCATCTGACTTAATTGACAAAGATTTTGAACTTGAAGTTTAAACTGAAAATAAATTATTAGGATTATTAGTAGGATTAGAAAATGGATTAGACGTTTATTCTGAAATGAGAAAATTCACTTTTTATAGTTTTACTTTATTAAGTGTGTTGTTGTTATTGTTTTTGTTGTTGTTGGACTTAGTTTCCGACCTCAAAGTTCAATCTAATTTAACTTCTGATTTCTGCTTAAGAAATATCTATTATATTTAGATATTTTTTCACACATTTGTTAATTTTTTTAATTAATTTAAAACTAAGATTTTCTTATTTTTGATTTTTGATACTACTATTTTTATAGGAAAGTTTAGTAACATTAATTTTGTGTGTAAATGTCGTCCAAAAAACAGGTAGACAAATCGGTAGAAGTTGATGATCAGTTTCATATAAAATAAATAATTTAATTAATTGCAAGACATATCGTAGTTTGATGATTTGATAGCAACCTGTATCGAATTTCTTACAACTCGAGTTTGAGAGATATATCAAATTTAAGAAAAATGGAATTTAGTTTCCTTGAATTTCAACCCCCCAAAAACTGAGGATGAAAAAATGTTTGCTTATTTTATTCATTAACTATTAAAAATGCCAGCCTATCTAGGTGATAAAAACCTACTTGAAATCAATGTTTGTTTGTTTCTCGAAGAAAAAAAAATCATTTTTCTGAAAATGTTTAACTGGCCAGTAGTACTATTTTTACAGATCACTGTATTATTGTTCTGTTTCTATGAATACAAAATACTTTTTTCTTTGAAATAAAAAGCTTTCCAACGAAAGGGTTAAAAATAGAATCTTAAAAATTATAAAATACATACATCTTTTTCGTATCCTCAGTTCAACTCCAACATGATCTCACTAGTCAAAGAAAGCAGCAAGTCAAAACAATTTATATTTTTATTTTTAATTATTGAATTATTGAGAATTGAATCTAGTTCTCGACAACTCAAAATGAAGCTTTTATTTTTCTCACATTACACGACAAATGAAAACTTGTTTGTTGTCACGGGATTGAATAAATTGATGCTATATTCTCGAGCGTCGAGAAATTTAAAATCACTGCAAAATCATTTAAGTACGTGTTTAGACATAACACTTGTTGCTTTCAAACGAGATATTATCCCTCGTGACTTAATGAGGTCACGTGGCCCCATTTCGACGTTATATTAAGCAGAGTTCGACTGCAGATCTATCCCACTTTCGACCATGCAGACCTGTGCTCGTCGATTATCGTAGTCGACCTTTGCGTCGCGTCAAGGCACTTCGTAAAAATGAAATCAGCTGAGGGTGTTGCCTAGATCTGATGGGAAAACTGCTCAAGTCCACGTTTCACAAAATGATCATTTTAATGTGCTTTATCCTCTCGAAATTGGTGATTCTTTTCTTTTTAATGAACTAGACTTTTTTCTTCATTTAAATTATCGTGTCTGATGCAATTTGTGATGTAATTATCATTCAATATTCAATCCGAAAATACTGCACACGTTTTTATATACAATTTTCTAATAAACAGGATGTATACTGTGCGGGAATTTAAGGAAATCTGGGAATTTAAAAACCTCCGGGAAAATCGCGGGCAAAATTTAGTAGACACCCTGATAAAGTTCTATTTTTTCTACTTATTCACTAGCAATTAACATGAAATGACCCTGACTTTATTGAAAGAGGTCTTGAGAAATGGCTAATATTAGTCCATGAATAATCTGCTTGAATACATGCAATTACCTATTAAAGTCAATGTTAAATATTCGTGATTTTCTTTTGGAAATCACCACGCTGCTTTTTTAAAACAAGTGTGAAGTCTTTGCGGATTGTGCCAAAGCTAAGGATAGAGAGCTTTAAAGAGCTAAGAATATTTGAGCAGAAAATAAAGTATTTATTATTTTTTAATTAAATCATTTTTATGCAGATGGATTTTTTTAAAATGATAAAAGTGGTGAATTCTTTGTGGTTTTTAAATTTACTTAATTTACTCAATACTTCTCAAAAGTTGATGTTTTACCAAGAAAAAGGCTCAATTATCTCTTGTCAAGTAAATGCTAAACAGGTATGTGTAAAAGAAAATCTCAAATGAAAATAGTTCTAGTAAAATTTCAAATTCACTGCATTTTAATATTATTCTATTCTAAAAAAAATTAGGAAAATTTTATAATATATGTTTTTTTAATGAAAAGAAATAGGCAACATTCTCCATCGCTATCTGCTTGCCAGCTTGCCCTAATTTAATGAAATATCATAATTCCTTGCTTGACGTGAGAGTTTTTTCCTTTCAAAAATATGTTTCGGCGCGTATCCAATCACAGATGAATCAGAGTCTTATTCGGTATCAGCAGGACTTGCACATCGCCGGAAATGCTTCATCCTCTAGAAAATAAAGTTTTATTTAAAGAAAAAGGTACAAATGCTCTAAAAATTCAAATTTAGAGTTCAATTTTTTAAAATTCAATTCTTTAAAATATTGCTTTAAAATTTAGGCATAATTTCATATGTTTTTTTTTTTCAAATCCTTACAAAATCCACTGAATAATTAATTCATTTGTATTATTTTTTAAAGAATTGTTAAAAACAATAATTCAGTTTCATTATGATAAGTTGGAACGCGTTGTGAAAATTTCAAGTCAGTTGGCTGAGAACTCTCGTTAAGAAAGTTTTGTCTTGAAGTATTTGGCATTGAAGAATGATTACTCAATAAGAATTAATTATAAAAGATTCACTGAAGCATTATTCTATATTTTCAACTAAAATTCAATAATAGAAACTTTTACAGAAACATGAAAATACTCAGTTTGTCAAGATATAAACTGCAAATTAATTATTTCTAAGTGACTTAATAGTCTTATGAGGAGAAATTCAGAAAGGATCAAAAGCATTCCGTCGATGAGATAGCTTGCACGATTTACACTTTCCGTTTAAAGTTTCATAGTCGGTTTCGCGTTCCATGCCATAATATTTTGCACACAAGCGAAGAAACTCGAATATAATTGCATGCCTGGTTTACAACGAGTTACCGTTAACGCCATTTCTTTAACTAAACATCATTAGCACGCATTTTCCGTTAATAATATCCATACATTTTTGATGTTCTTACAATAATCTCCACACGTAGTTTATTGTCTTAAGTCAACTGCTTTGACTAAATAAGATTTAAGCAATTAAGATACATAATAAGATACATAATGAAATGAAAAGAGCGCTTTGTACCGATGGTAAATTCGTAACCGCAACTCTCTGACTTGGCAAACTATTTTGCCCTCTCCCCTTTCTCTCTGATTGTTGGGTTACCATCTCCGTTGTAATGGAATGGAATGGAATGGAACGGATTTTGGAACAATGGATTGGTCGTCAATGTTCGTCTGGGCACTCTGATGATCGGGTTTCTACAACGCTGACTTTTGACGCTTATGGTGGAAATTTAATTCCTCCTCTTACTGTTACGCTCTTCCACATTTCCGTACATCCGTTGTCTCTGTATTTTTTTATATCTGGAATGAAATTCAATTTAAATTAATTTAAATTATTTTTATTTAACTTAATTTGATTTGATTGAATTCCATGAATTCTTGAAAACGGATTTCCGGACGCTGTTGGATGTTCGTTATCGACTTTGACTGCTACTTTATTGACGATGACGACCTTGACAAACGACATCTTCCAACCAATTGAAATCTGCGGCTCCGACGACGACGACAACGATCATCTGCACCAAATGGACCGGTGATGCTGTGGACCTGCCGCCTCACGTGCTCTTCCCCACTCGGTGTCGCACACTCATGGTCACTGGCGGAAATCTGAAACGAATTGGTGGTGATTGATACTGAAATCCGTTATCGACTATAGAGCCCACGACCACCCTCCGTCGAGGACGACGAAGACGGCCACCTTATTTACCAATCCGGCGACGTCCTGGCAAATAGATGTTCGTGAATACGTGAATACACTCATTGTAGTAGATTTAAGCAAGCCTGAGATCGATTCACCTATCGATCAAATGGTGACTGCGGTGGTACTTTCCACTTTACCCACACTTTTTTCTCTTTTTTTTGTCTTATTTTCTTCTTGTTCTAGGGACAAGTCCATGAAAACTGGATTTCGTGTGAAAATTTTAAGTTGGTTCCACGGGGCCTTACGTAGTTTGCCCCTTTACTATGTTGGACAAACGATGGCAAACTATGAAAGGCCAGCGTAGTTTTGACATGCTCGCCTTCAAAGGCCCCATGCAGGCTGTCTACGAAGAATCAATAAAGTGGAACTCTGTAAAAAAATTAGTTTAAAAGAGAAGATTAGTTTTATTATAGAGGGACTTTGTGGGGCTTCTAGATGGCCAATAAAAATGTCCAAGTTAGGAAATTTCCACACGGGATCTTGATACAGTACTCTTTACCCTTTCATTTTTTTAATGGAGGCTGCTTTTTTCGCTTTTACAGTTAGTTTGGTTTAAAAAACACTTTTGGGATATAAAATTGTTTACTCGGAAACCTTCTTTCTTATAATTCGCTTGACATCTGGTAAATTAAATCTTGTCATCTAAAACATAGTCAATAAAATGTCTGATTAAGTTTATCAGAATTATGGAATTAATTCATATATAATAAATAAAGCAAATGTATTGCAAAATGTAAACTTTCAAATATGAGAATAGGAATAATTTAATTTTTCAAATTATACCATAGAATGTTTTCAAGCAACAATTTTATGTCTCAAAAGGGGTTTTTTTTACACTAAACTGATTTTAAAAGCATAAAAAAAATGAAAATTATCTACCTATCTCGTTCATCTTTATTTTTCGTCTCTTGACACCCAAAAAATTTTAAACTCCAGCTAAAAGAAAGTCTCACCTTCTTTCTGTTTTATGAACTGAATGGAAATTTTATTTAAAACAGTTGTAATTCTTTTTCTGAAAACGGAACTTATATAAGAAACACTTGTTTTTATTTTCGAAAATTAATTTTTTTATACAATCATAGTAGTAGTCCATTTTCAAATTTTTCGATGTATCAGTAGTAATTGAAAAAATGTTGTCAATCCTATAAGATGTAGTTCAAAAGTTGCACCTAACTAGTTCTCATATAAAATTGGGAATATATTGTATCATAAGTTGTAGGAGAAGTTATAATTCCTTTGGGTTCCAAAAATACGTGAATTATTAAGATTTCTTAAAATTTAATTGTTATCTCGTTTTCATGGACTTATCCCGATTCTATCTCTCTTCCCTCTTCAAACAACTTTTAAATTCAAACTTTTTTCAAATCTGCTAATCATATCTTTATTTTTGTCATATCATTTATCTTAATTTCCTACCAATTTCCTCAGTTTCTCACCATTTTATTATCTTCCTTTGTTTCTCATCTCATTGTTTCCTTATTTTTCTACTTCTCTTTGTTTCTCTCTAGATATATATCTTTTTTCTTTCTCTCCTTACCGCTCTCACTAGTTTTTTCAAGTCTGTAGGCATTGTACTGCGACACAATACCTACACAATTGACTCCCCGCGAATATCATGCAATCGATGTTCTTGTATCACTACGCATCACTTCACTAAATTACTTTTCATTATTCAGGATTAATGCATCGCGCTCTTGTGACACGTACTCCCTTTTTTCAGATGCTGACAGTTTTCCATACACCGCGTTCTTCGATTAAATAAAAAAAAGAAAGAGTTCAAAATAGAGTATAGTTAGAAAAAAAAGTGTCATCTCGACTTGGATCACCGGGAGATCAAGTTAAAATCGTTACATTTTTTAAGTCGATGATCCTTTTTGAAATGACGTTTCATTTAACACGAAAATGCATTCGCTCTGGATGCTCAATTTCATCTTTTTTCTATTATTTTGAAGTCAAAGAGTAAGTTTGTTGTTGATGCGGGACAGAGCCAATGTTGCCTTGCGTGTCGCATTGCTTCGTGTATAGGATTGACAAGATTTAAAGAAAACGATAAATCCCTCAAAATGTCCGAAAATTCATCTCGGATTTTGGCAAGCGTTATCTTCTTAAAAAATAAATAAACCCAGTTTTAAATTTCTACATTTAATTCAGATAAATTTAATTTCATGAAAAGTTGAAAATATACGATCCTAGAAGGACTTTCAATTATAAATTGTAAAGCTTAATATATAGATTCCTTTTCGCAATAAAGTGTCAACTATTTGGCAACTTTCATTCAAACGTCATCACTGTGTAGCTATACTTTCCTGAATGATACAAATCATTCTCGATTATTCTTAACCAATTTTCACACAGTCGTTAACAATTTAATTCAATTAAATTTAAATTGCTTTAAATTGCAGTTGGTAAAAGTAGGTTAATTGAGAGATTCCATATTCAAGACAAATTAAAGTTCTGATTTCTAATGCCTTGAAAGCCAATTAATGACGATTGAACTAGCAACCTTGAAAAATGAATTTTTCTAAAATTATAATCTTCTCATTAAAAACTTATTCAAAATCCGAGATGAAAACTCGTACGAGTCACTTTTACTCTTAATTTTAATCGTGTTCTCCAGGCCCAGCGCTGATGGAGCTTCCGTCAATTTTTTGAAACGTCGATACATTACCCATCCGAAAGAATAATTTTGAGTCCAAATTGAGGAGGCTTTATCTGTGCGAGGTCTATCCTTACCTCTTACTTACCTTAAATTTTGCATTACAGATAAAGTACTGGCCACCCTAGGAGAGGGTACTTTCGGAAAAGTTGTCAAGGTTAAGGACATGCTAATGTAAGTGCACGCACCTTTACCATCACGTATGTATACAACACGCGTTCGATTTCGTTTAAAGAAACTAATATCATCCGCTCGACCCGGATCAGAAATAGCTAGAGACTGTCATAACTTTGGCGGTGGTCATAATAATAGGATGACCTTGCACTTTGTTTCGACGCGCGCATCACACACCGCAAAGAATTAAATTTTCCGCCGATATCTCTCTGTCTCTTGTTAGAAACCAAAATATGTCTTTACGCTATAATTACTTAGAGTTTGGCTCTTACCTCGCTCAATGCACGTGCCTTCTCGTTTTCCATCAGAAAACGGAAATGCCGAATTCTCATCAAGTGGAAGAACAATTTTTGTTAAAAAATTTAGATGTTCTCAAGCTCAAGCTTTGAACGCTTTCCAATTTCAAGTACTTCACAGCTGAAAAATGGAACTAGATGCCAACGTTATTCCTCTTTAACATTCGTATATTGGAGTACAATTTAAGTTTCGACGCTCTCAACTGACCGAATATTTCAAATTCGAAGGTTCAGAATCTCAAGATTTTCAACTAATCATTTTATTGTTTCGTAGGGATCACGTGATGGCACTAAAGATCATCAAGAACGTTGAAAAGTATCGAGAAGCTGCCAAGCTGGAGATCAACGCTCTGGAGAAGATCTCCTCGAAAGATCCAGAAGGTCAACAGTTAGTATTTAATCCATGTTGAATCTACAAGAGCTACTCGATGAACCGCGGCCAGCGAATTTGAAAAATTTATGGCTCGACGTCAAACGCTTTCAAGCTGCTATGCGAGCATTCGTTTTCCTTTTAGGTTTGGATTCTTGTTCATTCTAACTTTTTTATTTTTCAGTTTGTGCGTCAAGATGTTGGATTGGTTCAACTACCGCGGACACATGTGCATCGCCTTCGAAATGCTGGGTCTTAGCGTGTTTGATTTCTTGGTGAGTACCGCTGAATCGAACGATGGAAGATCCAATTCTACTGGCAATTCGTCCTTGCAGAGAAACAACAATTATCAGCCGTACCCACTGGACCAAGTCAGACACATAGGGTACCAGCTTTGCTACTCCGTGAAGTTTCTTCATGACAATAAACTCACACACACCGATCTCAAGCCGGAGAACATTCTCTTCGTTGACTCCGATTATGAGATGATCAACAATGGCAAGAAGGTAAGTTTGTTTTAATCTCAACATTTTCATGAGTTGAAACTGGAAACAATCAGTTTAAATACATACTTTTAACAACCTAATTACTCATATTTACTTTCTGTTACAGCGGAAGGAGGTGCGACGTGTAAAGAGAACAGATATTAAACTCATTGACTTTGGCAGTGCTACTTTCGATCACGAACATCACAGCACAATTGTCAGTACAAGGCATTACAGAGCACCGGAAGTAATTTTAGGTGAGTAAAAACAGAGAAAGCCGTCCAATTAAAAGTAATTAGGATTTAATAAATCTAATTATAGGCTCTAATGCTATTTAATGCTAGTTTAATTACAGTTTGATGTTTCTATTCTTTTCGGAATCGGCTCCGAAAGTAACTATTTGCTTATTCTCTCTTTTTTTTTTTTAACTTTTTAATAGAATTAGGATGGGCTCAACCATGCGATGTTTGGTCCATCGGTTGCATTCTCTTCGAACTGTACCTGGGTATTACTTTATTCCAAACACATGATAATCGCGAGCATTTAGCGATGATGGAACGCATTCTTGGTTCAATTCCACATCATATGGCTCGCAAAACCAAGACCAAATACTTCTACCACGGAAAATTGAAGTGGGACGACAAGAGCTCAGCTGGCAGATATGTCAGAGACAACTGCAAACCATTGCATGTGAGTATTTTTTGATACCATATAATTTTGAATAAAATCTTTGAATGATTTAGTACAACAAAAATGTATTTTGCTTTCTTCCAGCGTTATCTATTGTCAGAAGATGAGGACCACAAGCAGCTTTTCGACTTAATACAACAAATGCTAAACTACGATCCATCCCAGCGAATAACTCTAAAGGACTCTTTAACTCATCCTTTCTTTGATTCATTGCCTGCATCGCAAAGATTTCCAGACCCAAGGGCCGCCGGAGACTCCCAGCAGTCCCATGAACGGTCTCATTCGCTCTCACGATGAAGCTAGGACAGGGACCGACCTCCGTACCAAGCAGACACTCTCAAGCCGAAAGTCTTATTTCCTCGTCGGGCAAACGATCTCTCGATTGGCATTGTTCGATCCTACTCGACGCTCGAATTCAAAATTCGATGACGTTTCTAGGAACTCTTCAAATCAATCGACGTGCCAACGTGTGAATCGAGGGACAATTAACCTTCAAAGGAAAATCGTAGACCCCTTCTCGTAATTTTTGTATATTTTTTTGAGACTTACGAAGCCTGAAGGTATTTTATCGAATCTTATGATTTTACTATTTATCAAGATTTATTGTTCACTTAATGCAGTTGGGGTTTAAAAGCTTCGGTGAATGTCATCTGTGTGTCTGCTCGGTAAAGCGAAACCGAGTCCCACGAATTAGATATTTTATAACGATGCTCTGTACATTTTATCCCCTAATTTTATCACAATGTTACAATTCGAAAGTGTTAAAGTGGAAGATCATATGATTTTTTCATTGACAATGTCAGTCGCCGATCGCCAATTTCAAGGCTAGCGTTGAATGGATAAATTTACACGTAGATAATATTAAATTAGAATTCTTTAGCTAAGAATTAAGAGAGGAACGAGTGAAAGTGATATTGATGATAGGTGTACACGATAACTTATCGTGTGAAGATACGAATCTGTGTCTCGAGTGATTTGAAAGTACGAATGACTTACCATTCATAACAAGATTGAATTTTCGTAAGAACTCTGTGCGAGATTGGAGCCTCCAATTTTTTATTTTTCTCTCGGCAAGAATCGACAGAAGAAATTTTATGTTTCTTAGAAATTTTTTTAGGATATCCATCGTACACGCAAACAAAGGGTTCGATGAAGAGAGAAAAGTAGGTGCTCATCGAGAAACGTAGTTTGTGTCCTGTAAATATGGATCGATTAATGATGTACCTATTTCGCAACGTCACGTTTAAGTAATTTCTATAATGTGCGATGTTTCTCCTTTTTTCTTTTTGCCTCTTTATTAGTTGTATATTACTACTCTACAACTCACATGAAACATCTAGGAATACAAAATGTCTCTGCGCAGAAAATACTGTTTTTCAATAGCAATAAATACATTTCTTTTAAATAACAATTAGCATTGCATCCTTATTTGTAATTTATACAAATCTGAAGTTTCCATATGTTGTGAATTGCAAATGAGCTTTAATTTTCCGTCACCATCATTAAAGATGAATCATATGTTTTAATTAAGTACACATCATGAACTTCTTGTACTTTTCCATTAGGAAATACGATACCGAAATTATCAAAATACTGTAGTATTTTAACTTCGAGTAGACAGTCGTGAGTACTGAAAAGTTTTTTTTTTATTTCCTGTTTTTAGTACCTGTAATTGAATCACTGCAAATAAATAAAGAAAATCAGTCAATAAAAAAAAAAGAGCTGCAATTTTCGTAACTACTTTTACTGGAATTTGCAAAAACAACTTTCTACCTTGTATCCTTTGCAGAAAATGAGAAGTTCTACAACAGATTTATTTTTAAATAATAATTATTGCATCTTTATTTTGCAATCTATACAAAATTGGTATTTTAATTTATGTAGGATTACACAGGAATTTCAAGTTTAAATAAATACACATCACAATCGCGTCTCGTACTTGCCTGCTCAGCAGGATGTACAATACCAAAACCAACGAAATACAATCAGAGGAAACAGATTGCCATCAAAACATTACATTGAATTGCATCGAGTAAAATTCTTTAAGAGAAAATTAGGTTTAGAATTTTGGCCAGGGATAGATCGCTGGTATCGAAGTCGCATAGCTTGTATCGTATAATTGCGCATTGATGAATTCTTCATAGTCTTCTGGTTCAGGATGCACCGTCGCAAGAGCTGAAAACAGTTCTTATGTATTTTTTATTTCCTCTAAACATTAAAGTATAAAGAGTAAGGACTTACAAGTTTGATAAGCATATTCCATGAGTTTCACTGCAATTTTCAACGAGCACTTCTTAATATCGTTGAGGGGCGGATACAGGTTTCCACTTTCCAAATCTTCGTCAGTTACCATTTCAGCGAGGCCAGTCGCTGCATTTAGAAAAGCTTCTTCGGGAATTACTCGCATTCCCGCGCAAATTGCACCTAGTGCAACACCCGGGAAGATGTAACTGTTGTTACCCTGTCCTGGATGGAATGTTTTTCCACCATACTTTACTGGTGGAAAAGGTGAACCGCTAGCGAAGATACATCTTCCCTAATATCAAATATAAAATTCGATTAATTTAATTTTCACTAGATTTATTTAAATATTTATTGTTGCCTTAAATCTTTTCCATTACCTGAGTGGCATTGTAAGCTTCTTCAGCTGTGCATTCTGCCTTGCTTGTGGGGTTGCTCAAGGCGAAGATGACCGGTCTCTTGTTATTGTTTCCCATCATTTCCAATATTTCTCGAGTGAAGGCTCCTCCAATAGCCGCAGCTCCAATTAAAACAGTAGGTTTCGCTATTTTTACGACTTCAGTTAAGGTTGAAACGGGTTCATGTTCCCGAGCAAATTGCACTTTATGCTCCGAAATACCTCCACTTGGACGGTTTTTTACTATGAGACCCTTTGAATCCACCATCCAGATTTTACTCTTGGCTTCTTTTTCACTCACGCCTTCCTTCTTCATTGCCATCACACACAGCCATGCGATTCCCAAGGCAGCCTTGAATTACAAATTTCGTTTAGAATCAAGAAACGATTATTTAAGGACGTTGGACCCAAGTGTTTAGCTCGAAGTTCTATTCTCCAATTTACTCAACGACAATTATAGATAAATATTTTTTCGCTCTGAACGCATAATTCTAGTTAAAAATTAATTAATTTTCCAGAGGGAAAAAATTCCAATTTTAATATTTGTTATGTAAAATGAAGAAATAGAATTATTCGATTAGAACTTGGTTCCATCACCCTTAATCAAGAATGTAAGCTTTTAATTTCAAATATTTGAACAGGTACTGATTTCATTTTTTTTTTCAGATTAAAATATTCTGACACCGGATTTTTGGAAACCTCCTTGGGAAGCAGATTTCTGACCTACCTCTCCAGCACCTTGGAAGACAATTGTATTTTCGGACAATTTGGTGCCAGTAACACGTAAAGAAGCAATGAGTCCAGCTACAGCAACAGAGGCAGTTCCTTGTATATCATCATTAAAGGTACAATAGTGATCCCTATATTTGTTCAGTAGCCTGAAGGCATTTGAATTTCCAAAGTCTTCAAACTGGATCAAGGTATTTTGTCCATAACGTTTAACAACTGCTTTCATGAATTCTTCTATAAACTCATCGTACTCTGCTCCTGTGACACGTCTGTGTCTGTGACCAATATAAAGAGGATCATCGAGTAAAGACTGAAATCAGAAAAAATAGTTACGTTATAAATCACAGCGAAATACAAAGTACGTCTCTTTTTGTTTATGTTATACTTGTTTTATGACATTAATACAAACCTGTGTATTTGTACCCACGTCCAACGTAATCGGTAAGCACTGATGAGGCTTAATTCCGGCTAAGGCAGTATACAAGGACAATTTTCCAATGGGGATTCCCATTCCATGTGCACCTAAGTCTCCAAGGCCAAGAATTCGTTCGCCATCTGTGACTACGATTGCACGAACGTCATGTTCAGGCCAATTTTTTAGAACATCATAAACGTGACCTTTATCGTGGATACTGATAAAAAGTCCTCTGGGTCTACGATAGATAAGACCAAATTTTTGACAAGCAAGTCCTACGGTTGGTGTATAGACCAGAGGCATCATCTTTTCTACATCTTCTCCCAAAAAGCGGTAGAACAACTTTTCATTCCGGTCCTAAAGAAGTTTCACAGAGGTGATATAATAATTAATCAATCATTTCTTACCACTAAAATAGTTTTAAAAAATGTAATTTGTATAAAATTTAATTTACAGGTGCTGAAATTTGAAATTTTTCTCAATGATTTAAAATTAAAACCTTCACCTTTCAATTTCATTGCAATAAAATATTAATGCTTTTACATCGTAACGTTTTTATTTTAAGATGTCAGAGTTGAAGAGAAGCGATAACGATAACCGGTTTTAAGAATCGAAAAAAGTATCTTATCAAAATATAAATAATGTTTTTTAATGGAATTTTTAGGCAGAACAACTTCTGCTGTCTTTTAAAATGACCAAGCACTTTATTTTTATGAGGCAATTTCTAAACACAAGAATAAAGCAAGTTTATCCGTTAAAAAAGGGATCATGAAAAAATGTAAGAGTAGATCGGAATTTAGAGTCCTTGGATACAAAAAACAATGACAGTAGAAATTCAAATATCATGTTCTACTTTCAGTAAAAGTAATGGTCAATATTTTGCGCAACTAAATACACACACGTACAACTAAATATTTCGAAATAGTAAATTAGAAATTATTGATGGATTATTCACCAGTAAACTCGTGAGGTAAATATATTTTGAGAGTTCATCTGTGTAGCGATCGAGATTCAGTCGACAAAGTTCCAATTGTTCATCTTGAGTTTTTACAGCAGCAGGAAGAAGACCATGAATTCCTAGAGTTTGTCTCTCTTCGATTGAAAAGGCCATACCCTGAAAATAAAAAATAAATTATGTAAATCAATTTCCATTTTAAAATTGCAATTTTACTTTATACAATTATAATTAATTACAATAACTTCCTTTGTCCTAATTCTAAAAGAAATTAGATCCAATTAAAAATATATAATATTTATTTAAATGAAAATAAAGTATACTGCTGATTAAATCTGTAAAGAACGTATTTAGTAAATTCTACCGTGACCAACCCAATCATAAATTAAATCCTAAAATTAAATTAAAAGAAAAGTCATTAAAAAAATCTACTTATCTCAGTGTACAGGGAAATGAAACTTATGCTTGGCTTTTGAGACTCTTATGAATTGTATTGAATGAATTTAAATTAATTAAATATAAATTATTAAACGTAACTAAGTATAAATTAAGTAATTAAGTAATTAAGTATATTAGAAAATTAGTATAATTCAAATAAATACTTATTTCACATGACTTGTCAAAATCAATGAGTCATAAAAATGACTTAAAAGAATTCTTATTCTCTAACTAGCATTGTGCAAAGGAAACAAAGTAAATAATTATATATCCGGAGGTAATAAATTCCGCGATCTGTATCGAATTCGCCCAAGGCTCCAGAATAATCGATATTTGATATGCCTGAGGAACTATGTCATTGCCACAATTTGCAATGCCTTTCATTTTAGTATGTTTAATAATCCAATTCTACAAGATCAAAATAAATATTGCGAATTCTTAATCAAACACTATCTTATCGTTACAGATGGGCATTCTGAATATTCTAATTCTATTATGTATCATATATCTATATTCGAACAAGGGTTCAAATTTCTTTCGGGGAATGGCAAAGATAGAGAATCAAACAAAGAAAAATTAAAGTCATTATGAAATGAAAGTACTCAATTTGTACACGAACGAATGAAGTTAACGAACCAGTTTATTTGGTGAAATCCAACGGAAATTCTGAAACTAATTAGTATTTGTTAATAGGTTTAACAAGACTTTCCATAAATTAGCTACTGTATGTAATTATACACACTCATATATATAGTCCATGTAATAGAAAATTTAATTGTTTAGAAAAAATCTGGTCTAACTTTTTTGCATTTTATTTTCTAATTTCGAGAGTCACTTTGGTCACCCTTTTCGTTATAAATTTCCGGTCCAAAAAAGAAAAAATGACGCGTTAAAAATATATATTTTTATATTTCTTATGGAAATTAAGGGTTGCGACACCGATACAAGTCTTTGTTGTGAAACGCACTGGAATAATATACATTTGCAAGATATTTTAAGAGCTTGTCGATTGAAACAGATGTTTGAAACGAAATGTAAAGGGGAATTTAAAATAGAAGTTACACATTAAAAGAATTTCACTTTTTTAGCTGATAGTATGTAATAGAAAAATGACTATGGAAATTTCTGATTAATGAATTGATCAAACAAAAAGTAAGTATCGTCTGGCATTGATAAAACATTTATGCATTCTGATACAATTTCATTCTCAGGTCATAGTACGAGGATACTGTCTGTCTTTAATAAATTAAGATAAATATAAATACAATTGAATTCAAAACTCTGTAAAATAATATTAATAAGTAACTAGTCCTCAGACTTTTTCTTTCATTCGTGCGTCACATGCTTAATGTGCTTGTAAATAAGGCTGTGCGAAATTGCGGTAGTCATCAAAAGAGAAAATAAACCTGTCATTAGTTTGAGGAATGAAAGTACTGTGCTGAATGATTAAAATCACGTATGTAATATCTACTTGTCTGATATGATATTTAAAAATCAGCATCATTATCTCTTATCTCTTCAACAAATTAAGTCTGATAAAATAATCTAGATGTCGATTTTAAATTTTGCGAAATATCAAAACTTGCCGAAAAAATTCTAGATATTTGGAAGGTATTTTGAAAAAAGGGAATTAAAGTGATTGATCAATAGATAAAAATTATTGATGATATTGAAATACCCGTCCATCGACAGCCAGAAGTGCTTCAGGAACACGAGGAATCCGATCCTCGTTCGGGATCAAGGACCACCAATCCTTTTCCATGGTCAAGAAATTTCAGGACCTCGAGTCGTCCTTTGATATCTGCAGCTCATGACAAACAAAATTGAACGAACGAAGGTTCTAACTATGGTTGCCAGGGTTCTTGACTCCTAAGACACCACCCTTCGTAAACCTAGGATCGATATTGTTGACCCGACGATTTCTTGAATATACATATGGGGCGATGCATTTTGGTGCACTGATTTCGTAATGCAGGTGTCAACTTCAATATGGCAGGACGGTCAGATGTCAGGTGTTGGCTTATTTCAACAATTTTATATAATTTCAGAGTAAAGAAACGATATCTTTTAAGTCGCTGTTCTAAGAAGTTTGGGACAAAGCTTCCAGAGTAAAAAATAAGAAGAGACGAATATATTACAATAATACATTGGAAATATTTATGAATCAAATTATTTCTGACATTATATTCAAAATTAATTACTGATTCTACAAGGGATAAAGCCTGATAATAGATATCGTTAACATGAATAATGAGAGAATGTAAGTCGATATTTAATTAACTGATTTAAAAAGTGATGTTTTCAAAGTCCATCAGTGGAATTGCACACTTCTGCAAAATTATCAGTTTATTTCAGACTTAAGAAAATATTTGACATTAATATACTGATGGGGCTCTTGAAGTAAGTATAGTGATAGTTTCAAGAGCAAAAATAGATATGAGTTCGATGTTCTGCGAATATTGAAAAAGTGCCAAATTCAATACAGAGAGTAAAAGAAACAAAAAGAAAAATATTTTCATTCTCTCAATGCAATTTCGGGAACAGAAAAATCTGAGTTGAAAATCAGAAGGTGAGATGAAGAAAATTCAATCTGAGGCAAATTATATGCACGAGATAATTTTTTCTGTGATTAACAACTAAACATGACCTTATATCTGGTTTCGTACAGTTCAGTTATATAATGAGTTTAAGATTGCTTTGAAACAATTGCTGGATATCGTCGAACATAGTACAACAGGCACGACTTTGAACTTTGCTCATCAAATGTTTAAAGACATAAAATTGTTGAATATTTTACAAAAAGTGTACAAAATAAAACTCTGAGTGAAATTCGATTTAAAAATAAAATAAAAAATAAATTTCATTACATGTTAATATAAATTCATATAAATTAATAAAAAAAGTTATATAGATGGTTGACGAGTCGTAAACACGTTTAAAGTCTCACCATGACATCGTATTTTATCGCAAACTTGTTATTTAAGTATAAAAACAAATTACTCTAAAAAATACCACTTCCGTTTTTATTTTATTTCATTTTTAAGCAAAATATAACTCGAGTATTCTATTGTCTACTCGAGTTATGTTTTATGTTCATAAAAACAATTAGTTTTTTTTAGCTTTTGTAAATTTTATAATTAAAAAAATAGATTATAAAGGTCTAGATAATTTTCATTTATTTCGAGGTCGGAGATCCTCACAGAGAGGAATTTATAATCAACTATAAGACCTGCATAAGAGGATTCATTCTCTGCTGCTTCACTGACCCCGGTTCATGTTGCAATATATAGTTTCATCATCAATTTGATGGGATTGGAGGACATCTAAATCACCTGACTTAACGTTAACGCTAGATCTAGAATACTAGCCCCAGTTCATTGCTCTCATTTAAGCGGAAACAATCGATGTAGTGATACTCTGATAATTAAACGATTCAAATTTTGAAGACTATAGTCGTCACATTACAGACTTTATAGTCGCACGAGTGGAAATTTCCGCGGATCGAACGCTCGTAGTAGAATCCACTTCCTAACGAAAATGTATTTGAAATTCCGTAAAGAAATTTCTAAATAAAATATAGACATTCCAGATCGTGGATACCTAGGTATATTTTTTTTTATTAAAATAAAAATTTTTAAATTTTATTTTAAATATTTGTAAAGAACAACAAACAAAAGCAGTTTTAAACTAATCTCTTTTTTGTTAAATAATTTTTTATAGTCGTATATATTAGAGTTTGTTTTCCAGCGGAATTTTAATTATCACGTTTCATGAGTAATTCGACTTCTTTTGAAATAATTACATAAAATGTTTATCAGCAATGATTATAATCTCCATGGAAAAGACCATTCTAATTATTTTTATTAGGCTTATTAGATAAAATACTTTCAGATAAAAAAAAAGAGTAGAAAATAGAATCTGAAAAGAAAAATGATTATTAATATTATTATTTAAAAATTAAATAAGAAAATAAATAACATTTTGCGTAGAAGATAGCATTAAGGAAAAGATTGAAATTTTTTTCCTCTGCGTAAAATATAAATTATTCATTCATGAATAAATCGGTGGAATATATTTCGCTAAAATAACTTCTTTCACAAGCCCTTAAGTGATTACAGTTTGTAATAGTCAGCTAAAGTAATAAGTATAACCGTCCTTGATTCAATTTCACTTTCTATAAGACTATCACTTTTGGGGAAAGTAACGTGCCACATAAAACACAATGCAAACTTTATTGGCTCATAAATTTCCGTTTCTTGAACATTTCTGACTTGAGTTATATCAAAATTCTAGTTGAGCAATAATTAAAAAGAACGGTGGTGAAAGTACTGAGTTCACTAAATAGCAAATATTGAATTGAAGAAAAAAAGACTAAGAATTTGTTTCACTGATTAAACATTATAGTTAATTAAACAGAATTAATTGCAGGAACTACTTTCGAAATACATAAAGTTTCCAGAGAAATTAATTTGAGTAGCAATTTCAAACGAGAAGATTTATTTCAAATGGCAATAAAATCACTGTTTAATTTAAACAAAAAAAAAAAAAAAAAATTATTATATAATCCTAATACTTCCGCTATGAGGAAACAAGTCATATTTGCTTCCAGGAAATAAAGTGCTCATTGAATGAGCAAAAAAATTAATACAATTTCACACCTAGTTTTTAGTAAAGGTCTTGAAATTTAAAGTCCAATGTGACGTTTGCTGTCAAAACACAACACAGGTGAATTTAAATTCACTTGCACGCAACCAAATGCAACCAAACAACTGTTTTGCAAATTTGAGAAACGTCAAATCATACCTTGTTGAGCTGGGGATTTTTGATGTGGTCAATGCCACGGATGAGGCCTGCACAAGTAGCATCTCCTGGACCTCTTTGTCCCAGTTGGTCACGTTCTAGGTTGGCCATCGTAGAAAGCAAAAATCCTGGTTCTTGTCGGTCACTGTCAGTCGGACTGATGTTACCGGGAACTCTGCAAACGCAAGCAAGGCGAAGGCGGTTTAGTCGACAACAGGACAATTACCAATCCCGCAGTCTAGGTAGGGGTAGGAAAGCCAGCAGCTGATGTTGGTTGTGTGAACCTATGGATTCTGGTTGTGTAGTGGTCAGTGACATGTCTGTGAGCTGTGAGTGAGGTAGAAATAGGAACGAATCAGCTGAGCGCAAGCGCAAGTTTCAAACTTTCATGACTGTCACTTGTCAAGATAACGTTAATGACAAAAAACAAGACTAATGTCATTCAGGGTTGTATTTTGTATATTATGAACAATTTAAAAATTGTCAATAATCTAGGCTTCTCATATAGTTATAAAATATTATATTTTTATACTCCAGCCAGTATGAATCAGTTTTAATTTAAAATTCGGCATTCATAAGACGTACGCTCTCAGCTGTAACTCAAGGTTATTCGATTCGCGGTCACACTGCGTGATGTAATAAAAATAGCGATTTGCTATTTACTTCAAAATATATCAGCAGGAAAATACTGGTCAGGAAAATTTTATACTATCTTCCACACCGAACATCTGATTGCAAATACATTACATAAATATATATACCTCTATATATATATCATCTATCACGATTTTAAATCTAAAAAAAGTATTTTTAGGATTTTTACAAAAATTTGCAGGTAATTCTATTTAGTTACTATTTTTTTTAGTAACGGTATTGGTAACGTGTTACTTTTTTGAAAAATAAATAAAGCTCTCAAAGTGAATGAAGTAAGTATAATTGAACTTTGATATGTTTGATAGTCTCGTATAATGCCTTTAGCCCTAATTAGAATTTACAAAAGGACCATAAATTAGTAGTCTGGCTCATATTTACATTATTTACCTTTCAGAACTTGGACTTCGCTCATATGTGGCTGACTCAATATCCTTTGTCGTTTTACGAAGTCCGCTCGATTCAGAAATAATATTCGCAATATGAGTCTTGAGACCGGATATGAATCGCCGAGATGACATTATTTCTGCAACTAAGATATGCACCTCAGACAAAATGCACTATTTGAATTCTAGAGATGAAAAAGCTAACTCTCTCGACATATTCCGCGTGACTGAAACTTGAAATACTAAACTGAGTGCAGAAGCCCTCAGAATTGACTTTAAGCTCTGAGCTTTAAAGGAACTCAATGATTCGAGTAAGCAATTGCTTATGATTAACGATATGCTCTATAGGAGAAATAGCAAAAATTAGCCAATCGATACAGATAAGATGATACAACAGAGCTTTCGCTTTGTTTACAGTATTATCGTCTCGTCTTTCAGACGGGTAATACAAATAGAGTTCTCATCAAAGTTTAACTTCCTATCTTTATAATAATTTATTATTTTCTAATACATTAGAAATAGAGGGTAATAATAATTAGACAACACAATTTGTATACCTTTTTCAAGAAACTAAAATGTAACTTTAAAGTATTTTATTATGTACTTTCAATTTTAATTGAATACCTCAAAGAATTATTCAGTTAAAAATTAATAATTCAATTACTTTACATGTCTGTCAAAATGAATTAACTTTAAGGATGTTCTCAGTATACAATCAAGCTCAAAATTAATTTTCCTTTCTGTCGCTTTGAATAACAATCAGAGTTGCTACCGAAAGCAGATTTAAATCGAAGCCTAAAAAAATTAGCATTGATTTCATAAGTGAATCAATGCATATTTTTTGACAAAATTGCCTATTATAAATAGTTAAAATTAACTAGAGTTATAAATTAAAAACTGTTCAGTAAAACTATTTCTTAAAAAAATGGAATAAGTGAGATCAATTAATCAGCAAATAGAGATAATTGAATGGAGTGACCATATGATTATATCTGAACTGATAAAAACGTAATTGGTCAATATGACGCGTGATTCCATAAAAGTGTCGTACAAACTATGTACATGTTCCGCACGTGCAGATACTTAAAGAGAAAGGTCTTCCTAAAGGCCCGTAACTAGAAGATTTAAGATCCTCCCGCTGTTTTGCAGTTCCCTAAAACTTTTAAAATTGTAGCATGTAATCTTAAAGATAAAAATTTTCGAATATCGTTAAATATTATTTTTAATTTAATCATTAATAATAAGTAAAGTCAGATCTTTAATTTACAGTAGCGTAATTAGGATTTCTTTGTAATTTACAAATTTTGAGTTCAAACTAATTATGTTTATCAAACATTCTAGAAACAATACGAAATTTTAATTAAGCTAATGTGAATTTAAAGTAAGGTTTTCAATTTTTTAAATCCATTCGCATGCATTTATTCGAAGGCTTGCTGCCCACTCAAATCTTTTAATTTACAATTTGCTTTTGCGACTATTTATAACAAAAGAATTCATAGTAAAAATTTTACTATCATACAATTCACTCTCGTCTTTTCAAATTCTTTTTTTATGAAAGATTATTAAGATTTCAATTTTATACCAGCTGATACCAGTACAATTTAAAGAGATTACTTCAGCCGGTTAAACATAAAAGCACTGCATCATTATGAAAAAAGAAATACAAGCTGATAAACTGAATATCAAATGATAAGGTCAACTGAATCAACTCTTTTAATCCTGATAAAAATTATATAATACGTCTCCAAAATTATAATCCTTAATGCAGGTCAAATTTGAGTACATTTAAAAATAAAAAACACTATTCTAGTTTTTAGTGAAAGAAATGTGACGTTTTTTTTACATTCTCTTCAGAGAATGTATTATTTTCCAACGTTTTCTATTGCTTCTTTAGAAAAAGTAGAAAAAAAACTAATTTAGGAGACTGACTTCATATCTTCTAAACGAAATTATGAAATCTTATACAAAGAAAATGCAAATCTAAAATCACAGATTAAGTTAAACTTGAATTGTATATTACACCCCTTATCTTCAAACTTTGGTCGAGGCATTCAAGAATTACATCTGATTCTTTCTGATAGAAATGTTAATTAAAACCTTCTTGGAAAATTCCTGATCATAAAAGAAATCCAGTATTTAATCAAATATTGGTTCTTAAGAGCATGCGGTAATTAACATAAGAGTATCACATGCTCTTAATCTTAGATACTGAGTGCTTTTAAAAATTGATTAAATCCAAATTATCATTCATTTCACATATAAATACATACTGAGCCTAGTTTACTTTCTCACAAACAAATAATGTAAGAATGCAACTCTTTACTCTCATTAAATTAATTAAACTAACACTAAACTCATAAACAAACGTCACACACTTTTTTTTTAAACGGCATCTCTTACATTTACAGTAAGTTGAAAATAATGAATCACAAACTATATACATGATTGTATAGATTTATAAAATGCTGTGTATAAGAATCCAAAAAAAGGTACTGTTTAGTGCTGAACAATTGCTCATATAATTGTCCGAAATTAACCAATGCTGGAGCAAATTTCATTGTCAACAGATTATCTCAATTGGAGATAGTCAAAAACATTGTTAGTTTAAGAAAAATCTAAAGATTTTCTCTATTATAACTAGAAAGTAACATTGATATTTCTGAGATGATCTGTTTTGTACACATCAGTAACAAAGTTTGACAATATAAATATACGAAGTTTCCTACTTAAAGACTAACAATTACGTGACTGGTCCTAAAATATCGAAATTTGTACTTGAATCCTGAATGCCAGTGTTAGCTATCATATACTCAGAAACTGAGATATAAAGGCCTACGAGTAACCCAATGAAACTGGCTGCATAAATATTCCGCTGCAAAATAATACACGTAGCAACGACGAGTCCGAAGTATGTTATATATCGGGAAATGTTCTCTGCCTTTTTTCTCCCATGAATATCCGAATCTGTAAATATATTGATATTTAAACTCGTTCCATTTTATTTGTAAGCTTTCTATTTCTGCTTTTGAAGCTTAAACAACAAAAGTATGGAAATTACTCTTAGAGAAAAATAACTAAATAAAAAATAATCAAAAACGCTTCACATCAATTCGAAATTATATCGTTTCAAATTTAAATACATATTTCTATTTTCAAATGGCTACCAGAAATTGTTCAATTCTGACATGTGATAAAAAATAGTGACGACTAAGTTAAATTTAAAATAAAAGAAGACATACTTATGCAAAAGTTTTCCTTCATGTGATGTCCCTCAGCACATTTGATACACATGTCTGGTCCATCACCATTGCATCCATTACAGGATTTATCGCATTCTGTAAAAAAAGAAAAATTTATATTTTAAAAGAAAGTATTAATTAAATTATCTTTCCTTAAAATGAAACTAATAGATTTACCTAAACATTTATAACTGCCTTCTTCGTTAACACAAAATTGATTATCTTTGCATTGTTTATCGTTCAGAAGACATTCGTTTATATCAAAACAACCTTGGGCTTCCACAAATTGCCACCCTTTTGAGCAATTAATGCAATTCCTTGGACCAGGACCAGTACACGAATTGCCACAAGCGGAATGACAGATAGAACATAAGAACTTGTTGTCATCCTTATATGATTGGTAATATCCAGTATCACAATCGGAACATTCAGAGCCACTATATCCCTTATCACAAGTACATAGGCCATTTCCTTTTCTAGTGCCTGAACCCTTACACTTCCCATTATTATTGCAAACTTTGTCCGGAAAACCTGGACACTTTTCGCAATCTAGACCGAAGTGATCTTTTGGACAACAAGTTTTTGCTTCTTCTATGCAAACGTAGGTGTATAAATCTGGGTATTTTTCTTGTTTTTTAAACCACCAATCTTCAAAAACGCTTTCTAGCTCTTCAGCTAGAGATTGGCATTGTCTTTTACCACGTTCCACATCCTTGCAAATCTGCTCTTGAATTTCTATTAATCGCACTTCACTGCGAGCATAAGAACCTAATTTATCTTCTTCCCAAGCACTGTCGCCTCCTTCGAATTTTCCACGACTCGTAGACTCCATCCCCTGAAAGAATTATTTCATTGAGTTTCATTTTAAAGAAGTCAAAATACATATCTTTTGATAAAAAATCGGCATAATAATGAAACAATATTGTTCCAAGAGTTGAAATGGATTTGAAATCAGTGTTGACATATCATCTCCAAAAAGTCAAAACGTGTCAGCTTTTGATTGGAAGATGTCATCTCTATGAAACTTCACACATTTATAAAAAATATTATAAACAAAATAGCTTACCCTTTTGAAACTCTCGATAAGCACCTTGCAAGCAGCACATGGTGGAAGCTGAATCGAGTGCAAATCTTCCTTATTTAATTTAGCTTTAGAATTTTTGCTGCCGATCACTTGACAAATGCTTATCAACAAGAAAAGCGCGAACGATCGGTGGAAGATAGGAGCAAGAGTTTTTAACATATTCTTTTAAAAATAATTCGAAATTCACAATCTAAAACAGCAGACACTAAACTCGGTGCCTAACTATCTATTTTGGCGTAATTGAATTATAATTTTTAAATAAATGACCTAAATTACGCGTCCATGGAAGCACGTACCGACCACCGACTGGAGCAGACGTGAGCAGAGCAGACGAGAAAAATAGAAAAGTGACATGCAGGTTTACCAACATATAAATGCAAATTTTTTTTTGTGGATGGCGACACTGCATTTTTTGGCGGGAGAGATTAACTTGTTTTTATAAAAAAACAGTCAAAATTTATTTATATTGCAATTTTTAAATAAAATTTCATTACTATATTTGGTTAAAGAAAAGTATAATCACAAAAATTTGAATAATTTGAATTTCCCGCCAAGATTTGCTTAATACATGCAGTATGCCGCCGTTTCGCTACAGTCGCAGCGAAACGGCGTACTATTTTTTACGACGTTTCGGGTACAATTTCTCAATTTCGATACCATCTATGAATGTTTACATACTCAATGTTCATCAGACAATACTGCATGCAATGGCGACCTGGCGTGCATTTTAATCTTAATAAATAAGTTTTCCCAAAATTGTGACTCCCAATTTTAAGTAAGTTTGCCGAGTTCTCTTTTAAAGTTTTTTTAGTTTTCTGAGTTTGTGCTCACGAGAAACATGTGATTGATCATGATTGACTGTGGAAAGCTTCCAAACGAATAAAAGATTGACTAAGAGGACAATACACAAATTCGAGGTAACTGTCCAGCCGAAATACAGAAGAACAATGTATAGGCTCTTATGTGGCGATCTAAAATGGTCCCGTGAGTATTCGAAAAATCTTTGACTTTGAAATTATATTTTTTTAGTGAGACAAGAGCGCCTATTGCGATCTACTATGCCAATACATTATAAAAAATCTGTAGGTTAGGTTGGTTCCGGGATCTGGCATCGGCGATGATTATTTTGCTTTTCTTTTTAAATTTGCTACAGAGGTACAGGGTTTTGCAGCTTTGCTGCAATTCTACTGGGTTCTCTACTTTTTTTCATAACCTACTTTCGTTGCTAAGAAGAAGCATCGATAATCGCGAATTATTTATTTATACGCGAGATTATATGCATCTACACATCCGAAGCGTCAGATTCTTAATGCAGATGAACCGTATACTTGTTTTTATTTCCCTTGCTTCTGTATCAAAATGCAAATAAGGTCGACTCGAGAGAAAAATGAGCTAGTTTTTTCCATTTATGTTCTCAAGAAATATGAATCCTGGAACCCTGTTAAATATCAAGGAAAATATCTGAAAAGTTGACTATACATACAGTTTAACGTTCGATCTGATAACTTTCTACTATTTATATTACATATATTCAAATTTCAAGGAGGCAAGAGATTTTTTTTAATTGTGCTATCTAGAAAGTGTAAACAGATTTTTTTGAAAAATATTACAGATAATGTAAAAGAGGACAAAGTAAGACAGACGGAATTAAAGAGTAGGAAATTTCAATTGGATAAAATAGAATTGGGAAAAAGTATTTCATTCATTTGAATCTTCAAAACTTCTGGTACATTATTTTTTGGTCGTGATTAAAACTAGATTATTATATATTTCCAAATAGAACCAAGAAAAATGTTGTTAAAGAAAAATTACTTGCAAAGCTATATAGGGTAATAAAATAATTAATAATTAATAAAGTGGCAAGGGCAATGGTCAGAGGACAAATCAGGAAAAAAAGCATAAAGTTTATTGATGCTAATGAGATGCATAAAATTCAAATATTTAAAGAGTGTTGTGGGAAACCAGTTGATGTCATTGAATTTTAATTGCCTTTTTGCTTGAATAATATTACACAAATAAGTAAATATTTTTGGATTAGTGAACATTTATTGCTTTAGTTTTGATGTACTTGAAGTATTCTTATTTTGCATTGTCTAGGAAAGTCTAATCTATATATAACTAGAATAATAAAGGTTGATCTGCTTAGAAATTACTATACCAACCTTAATATTATAATTTTTTCAGTTGTCTAAGTACATCGTGTCATCAACAAAGCCACTGAACTACTGAAAAGGCATGATAAAATAAAAGGGAAAGGAGAATAGAAGGAGATGAGCCACAATATTGCAGGGATGCCTCCGTTCGCAAGGATGCCTTTAGGAGGAATGGGTATGGGAATGGGACCTGGTGCTCCTCATCCAGAACCCACAGCTCACCCTCATCCTCCACCACCACCTCCTGCTGGGGCCAATCCTAAGAAAAAGCGACGGACTAATGCCAACGTTGCTCAGCAACAACCTCAACCACCTCCGTCTGTTCAGGTAAAAAATTAGCCAAAAATAGTTAGCTTAAACAAACAATTAAATCATGAAAAAGTTTTTGGAAATTTATGTTTAAAAGTATTAATACTTAACAAAAAAATTGAGAGACCGGTGAAAAACGGAGAAAGATTATTTGAATAGAGATAACTATTAAGTTGATAAAACGGAAACAAATACAGAAAGACTTTAATTCTATTTTGAACAAAAAATGGGACTAAAATATTTTAGGGATAAAAACTACAATAAAAATTATACGTTATAGTTTCAGAAAAAAAGAAAACAAGCAGTCATGCGTAATTCCCTGCATGAGATAAGATAAGATTTTTTTCTTTCCTTGTCGCTGCATACATTGCGTTTTTAAGCACTTATTGAGGACAACAAAATTCATGTATCATTAAAAAAAAATAGGTGTAAAATTGTATCAGCATTCAATTTGTGGACGGTTGAAAAATTAATTTTTAAAAATTATATTATATATTTTTTTTAAATAATAAAAGCACTAAGAATTTGTATTTAGAGGTTCTATATTAAATGTATAAGGTGAAAGCTTTTATCAATTAACTTTTATTTTCTATATTTTCATTTAATAATCGTAAAAAAATGTACATTTCCTTTCTGTTCTAGGATTTATTACCTCCACCTTTGTCTGGCTATGGAGACACAATAATAGCGAGTAATCCTTTCGACGACACTCCGCCTCAAACCTCCCAAAATCCCATGATGCATGGTGGTCCACCTCACATGCATCCTCACCACCCCCATCACATGGGTGGACCACCGATGCGAGGGATGAGTCCACTGTCGTCAATAGGTGGAATGAACCCCATGATGCCTCAACACATGGGTAACATGAGTCCAATGGGCAACTCTCCCATGGGCAATCACATGAACCATATGGGTGGTATGTCTCCAATGAACCATCCGCCGATAAGTGGATTGAGTCCCATGAATAATATGGGTCCCAATATACCACCCGGACAGATAAACTCAATGAATAATCATATGAATATGGGTCATATGGGAAATTCGCAAATGAGTGGACCACCAATGGGAAGTCCAATGAACAGTATGAATAATGGACCCATGGGAAGTCCGATGAACAACATGGGCCATAGTATGGGAAGTCCAATGGGCGGACCTTTAGGGTCACCTATGAACAGTATGGGAGGATCTAATCACATGCCCAACGGCCCTATGAATATGAATAGCATGAATAGCCATATACCGCCTAACAGTCCGTTAAACGGACCTCCGATGAACAATGTTAATAGTCCACTAGGTCATAATGGATCTCAAAATCATCCTAATCATCCGAATCATATGGGGAATAATCTTAGTAATCTTGGAAGACCTATGAACGGGCCCATGACTACCATGAGTTCAATGGTTTCTAATAATATGAATATGGGTGGTCCAAACCAAATCAATAGCATGAACATGGGACCCATGAATAATATGTCGAATATTAATCTGAGTCACCACAATCAAATGGGACATATGGGAGGACCTATGGGTAACATGTCAAGCAATATGGGAAGCGGACCGCCAATGGGACATCCAATGAACATGGGAGGGTCCATGGGAGGGCCACCTCATGGATTTCAAGGCCCACCAGGAATGGGGCCTAAGCCGATGCCAGTCTCTGCTGGAAAAGTAAGTTTCGTAAATATCTTTTAATAAGACGGTTTGCAACTGAACTCTCTTCTCATTTTGTTGAAAAATAATTTTTTTTTTCTATTACAGATCTACCCTCCTGATCAACCTATGGTATTTAATCCACAAAATCCTAACGCTCCTCCGATCTATCCATGCGGAGTTTGTCACAAAGAAGTACATGATAACGACCAAGCCATTCTCTGTGAATCTGGTTGTAATTTTTGGTTTCACAGGTAAGAAACAAATCAACTAAAATCTTTTTAATGTAGGTATTTCATGAATAAGTATATCACTGAAAAAAAAAATAAATAGTTCAGAACTTTTTATTAGATGATATTACCAGGAGTTTACTTTTGATCGGAGTAAAATTAAAGAAAATCGTTGATCCAACTAATTATTTTTTTCAGTGATTATTTAATACTATATGTTATGAAATAATGTCTAATAAAACTTGATTATTTCAGAGGTTGCACTGGACTCTCAGAAGCTGCATACCAACTGCTAACGCAAGAGGTTTACGCGGAATGGGTGTGTGATAAGTGCTTACAGACAAAAAACATACCTTTGGTTAAGTTCAAGCCATAACATTGTTTGGAGCGACGTACTTGCGACGCGTGAGTTACACTTTGTTAGAAATATACATGTCTTAGGTCGTTCTTAAAATCCGGTCGTTAGTTAAAAGCCTAGGTCGAATTTTCCGAACGACCTACGATATACACATTACAAATCATGAGCATTGAGCACACGCGCATTACGTTACAGACACATGCTGTTTGTTAATAACTTTCTAGCTTTAACTTGTTGAAAATTTAGGGTATCGTTACAAATCGTGATTGATGAGTACATCAAGGAGGAATGGTTCGCACACCAAATAGATTTATGCTCGAAAATATATTTTTCTGATTCATGACTCAATCTTGAATCAGAAAAATTCAGTCTGCCAGTATCTGTTCGTTGATATTAATTCGACACACTAAGTGGTTTTTTTTTTAAATTCGAGTAAGTCTACCGTTTTAAAATTCTCCATTTTATTTTTAACTCTTCAATCTGTTGCTTTTAATTAATATTACTTTTTTTTTATTTTCAATTAACTGGGCTAGATAATAAAATACTTTATATTATTTTAATTATTACTTTTAGATTGTTTCTTTGAAGGAAAAATAGAAAACGCAGCTATTTTATATTGTACCAATTCCTTTTTGGTAGTGAGTTTATTAATTGTGATTATTATTTATTATTATTACAATGTACTAATTCTTGATAGCTGTCGACTTACTCTAGTTTAAAACTACTTCCGGACATTTATGATGAAAAACAATTTGATTTAACCCAGTTGTTTTTAGGAAAATTATGTAATTAAATATTGGTTAAAACTAAATTAAGGAGAGACATGTCAGAATTAAAATCAAAGATTTTTTAATTCTCTTGGAGTATGTAAAGTTCTATTAATGCCGTGTCATTGTGCAAAATATAAGAATTTTTTACCGCCTTGTAACAATAAAAACTTGAAAATTTTTGCTATGTATTTCGAAAAGTATTAACTTTTCCAAACTTTTGTTTATTGAGACCTGTAGAGTTTCATCAAATCTCGAATAAACTTTTTTATTTATTTTTTTTTTATTATAAAAATTCAAATTTTTATCAGGTTTTTTTACTCTCCTCTGGATAAGTTTTCTCATGACGCCCTTCATTTTTAAATTTTGTACATATTTGACTCCCATTAAATTAAAGAAGCTTTGGATACTATTTGTGTATTTTATATCAATCTATTTGTGCAGTTTTTCACAAATGCCCATATGATTAAAGAGTTGATCCTGTTCCTCCTTAACTTTCGTTATTCTTAATAATTCAAAAAAGGTCAAATCGAATTTTTTTCATATATAATTTTATCAAAACCAAATTGGTGGACTACGATAAATTCGTGTGGAAAAGTGTGAATGCAGTGTGAATAAACAAAAAGAGGTGAACGAATCGAAAATGGAATTAATTTCATTAACATTGAATTATTCGAAATTTGTCCTGAACTGCTTTTTTTGAAATTTGAATATTGATTTCACATTTGTCATAACTTTCTTTATACAAACTTGTGCGATGTATATTTTCAAAGAAACGTTATAAAGTTAAAAGTGATGAATTAAAAGCTCGTGAAAATTATAAGCAATGTTAGTCACTATGCAATTATGCTAGCCAAAATTTTTTGTCCCAGAAAATTGAGCACCTTTGTATCGATTTGCACTAGTAGTCTTCATGTGAAGGTGTACTTCTGAAAATGCTCAATACAGTTGCTTTGTTAAAACTTTTGTATGATATTTTTACCAATAGCATATGATTTATACATTTGTGTGTAGTATCTGTATTGATTGGAGTCGTTTCTAAATTTTGCTGCTACAAAAAGAGAAAAGAAAAATAGAAAAAAATTTCAGAACATACCAAATCCATTGAAACAATATATCGCACACAAAACAGGATTTTTTTCTAGACGAAGGAAATAAAAAATACTGTGCATAATGTCACAAATGCCCACTAATTAATATGGTAGATGCTACGTTTTAAACATTAAATCAGGTTCGGCGCAACGACACGGTAAAAAGTTGTCGTTTGAAAATCATAATAATTAATCCCCGTTAATGATTTAATCTATATCGTAGCCAAGAAGTAACTATTAATATCAGCAGAAAATTTATGTTAATTTTCGGATTTTAAACGACACTGAAGAAACTTGCCATCGTTTAGTATTTTTTATTTGTGCAGAAATTTCAGTTTTGAAGAACCAGACAAAAAGTGCCTTTTTTCTCTGAGGAAAAGATATAAACAATCGCTTTCTGAAGTCTTGAAAGTAAAATAGTTTCATTTACAGCGTTTGTGTTCTATTATCAAATTTAGTAAAAATCGAAATCAAAGTAGTTTCATGAGTGAATTCAGATCATTAAATTTAGAAGCATTCGAATGCAATATATAGAGAAATTAAATCCGCTTGTTAAATAACTGCTTCTAAATTTAAAACTCTTAAACAATTCTATAAATTTATTATTCCAAAGACTTTGTAATATGAATTCAAATTTAAAATTCTTTGAATTTAAAACTGTAAAGATCTTAAATTATGTATTTATTTTATTTTCAGCATCTCTACATTTGCAATTTTATTTTATTATTCATTTTTAATCAGGGTTTATTTTACAATGAGTCCTCAATTGCACTTTCTGTCAGGTCTATATATTTTGCCAATTTTCACTTTATACTCATTTTCGTATTACTATTACGGATTTATTATTATTATTATTTACTACTATTATTATTATTATTCTTTTTATTATTATTCATATAATATAATAATGTATTGATTCAATTTTTTAAAAATTAAATTCCTTCACGTTATAAAATAACAATAAGTGACAAATAGTAAAAAAATTTTCGCTCAGAAACCGCGTAATATTTGGCTTTAAAAGTCAATATTTTATTACAAATAAGCAAGTGGAAAGAATTCATTGTGCTTTTATTATTGTGTGCTTATGAAGATTGAAGGCCATAAATGTTAATTTATAATGCAATCTCAATACTGAACACCCTGAACACTAGCAAAAGAGTGAATCTAACAGAAAAATATTATAGTCTCCGATTATCTTCGGCAGCTAGTAAGAAGTTAATGAGAGTCCGCTGATTGTATAGTTTTATATTCTGTTTATCGTTTATACCAATCATAATACTTTAATTGTGCGTTTCTAACAATTATTATACAAGAATAACAGGATTCTTTACTGCATAATGCTCATATTAGTATTACAACGAATAGAATATCATTATTACTTGTTTTGTCTTTCCATTATTTTTTTCCCGTAGAGAAAAGTTCCGAAAATTTTCCGGTATTTTCAAATTTAAAATTGCATTCTTCAAATCAATTGTGTAAAAAACTTGCATATATAAAATTTTTAATTGCAATAAATTATTGTAAACAAAATACATATTTTTACAAAATGTAATTTCTAAAAGACTATGAAATCTTTTTAGAGATGAAGTTTTAAATGATATAAATAAAAATTGTTTCAACTTTGTTCCTCAAAAGTGAAAAAAATGTTGGAAAGACATTTCAAGGCCATCTTATTCTTCTCCACGATTACTTTATGGTCTGGTAGAAAATTAATTATTAGGTAGCTATAATAACTTTGTGTAAATAGTGATTAATGGATGGTCTGTTCTGTTAGACTTAATCGTATATTGTCATAAAAGGACGTGGAAATCTTTTGATAGAGAAAAATTGGGAAAGCAGTGCCGCGATTTTAATAAAACCTGTAAATATAATCATTAGATACATTTAACTATTTTTTCTATTTTTTTTTTCATCATTTTCATTATTGGAATATTGGCATTAAACGTGATTATTGCAATCTGTAATTAAAAAGCAAATGACATTACAGACTTGAAAAAGTCAAAAGTCTAAATTGTGAACTGATAGTATTTATTGCGTTATGGTTTTAAGATAATTATTTATCTGAAACTAATGCCAGGAAATTGAAGATAAATGTGTAAGCGACGCTGCTGTAACAAAATTCGCTGATGTACATATAAAACACTTTATTTCACTTGTAAAATATATGACTTTTATATTTAACTATAAAGATAATGTTATCACACATAAAATACGAAAGTTTCACTCTTTCCTTTCTCTTTTAATTTTATCTGAAATTCTCCATTTCGCCATTGCCAATTTTTCTTTCGTATTGCAGTGAACGTTCATCAATTGGCGAAAATATCGGTAATGAAATATGTAATGGAAAGATATTATAAAAGATATAGGAACTACAAAACACAGTACGGAAATATCACAACATGCAAAAAATTGTTCATAGTTTATTTTTTATCATGTGAATACAAAAATATATATATCAGCAATAAAAAGTTGTTATACATATACATCCATATACTGTATTTTCACTTGCGTTCGCGCTTAGAGATAAACTTATATCTTTATATTTTTTGGTCAAAAAGTTTCAGGTCATTCTAATTAGGAAAAAAGTTATATCGTTTAGAAAAAGGTGAAAGATTTTATGATTTAAAATTGAAAAGCTCTTTCTTTGATAGTGTAATTATCTCTTTTTTCAATTGCGTGAAGTCTCGCAACATTGGAAAGAGTTCGTGCTAAGTGCGCTTTTGTAATTCGGGCATCTCGGTCTTCGGAATTTAAGTCCTCGATCCACAGATTTTTGGAAATATTTGGTCTCGTGTAAATCGGAATTTCGTTGCAAGTTACTTTCAAGCCTAAAAAGATGAAAAAAATCATTCCCCAAAATTTCGCAACATTTAAAATCCCATAAAATCCCTTAGACTTCTACGAAATTTTTAAAATTCGTATTTTAAAGTTATTTTAGTAACGACGAACTTACAGTCATTAAAATTGCATTCTTCTTTAGGATTACTAGTGTCTTCGCCCTGTAAAAGAAAAAAATCCATTTATTTCTTTTCAGTAAATTGTATCAATTATCGATAATTCAATACTAATTAATCCCGTGTAATATGTAAGAGGTATTTACATTCGTTAAAAAATTTGGTTTCTGCGTTAAATTATTGCTCATAATTTCATTAACACATACAAGTTTACCATAGAGAGCATATTTCCTTTCATCAGTAGTTCGCAGCACACCATTTTTCTTCATTGATAAGTAGATCTGTTCCAATATTCCGTAACTTTTGATTAGAAAATCTCTCTGAGACATTGAAGTAACACGTTCTCTTTCCTCAGATTCAGAAATTATTTCGGGTTCAAAAGAGAAAAGATTATTTTGGATAATAGGAGGCGATCTTGGCGGCGTTGACTTTTTAATCTGTAAATCCAATTAATTTGTTAACTCTTACAATGAAATATCTAAGTATAATTTCTCTTTCATGATAGGGGTTTAAATAATTTAAATAACTACCAGCTTTCTTGTTACTGGTACTGATTTAATCCTTTCTTGTGTGCAATTTAATTTCTTCGGTTTTGGGCTTTCTGGATCGTCTTTATATTCACTCCACTTTCCGCCAATTCTTTTGCTCTCTTGTTCTTTTATTCTCATCTAAAAATTCGAAAATGAATATGTGTTCATTTAAAATTGAAAAATTACATACTGCATAAAATAAAAATTGAAAAAGTGTCTATACATCAGTTTCTTCTCGCTGAAGTTTTGAAGCCTCTTCTCGGGCTCTTGAAGCTGCTGTATCTTGAAACATAGATGTGACAGTTTGTTTAAAAAACGGATCATATTTCTCACACTGTGGTCCAGGATAAACTCGCCTGAAATTTCCCATATGTTCGTCCTCCCATTTCTGTTGAACTTGAACTGGGTCCTTTGCAGTTTTCATTTGGTCCATTGTAGTTTCATTTAAACTGTGCGTGTAATCAATTCACTATTTTAAATAAACATTTTGCATAATTATTTCAACAAATGAGATATGTATTTTATTTATTATTTACTTGTAAAATAATAAAACCGTTTCAAATTTGAAAACAAGTAAATTTAAATCTTCAAAGAAGTAAATTACGTAATTTTTTAAATTATGGAAATTACTTAGTCTCTTTATTATTATTGATCCCTTGTAGTAGTCTTTCTCTAATTCGTTTTCTATCCTCCTCCATAACTTTCTTTTTGTCGCACAATTGTAGATTCAACATCTCGAAGGTATCCATCAAAAGAGACTCTTTGACGTCTTTGTCTATTTGGGCATCGGTATGAAAACTTGGAGAGTGATTAACCTGGTGTTTATTTTGCAGAAAATAAAATCATGAGACATTTTCAAATTCTTTAAAAAGAAAATAAAATCCCGAATCCCCTCAAATCTCTAGTAGTTCTTTAAAATCATTTGAATTCTTAGAGTTCTAAAAAATTACAATGGAAATGTTTAAAGTAATAAAATAAGTAGGTACTGTACTTCTAAGAGATACGGTTTTAGTTTCGAGTCGAGTAGAATATCAAAGCCCAATAATTCAAAACATGCGTAAGTTAAATCATGAGTTGGAAAACAAGTGTGATAGCTGTGCTTTAAAATCGGATAAGCAGCCAACACAGTTTTCACAATAATTTCATCAATTTTGCTCCACAGTTCTTCTACGTTCACACTTTTAACGTTTAGCCACTTGTTTAACGTTGATATTTTCCTGGGAAAATAAAATTTTTAAAACTTCATAAATATTTGATTTATCGTGTACGTATTTTTATTTTTAAAAATTCAAATTTAAAATCGAACCTCTTACTTCCAACTTCGTCATCAACGACAAACGTTCGACTGTGTTTGTTAACTGCATAGTTGGTCAAATGCATAAAAACGTTTGATGAATTGTGAGTTGTTGGTTCTTTGTATCGACTTGTAGCGAATCTAAAAAAAAAAGGAGGTATACAAATTATATTTCAAGATAAAAATCCGCAATACTTAGTAATAAATATTATTTATTGATCGATGTTTTATTTTCTCATGTTTGCAATGCTAAAAATAAATTACCTAACGAGTCCATCATTGTAAATATAAATTCTAAGAGGATCGCACGATGTTATCAAAGTGTAAACTCGGAGGTCGAATTTGAAACCGTCTATCAAGAAAGGCTAAAAAAAAGAAGCATATGATCTAATTATTAATACATATAAAGCTCGATATAAAGAAGTTTACAATAATCAATTTAATTATTAAATAAATTCTTCTTTTATGATAATAACTAACTAATAACTAATAATAACTAATACCCTAGAAATATACAATTGGCATATTAATCGTTCATAAGGCTTGACATCCTTTAAGTTTTTAGTGAGGTAAATTCCTCGGCCTTGGCATCCTGTATCCGGCTTAATTATAAATGTTTTTGATCGACGTACTTTTGCGTAAGCCATTGCTTCCCCTAGACTGTAAAAGTATCAGGTTTATCAATGATTAATTGATATCTTAATACATATCTCACGCATGAGACACAATACTTTGTTTTAATTATAATAATAAATATTTTGAGATAATGTAATTGACTTTTACTCTGCAGGAAAGCACCAGGTTTTTGGAAAAAAGTTGTAGTCCTGAGGAAATAGTTTTAACATTCGATTGAGATTTCTAGCTAGAAGATCCTTCCTACACAATTCTGTCATTCCGGGAAAATGATTGATTTTTTGAAACCTCTTCATATCTTTGGCCCTTTCGATGCTTACACTTAAATCAGTCCAATAAAGATTCCAACTACTGTCTTCTGTTACCTCTCTCATGCCAAATCTGGCAGCCACTCGTCTAATTACTTCGTATTTACAATTACTTGTGCAGATACTTAAACACCTGTATAATGAAATTAAATTAAAGAATAAATGACCAATTTATGCAAATTTTCAAACTGAAGCCAAGAAAATATTTCGCAAAAATTATATGATAAAATCATCGTTATTTACCTACCTGCTCTGGTGGTAGCTTTTCAAGATGCATGGAAGTTAATGAAAAATATGAATTATTAGATTAATATTCAGCTATTTATTCATACTAATTACCTTTTTTTCTTTTTCTTCTTCGCCTTCGATAATGTCTCTTCTGGAACTTTATTCGTTTCGGAATCGGCTTCGCCGTGTGGACAATTTCCTGAAAACGAGAGTTTTGGGTTCTATTTAAGGGTGTTGGAGCCAAGTTCTAATCTAAAACTTCGATTTCTTCATTTTATTCAACAAATATTAAATTTAGATTTTTTTCCCTCTGTAGCATTAATAAACTTTTAAATAGAATTATGCGTACAGAGCGAGAAAATATCTAATTCAAATATTTTTTAAGTAAAACGAAAATATTGAATTTCAAAGTTAGATTTTGAGTTCCTCGTTTTATGCAAAAAATATCGAAATTAAATATTTTTTCGCTCTGTGTGCAGTCTTATATTTGAAAAAAGATTAGTGCTACAGAGCGAAAAAATATTTATCTACAATTTTCGTTGAGTAAAATGGAGAATGGAATTTTGAGCTTAACACTTGGGTCCAACGCCTTTAATATCATTGTAACTTTCTCACCTTTACAATTTGAATCTCGGGTTCGTGCACTTCTGGCACTAGCACTTTTGGCACCAGCACTAGGTGTCTTATCGAATTTATCGTGTTGGCAGAAATTCTTATAAGATTTCTTAACATCTGAGAAATCCCCATAGACAATAATTTTCTTACTTTGTTGTTTGAGGCTGTTTGCACTTCGCCCTCGAGTTTCTCTTTCACTTTCATCGTTTTCTGACTTTTTCAACACTGCCAGAGTTCGTTTATTGTCCCCGACTAAATTTGTGACCATCCTTTTACATTATTTTTTTAAATTCCTAGTTTTGCACTCAATCTAAGAGGAAAAATCACTTTCCCTTAGCTTCTTTGACACATCTCTGTGTAAAATAGATCAAACACTAAAACACACATGCCTCGAAAAATAATATTCTTTCGATATTAGAACTTTGATCAAGCAAAGTTAACGGAAGAAAAATCATTTAAAATTTATCAGCGATAAATAGAACCGAAAATATTTATAATTAGATTTCATTTGGCAGGTTTGATTTCTAAGGAAGTGTTTTGACACTTGACATATAACTTGCTTCAGCTTTTGTTTTTTAAATTTGATAAAGATTATGTAAAAATATTTTTAAATTTACACAGAATTCACAGAAATATTAAGATTTTTTAAAGGAAATTAAAATCGCGAGGATGAGCTTTTATATTTTTTTACAATAATGTGTTGTACGTTCAGATTTAGTCTCTAAACTGAATTTCAGGAGACTGAAAATATTTTGTTATAATTATAGTTTCTATTGATTATGAACAGCAATTATTCAGTTTTCAAGGATCAGACTAGGGTAAATTAGGCGCGGGTGCCTAGTACTGAGCGACACTTAACTTTAGCATGCATTTTACCTGATTATAGTAAATTTAATGCACGCAAAAGTTTAAGCATCAAGTCGTTTATATGTAAGAATAAATATTTTATGTAAGACTGTAAATGATATTTTTAAAGGAAAACAACAATTTATTCAGAAAAATGTATGAAATTCTACAAAAAAATATTTCTGATCACAGATTATTAGTACCACGAATAAAGGTATAGATTATATAAAATATACAATATATATTATATATTATTGGCTATTTTAGGTGATTATAGGTACACAAGATTTAAACTAAATCTCTTGAGAATTCTTATACTATTTGGAATTATTTAAAAATATCTTAAAATCCTTTTAAATTATACTTGAATAGATCTCTCGAGATTTTTTTATATGTCTTTAAAAATTAAAGTTTTGAGTTCAGATTTGGAATTTTCAACTTCTTCAAAATGTTTACAACTTCTAAAGCACATCCCCAGGACAAGGTAACTCCAGCCCCTCCATGTCCATAGTTGTGTATTATCTGAAAGGAGAAAATAATTTTTTTTTTATTTCGAATTAATTGAATATTATTAATATAAATATATTAAAATAACTCTAGTATTTTTTATAGTATTTACCACAAAATCTTTTGAGTTTGGACTTTTTTGAATTTCAGCTTCCAACCGCACACTTGACCTCCCTGGTCTCAAGCCGACCCACTCTTTGAAAATTGTACTCGTCTAATATTAAAAAAAGCAAAAAATAATTAATAAAAAGATACGAGAAAATTACTTCAAATATATTAATTGAAAGAAAAGAAGTCATCTTACTTTTACAGCAGGAATTATTCGTGCGCATTCCTCGTGAATAAATTTTGAATCCTCTTTTCGAGTCGATAGATAAAAGTCATTTTTTTGACGAGTGCCACCCAAAATTACACTCTCGATGCTAAAAAAAATTAGATTATAAGAGTAAATAAATTAGACAAATAGATAAATAAATATAGACAAAAAGTTAATTCTAGATAAAAAATACAAAAAGGTTTACTTCGGTATAATGTAGTTTCCATTCTCTTGCTCTTCTAGAATGGAATGAAATACCCATGAAGCGTCCACCTATATATGTATAATTAAAAAAAATATTATCTGAAAGAAAATTCAGGGATTGAAAAGTGGTTGAAAAATTTATTACCCTGGAAACTTGACCTCTGACAGGCGTGACCAAATAATCTTGTATGAGTTCTCGTGCCCCTAATCCACTGCAATTTACGACTATGTCGTATTTTTCCAGTTTAAGCTCTTCTAGAGTCTGTATTTTTCTCTTTTTAATCTGTCCTCCTTGAAACTGGAATTTCTTCATTAACCATGGCAACATTTTTGCTGGTTCACACGTGTATGTTAAAAAATGCCATCCACCGCTGAAATAAGATCATTTTTTGAAATTACATAGTTAAAACAACATTTTTTCAGGGAGTCTACTAACAATTCCCGGATTTTCTTACATTTCCATACAGTAGGTATCCTGTTTTTTCTCTATACCTGAGCTTTTTGCTTTGAAATTTGAAGATGTAATGAAATATTTTTAAAAATTACCTGTAATTCGCATTTTTATAGATTCTTTTCAAGTCTTCAGTTTTTAATTCCGTAGCACCGTAAACGACATTATACCAAAATGGTTTAGGATACCCTTTTGGATCATCGGTAACACGAAATGTATGAACCAGAGAAATTCCAACTTCATGTGCCAATGGACTTTTCCAGAAACTCTCCATCCATTTATGAGTGGCTCCTGACCATCGTCTAAGTATCAAAATTATTTTCGATTAAAAATTCCAAAAAATCTTTACCATAGAAAACCGACTGCTTATAATTGAGAAGAAATAAATTCCCCAATAAATGTATAAGATATACTACTGTATATACTAAAATAAACTAAAATTGAATATTTTCCAAACAGAAAATAGTCGATGTAATTATTAAACACATAATTTAATTAAAAAACTGTTATATATTTAACAGACTCACAGGACATCCTCGTCGGAGGTATCGCCAAGAACATAAGGACCCCAAAGTCCAGCACTTCCATCACCAGTGGTGTCTGGTGTAAATAATTCTGCGTAGACTGTTACATCGGCATTTGGAAAATCATTTTTTATTGCAACAGCCGATGTCATTCCAATAATACCTGCACCTACTACAGCAATGTGCATTTTTATAAAACAAACTATATTGTCATTAAATCAAAGTCTCACGTTTTTTATTCCTCAAAGGTAAAATTAAAAAGATAAAATCTTACAGAAAAAGTACTAATGATAATAATAAATGCACTAAGTGCGAAATGCGAAATTCGGCAACGTTGCGCCACGGCTATACAAAAGATAAAATAAATAAAAAAACTAGCTGTGGAGTTGTATCAACTTTTCCTTTTGTGCTGATCATATTTCAATGAGCGTAGAGAAAATATTAAGATTGGATTAAGCGAGATTTCATTGGAATTGTTAGGAATCTTATAAGGAATTTAAGAAGACTTTATCAGATTTTATAAGTAATTTTATAGCAGTTAATTTGAAGAATTAATAAATTTTTTCATGAATTTTGTAGGAGGCGGTTAATATTACATGAATATCGTGAAACTTGCTGGAAATTTTATAATAATATCTTATTATATTAATATTTATAGCTAATATTTACAGTCATACTATATTATTTTATTCAATGTTCGTATCAATCGAAATCCTCGAATTGTCCAGATATAACTTCAATTTTTAGCAATTCCGCATATTCGTAGCATAATGCCACCAAACTAAAAATACGGCATTTACGCTAGAATATGGGTACTGCATGTGTAGAAAAGACACATTTTTTCAACAGGAATAAGAATAATATTCCTCAAATTAACGCGAAGACATTTATGCACCGCAATAACGATAAACGGAGCATAATACTTTCTTAATTGTATAAATAAAATACTCCGCTTACCGATATTGCAATTCACTGCTTCAATTTCAAACACTGAAAAATAAAAATTAAATATATTTAAAAAAAATGACATAACAAAATAACAATTAGTAAAAGCGCGAAATGACGAAATCGCGAATTAATTCCAGCAAAATAGTTACAATTCAACATTAAAAATTACTAATATTGATCAAGAAATTCCCACTTTTGTTCATATAGTAAATAGTTTAATTTGGACTAGATTCATTTATGAACTGAAGCATACGCTGAAGTGTTCGAAGCACGATGACGAGTTTTAAGATACGAAGTATTTATTTACACGGTGAGTGCCTGCCCTAGACATAATATAGCCCGGAAATCAGATAAAGGTATATGAACGACATTTTTACGAGCATGACTTTCTTGGTCGTTCTTTGTTTCTGTATACATATAATAATAACAAAAATAACATATATTGACAGTTCTTAAAACAAAATTTTCACGCACAGGAACCGTATATAAAAAGATTAGGAAAGAAATCATCCCTCGTGATGAAAGAATTCAAACATTCTGAGAAGCAGTAACATTTCTCAACGCCGTTTCATGTGACATTCGAGCTGAGTGTTAGAATTTACTTTCAAATATAAATAAATGTTAAAAAATTAATTTATGAAGGATAAGAAAAAACAAGGGGTTGATGACTCTGATATTCCTGGTATATACACACTAAATATTCTTCACTAATGTTCTTTTTAGAGCCAGTGATGAACGCTTTATAAAATATATTATATGTATTAAGGACATTGACTCTTTCGATAAGAATTATGCATATTTCTAATAATATAAATGATGACAGTCATCAGGGTGGTCGGTGACGATTGTTGAAAACTCCGACTGAATCCGACTCATGATTATCCTGATACATAGTTTCAAATAACAGACACCGGTTAACAGATCGAAGAATGTCATTTGAAACGCAAAACGCAATGCAATCCCATTGCAGAATTCTGAATGCAAACGTAGGAAATGCTATCTTGATAATTATTTGATTATTAAAAGAAGAACTGAAGAAAAATAAATCGATTTATGAAAATTGATCAGGAAAATCAAAATATGTCAGATGCGCTAACTGTACAATTCTTGTCTTGAAGTAAATAAATCAAACTGAGGAATTAAGTATAAATTTCAATAGTCAAGATGCTAAAAAAATTATGTATGTCAGTTCTATAAAATATTTACAATAAAGCCAAGGGTATTGTTCTCATATCTTGTTATTTATAATTTACAATTTTTATGCGCTTGCGTGACACTTAAAATGTTATGCATACTTTTCGCCTGAAAAAAATCTAAAAAATAGAAACAGGAAAATGAAAACTTATGTAACTTGATGAATATTCCCAAAATGAAGAATTGAAGACATTTGTACACCGCCTTGTCGATAAATGAAGCATAATCCTTTTTAATTCTCAGGGTTTATTCTTCACTTACCGAGAGTGCAATGCATTCCACAAACACTGAAAGAAATTATTATTTTACGCGTGAAATAATAGAAAATAGTCAAATTTGCATATGATATATGAATATAAAGATTTATGTAAATTAATTTATTTTAATCAAACATAGCAGTTTATGGTAAACAATTCTTTTAAGGTTTTTATTAGAAAGCAAGTTTCGCGAAAATAGATTCACGTAAAAAAATGTATGAATGATAAAAAAATGACATGCAATAATAATGTTTATCCTTTAAAAAGTATAATTATGAGATAACATAAATTAAAACTCACGTTGTGTATAAAGACGTTGAAAAAAATAATAGAAAAAAATTGTTCTCGTTCCACAAAAACTCACTTTATTGAACAATCATGCATTGCTAGAAAGTAAATATTCTGAATTCCACAAGGAGTAGAAAAATAATTTTCACTATAAATGTAATCGTTATAAAAATTGTCAAAAATTATGAACACTTTCGCTTAATTTTGATGCGCAACTTTATAAGTAAATTGTAATTTAAATTTCTAAAAGTAGGAATTCAACATTGATTGAATTTTACTTCAAATAAAATTTTAAAATAATACAATTATTGTGTAATAATTATATAAGTTGACCTCATATTAAAATATAAAAGAGTGAAATGAGCTATAAAATTCGTAGATCCGTTCGCGATCAAAGAATAATTTGGACTAAGGCAAACTTTCTGAGATTCTGAGTCAGAGAAAACAGTCTTAACTGAATGGTAACTAAAGAGTTTCAAAAAATCGCGCCAAAAAGTGGGCGGATAAACCAGAAGAAGAGACAGACATATAATAAAATTATAAATAAAGTATTCAGACTAATTCAAAAAGTGGTAAATAAATCAGATTCAATAAATTATTAACATACTAATTCAGAAAATAATAAATAAATCAGAAACACTAAATATATTCCAAAACAAATTTAATTTGCAGAAAAGTTGTAATTTTGACGCATGCGCATATAGAAGTTCTTTCTTTTCTTGTGAAACATTTGAAAATTTCAAGAGAAAGTTTCAATGTTTCAAATTTCATTGAAACTTTCAATGAAATGTTTAATTGTTCATAACCCTTAACCACACCACCAGCAGACTTTTTAATATTGTTTAATTTTGAATCGAATGGTGATTTAAAATTTAAGTATCCAAGATGCGTCGAGAATTTAATATTTTGGACCTCATTGGCAAAATGACAAAAAAGTATGCCAATTTACCTGACAGATACATAAAACGAGCTTCCGAACAGGTTTGTCTTTATTTGATTTATTTATTATTTTCTGAATTAGTATATTAATAATATATTTATAATTGTTCTGTAATATACTTTTTTTAATATCTATCATTCTCATATATTTACATTTAACTCTGATTTACAGAAAATAAATCAATCAATTTCGAGGTTAGAAGAAAACTTAATGTATATATATAGATCATCAGATGATTTATTTTTAAAAAAATAATGTTTTAAGGATTGAATTAAAAAACATTATAAATTACAGGTTTATTGGAAGACTCCTCGTGGAAAACCTCAGTATCTTCCTCGTACAGTTCAACGTAGAAAGTTTATTTTTTCAACTCATCGTCCATGGACTGAAGAATTTTATATGGAAAATATGCCTGGCAAGAGTGTCAATAAAGCGCATGTTGAACCGATCAAAGAGTGGTCATTCTTTCGCGGAGATCGGGTGAGATTATTAAAATTCATCGAGTTTTAAATCGAATTTTCTCTACTGGAATCTTGATGATTAAAATTGCACTAGAGATTAGTATAAACGTATAAATATGTTAGAAAGAATGTATAATAATACTTTTAGGTCGAAGTCCTGATGGGTCGAGACAAAGGAAAGCAAGGAACAGTGAAACAGATTTTCCAAGAGAGAAATTGGATCACTGTTGAGGGTCTTCATACCAAAATAAAGATGTATGGAAAGACCAAAGATTTCGCTGGTATACCAACTTTAGAGGAAAAACCACTTCTGGTTACGACCGACGTTGCTCTCGTCGATCCAAGTGATTTGTAAGTTTTTAACTATTTTTAAACATGATTCTATTGTTTCTTATTTATTATTCTTATCTTTATTATGTTTATAGACAAAGTACTCAAGTAGAGTGGAGATATACTGAAGCTGGAGAAAAAGTTCGAGTCTCTGTACGAACAGGAAGAATAATTCCTATTCCAGTCACAGACCAAGAAACAATAGACTACAAGCTTCCTAATCTGTACAAACCCAGCGAAAAAGATACCAAAAAACCTGATGTCGAGGAAATTACTTTTAAGGTAATATATTTTTCTAAATACTACTTTTCGATTGATAATTTGTCGTACTTTATCAAAAGTAATTTTGACGTGATTTTAAAAATAAAATTTGAAGTTATTTCATTTCATTTTAATCTATATAGTATACTTAACTGATTTTATTGTAAAATAAGTATATAATAAAATTTTTTCAGCCTGAGTTAAAGACATTTGAAATGGACATAATGGACAAAATGGGTATTAAGGAAGATCGCGTTCCAAAGAAAACGTACTGGTATTAAAATTACTTATCTTTTGTACGCAGAATTGAAATGCAGCTTTCTGTAAAGTAAATATATATAATAAACGATGTTTTAGTTTTAACACATTTTGGATTTTATTTTAACATTTTAGGTTTAATCTACATATCCGTTATTCCAATTATTTTTTCAATTTTTAATAAAGGAATGAAGGAAACTTCTAATCAAAATTAAAGACAATTAAATTTAGCTTTCAAATTGATTTATGAATTTTATATATAATCTATGTAATCAATTATAATAAAAGTTTAAATTTACGCCTTAGATTCCACACTATTACTTTCTTCTTCTTTGGATTCAGACAGTTTTTGAGCTTTGAACATTTCTATGAGTTTCTCTGTTGCTGTCGGCTCAAATTTATCCGCTGCTCCCAACGTTGCCTGTAAAAAGTAGATCATTTTATAGATTTTATGATACAGTAAAATATTCAATATGTTCTATAAATCAAATGAACATACATCAGGATATACTGCGATATTATTGATAGGATTTCTAAATGTGAATGGAGTCCAGGGTCCTTGAATGGATGGATAGTCTGTGTGCCAAAATTTTCGTAACCTTTTAGCTGAACCATCGCGACTTTGTGTGCGAAGTAATTCCATCCATTTGATCATTTCTTCCCGGTTAAAATTCGCACAAGGGATCCAATGTTTTTCTCCATTAACTGAAACAAATATTAATTCAAATTAATTAATCAGTACTGACGAGTATACCTTATGGTTTATTTAAGTTTTTAGTGGGCAAACGTACGATATTCTGCAACTATAACAGGTCCTCTGTGTCTTCTTGGTTTGAGATAAACTACAGTTCCTGGGTTACTTCTTGCATAATCAACCAGATCGTTTTCTATAAAGTCTCTGTGAAATAAAGTTATTTTTAATAAACATGATTTCTTGATAAAAAATATCAAAATTAATTCTGAAATCGCGTTCAAAATATATTTTCCTAAATATGAATATTCTTGAAAGCATGGTAAAATTGAATAAAGAGGTACGAATTTAAAAAAAGACAATAAGGCTAAAATAAAGAAAATGCATACTTTTTAATGTTAACATTATAAAATCTACAAAATCACATGAGATTGTATCATACTCAGATTTTTAGGTTAGATTAATTAAACAATTTTTTCTGTTGTACTTACCTTATGCCACAACTTGATCCATTGTTTTTACAAAACTTTAGAGTAACTCTTTGTAATTGACAAACATAACGACCGATACCATTACCTAAATGGGCTCGGAGATATCCCGATTTCATAAACAAATGTGTATTCGACATGATTGTAATATATTGTAAAATTAAAAAGATTAAAAACTGACTGATACGGATTTAGTTCCCATTTCCATCGTTACGTAACAGCGCTGCGCGCGATAATTCAAATCGTTATTTTCAATATAAAATGTTTCTCCCTAAAAAAGAACGACAGTTTAAATTTAAGGTATACACAAAATATATAATAATATACTTTGAATAATAGATAAAGCGCGAAAAAAATTTTGGATTAAAAAAGACTAAATAAAATTACTTAAATTTTTATTAAGGGTGTTGGAGCCAAGTTCTAATCTAAAAATTCGATTTCTTCATTTTACTCAACAAATATTAGGTTTAGAATTTTTTCCCTTTGTAGAATTAATCAATTGTTCACTTGAATTATGCATACAGAGCGAGAAAATATCTAATTCAAATATTTTTTAAATAAAATGAAAATGTTTAATTTTGAAGTTTGATTTTGATTTCCTCGTTTTATGCAAAAAGTATCGAAATTAAATATTTTTTTGCTCTGTACGCAGTCTTATAATTGGAAAAAGATTAGTGCTACAGAGAGAAAAAATATTTATCTATAATTTTCGTTGAGTATATTGGAGAATGCAATTTACAGCTTCACACTTGGGTCCAACGCCCTTAAAGGATTCTATAATTTCAGATTCTTAGATGAAAGGAAGTCAAAAAGGAAGTCAACTTGGCAGTCCAAAAAGTAGCCTCTAATACTTAAAATCCATGGTTTTCTCAATTTTTTAAAATTTATTTTAAAATACAAAATAACGACACTTAAAAATATGAATAAACACCTTTTTATTTCCTCATCACTCATACAAATCAAATACTTGTAGAATTCTTTTATCACGAAGTAATAACGAATCAAATCGATTCGTAATACAGAGTATAGATCATTGTATTCGACTTCACCCACGCAAGAATCAATTAATTAACTAATCATCTAGTTTTATTCGAATGTCAAGTACATCGCCAATCAGAACAAAAATAACAGTCTCTCAACTTTCAAGACTAAACACTTGAGTTGATAATTTGTGCTATTCGTGAAATTTGTCATTAAATCAAAGGTCCCACAATTTTTACGTATTTATTTCCCATATATGCTTTAAACAAATTGATATTTTATCTGAAGGACGCAGGTACGAGACATTTTCACCTGTTGTAATACTTATCGCAACTAACGCTCATTATAAAAATATACGTCCCTCATCTTCGAATTTCTTAAAATATAGGACAATATCGAACAAGATTAAAAAAAAAAATATTTTAAAATTCGTCACTGAAATTTAAGTCGATTTTCAACTCTCCAAACATAATTATCAACTAGAAGGAACCAGCCTTTAGCAAATTATTCATTAAATTATTATTAGAATCACTACTTATTAAATTATTGTTCTAAATTATCAAAGGTTTCAACGTCCACGTTAATGTTTCAAATCACCTTCGAACAAAAGGCACACCGTGCAAAATGAATAATCAACAATCAATGATCAATTAATATTTTAAACTCGTCACTTTCACAAAAAAAAAAATCCGCCGACATTTCTCTAATTCTCCATTTTGATAAAGATCGTAAGTCTTCTTCTGAGAAATGCAATATGTATTCTTAATTGACAACGTACAAGAGATGAAGATTTCGCAATTTCAAATATCAAAACTGGTAAAATAGAAGTTAATTTTGAGCTCAATGGTAACAAAGCTGCTTACTAAAAAAAAAAAAACAAAAAAACCTCCAAGGAATTATATTTTTTTACGCCTTTAATTAAATAAATAAATTTTAGGTAAGTATGTTAAAAAAATCGAAATTGATCAAATAATTTTGAGTTATCTGTATAAATTTTATATTTGTAGTTGGTTTTGTGACTGCCCTAAATTCTCTAAGAAAATTTACGAACATTTTCCAGTTTCGAATTTTCTACATACCCCTAATAATTTCCCTAGTAAAGACTACTTAAAGTAAAAATCACAAAGAGTTTTTATAATATACTCACTAAAAAGTGAATACTGACGACGCGATTTTTTACTGAATCCAAGAAATGATTTCTAAAGATTGCTAAGACTTAATTAATAAAAAAAAACTCTTATTAATAGAATCAAATTCTTGAATAATCGTCCAGTTATGATAATAGTTCATAATTAATAATTCAATATTCGCAAAATATGCATACAGGCACACGAAAATATCACACACACTTCGCTTGAAATTATTAGTATAAATAAGGAATTAGTTATAAAATCGAATGCCAAGAGTGTGGATGTAACTATCTGGGTTCTAAAAAACTATTACTGAAGAATTTAAAATAAAAAATGTTTGTACTAGAATGCATTTACAAACTCTTATTGTAAAGTAATGATGTTCGTATTTTATGTACAACGAATATGAACCAGTTTCCGATTACTGGTTAATAATGAAAAAGGATCTTGTAATCAAAAGTTAATATTTTAAGGGATCCTACTGTAGAGTGAAAAAATCAGTTGTAAGATAAATGTGATGCAACAAATCTTTACAAAGTCGTAAAAGTAAATATATAAAGTAAAATTGTAATGTTTAAAAGTCGTTTCTGCGAAGAAATAAGTCTAAGACGATCAGTAATTTTCCTAAAACGGATGTAAACGAAACGCAAAAGATTACAGTTTCGTGAAGTGATGAGATTGACTAGAGTTTTAACAATTGTTTACTCTACCTTTAATCGTTTACTAAATTCTTCTTGCTGCTTTTCCCTCCACTCCTTCTTTGGCTTCATCCTTTTCAATTGACCGTCCCTAAAAATATTTTATATATATTTTAATAGTCCTTCCATTAAAGCTTTTTTTATAATAAGAAAAAGTATTTCATCAACTTTACCACTGGAGATCGACAAGTCCACCTTGTCTCGCAATTACGGATTTCACTCTATTTGCAAAATCAATGGCACTTTCATCTTCTTTCTTGTACATTGGAGGAAGGTACCAAACATCACAAACTATTGCCCAACTGGACATCATCATGTAAAGATACTGGATCATAGAGAATCGACTACTGTTCCAGAATGCGTCTCCGAATCTCGGATCATACTATAAATAAATAAAAGTAAATTAAATTTATATTTATAGAGAATAGAGTATTTAGACTGATCATTAAGTAATTCTTAACAATTATACCTTAATAGCAACCGGATAAATAACTCCGCCAACTTCGAAACTGCCTTTCTTGAATTGCATCACAGAAGTATTGTTGATACACGTTCCTTCGGGGAAAATGAGTATTGGGGGATTCGTAGGATCAGATACGTGCTTCTTCAGTCTGAAACAAATGTCATTTTGGTTACAACAAATAATAAAGGGCAAAGATAAAATATTTGAATTTATATTTTGAAAGCATACCTTTTAGTCACAGCTTCTCTGTCTTTGACTTCTGATCTTTCAAACCAGATGTGTGGAGATGCTCGAGCCAAGGCACGTTGCAAAATACCCAGGAATCCGCCGTGCCTTTGTCCTATCTAATAATTGAATAAATCCGTCACATCTCTTTTACGACTTTACAAAATAGGGTGGCCACTTATTTAAGAAAAATATTCAAAATCATTCAAAATTATGTTTTTTAATTTTAAAATCAACATGTCTGATGACAGAATAAATTTCCTGTCATTTCTGATTTAGGGGCCACCCTGAAAAAGCAAAAATTTATTCAAAGCCTTTCAAATTTGCTAAGCACCAAACTTTCCCAAACAAAGAGAGTGCATCATAATAATGCGAAACGTTCACAAGATCACATATGATAAAAAGCAATAATTAAATAAGAGCACAAATAAAATACATTTAAAAATGTTGGATCCCTTAATAAAATCTTTTAAAATCTTGTTACATCTCTTGAAATCTTGAAATATAATTTGCACTAAAATTTCGAGTAGTGACAATCTCATTTTCTTTTTGAAATTTTAAATACGAATAAAGCAAAAGCATAGAAACAGCAGTCGAGCGTTTCTTTAGAACATACCAGCGAATAACAATTGTCACACATAAGAACGAGTACATCAATGGGGGAAGTATGATTAGCCACACAAATGCCCCTCACTGGGCGATTCTCAGGGTTGTGGTAGTTGATGACAGAAGATAGGGCGCTGGACAAGACTGCGAAGCACATCATTGAAACTCTATGGTTGAGCCATCGTTTAAAGCTTCCCTCTGGAACGTAGCCTACCACCGCGGTACAAACTGTCAGCCACATTACCTGAAAACCACAAACTTTCCTTCTAAGACAATATCCCATTTTAAATTAGTTGAAATCATTTTCTTTTTTAAGTATTAAAGGACAACTTCGGAAAGGGTATCCTTTAATGCAAAATCTGAAAGGAAAAAAATGAGGAACATTCACCATAAGGACGTACAAAGCTAGCCAAAAAGCAGACCTTAAAGATAATAATTATTGTAAGCCAAGATTAATTTGGAAGCATTTGGATAATTTTGAGATTTCGAATTACCAAACAAAAAGACGTCTGTGAGGATAAAATTGCCACGTCAATTGTTGAGGTGTGGTTTACCACACAAATTCCAGATTTGGGTTTGTTTTCTGCATTATGGATTGTAATCAAAGCGGACATCGATCTGGTCATTACTCTGAACGTAATTAAACTCGCCTGATTGCTAACCCAACGTTTTAAAGGGCCGTTTGGCAAGAATCCAATAGTGAATGTTGAAAATATAAGAAATAATACCTAAGGAGCTTCCTTGTTAGTAATAGAACTCATTCCCAAAATAACTGCAGGGTGGCCTTCAAAATTCAAATTATGAAAAAAATAATAAAATCTCTCCATTCCTCAGTTCAGAGGCCACCCTGATTATAAATTAGTGATAAAAAGCAGTCTTTAAAATAAATAGATCCAATATAAAATAGGTGGTATCTACAAGTAAAAATTAGTTACAACTAAATTACTCACCCCAACGAAGCAAATAAATATCCTTAGCGGAAGGAGGAAACAATATCGCATGAAGAATCCAAACATCCATATTACTGTAAGTTTCCATGAAATAAACTCGTACTTCCTATTTGTCCTCGTTAAAAGATTCCAGTTCTGCAAGGAGAAATAAATTTATAATAATTATTATGTCTCAACTACAATGAAGCAAGAGTCTCTCGACAGAGATTAAATGAAAATGTTTTTAAATTGTAATAGTCATAAAAAAATCTGAAATTAAAAAGAATATTGAAACGATAGTTATTTAAATAAGAAGTCATAAAGCGCTTCTTTGTGAAAGTGGAACCAAAATTTAAATTCTAAACGCACCTTCAATTCTTCGGCTTCAAATCTGGAAGTCACCTCGTCCTCAATTATAGCCTCGACTCCAGCTCTTATGTAATCGATACAAATTGCTGGCTCAAATTCTCTTTTCAATGTTTCAAAAGACTTGGGACTTGTGAGTGACACCTGAAAAATCCATCGTAGAAAATAATCAAAGAAACAGATCATAATTATTAGAAATATGTAATTCTAAATCGAAAGTTTATAACTTAAATTAGAAATATAATATTTACCGCTTTTTCTCCAGGACTTAAAAAATTCTCTTCTGTTTTTTGACGTTCCTCATTTTCGAGCTGCTCCTTTTGATTTTGTACTTCAGGTTCTGGGACCAAAATCAAATCCTTGGATCTGGCAATAACGTTATTTCCAACTGCTCCATTTTGCGTTTTTTCTGTCTTTTGTTTGTTATCACAGAAATCGTGGTTCTGGAGTGAAGACTGTATCCCTCCGCCTTCGTCTTCACTTTCGCTTTCTTCAAAATGCCAAGTGCCATTTCTTTTCTTCACTTTCTCAATGTTTTGCCTTCCAAACTAAAAATAGGATTTTAGAAAAATTTAGATTTGGTGTTTAGAAACTTAGGAAATGAGAAACTAAATTCATGCATTAAATGTAAATTAAGGTCTGCCCTGATTTAAATTTTTAATTATGTCTGTGTCATCGTTGGAGTGCATAATAACAAATAAGCTTTATTTTTCCTAAAGCGCCCGAGAATTTAATTTATTCTTATGTATTTTTCTTATTGTTTATATTTCAGATAAATACTCCGATAAGAACTATATTCTGTTCTTGTTCGTGAAATTATATTTGATAAGTGAAAAAAAATTAATTTATGAATATGGATATTTTTTAAATAATTAATTTTTTTAGAAATAAAAATTGTACTAAGACCCATCCCAAGATATACTTTACTTTAATTTACCTTATAAAAATATTATCTAAATTCTACAAAATTTTCCAGAACTGTAAAGAGGTCTAGCCAATATTTCAGAAATGTTTAGTAAAATTTAAAAGAAAAACGAATTTAAAATCTATTTTTGGCCTTTCTTGGAAAATTCCAGATACAATCTGACTTTATCAGTATTAAATAGATAAGCTTTTATATTTTTTCTTTGCAGCGGAATGATATGAGAAAAAGTAAACTTAAGGTGTCAAACGATAATCGAGAAGAAGTCGTTGCACTGACAACTGCACTGACAACCTGACAACAAGCAATTTCTTATCGTTATCCAATTATATCATCTTATTATTACACAGTGTGAAGAAGATTCAACAAAATAATGGAAATACTAATCGATTGATAACATTCGACACAAAACATAAAATAAAAGATGACTCCTTTTTTATGATCCTTGTGAATCCTAATAAATATTATTCAATAAAAGCCAGTCTGTCATGTAAGCGAGATAAAACGTTTTACAAACTGGAAAACTTTCTAGAAATGAAGAACACTTTTTTATGTAGAATGATTGTATTAAAAAGCAGATAAAAATTAAAGCTAATAAGAAAAAGGTTCCAAGTTATCTACACCTTGTAGGAGCCCAGAAGGTATAACATTTTTATAACTTATAATTACAATTGCTCACTAGTTTTTTTTTTGCAACCGAAATTGAAAGATTTAATCGTCACATTTCTTTAAAATCAACCTTTGCCCATACGATGATGGAATAAAATATCAGCACCTGAACTTTAGACTTATGTATTAAAGGCGTAGAAATACAGGAAAATAATTTATATATATATATAAATATTAATATCTACTTAAGCTTTAGTCAGAAAAATTAAGGAAATATTTCCAATTTCTGAATAAAAATATTACTAAATTTTTAATTCTGTATCAGTTGATTATAATTAAATAAAACATAAAGTGTAATAAAGTTAAATCTTCATTTAGTCACAAGTGTGTGTGTCTATAAATAGATCAAAATGTATGAAACAACATATCGTCGATGATGTACAAAATATATGGTAATTTAATCAGTACTAAATATTATCTACAGGTGAAAGTGCAATCGTCAGCATAATAATTTTTTTTACCTTCTGGAAACTGATTTTATTTACAAAAATGACCTATATTCAGTATATTCATAGCTTTGATCACTCATTATTCTCATTAATTATGTTTTATTATCACATTTAAATTTAACTAAAATATGATCCTTTCAAATTATCGCATATCAATTAAATAAAATTTATATTTTATTTGTAAAACATTTTTTCAGCTTTTGTTTATTTTTTTAAATATTATTATTTCAAACCTTTTTTAAATTTAAACCATATTTTTCTGATTGGAAAAACGAGAACATTTAAAAAATTTCAAAGGCATTGAGTTGCGTTCTATTTTTAACTTTCAAATTCATTCGAGAACTTTATTATAATTTTATATCTGAGGTACAAATCAATTAATCAAATTTGTACCTCTCTGGACTGTGAACTTCGGATTCATAAATTACAGAGTTCAATGAGCTAATCACGCTTGTTTCTTATCTTTAAAAATGAATTCTGTTTCTTAAAGTCCTTCAAATAGATTCTATTGTTCCCTTGTTCTTTCACTGAGTCGCTAATTATTTCGCAATTATGTAGAAAAAAGAATTAAAAACCAAGTTAATAAAAGAAAACCAACTTAAAAATTAAAGAGGAGAAAGTAGTTTGATACCTTAAACAAATAAAACCTTTTATAACAAGTGTTAGAAAATAACGATCCATAAATGCAGGGATTTTAATTTAACCTTTTCGCTCTAGGACAAGAAGGCAATTTAAAATTCAAGTGACTCTTTCTTTAGCTAAGAATCTAGAATAAACGTCTTTTCAAAGAAAATGTAATTTTGTTAAATATTCTTTTAAATAAATAATCTATATTCTTTAAATATTTCTGAGTAATGAATTCCGAATTGAAAATCTAAAGTGTAATGCAATTTGTAGCTGAATCTATTTTCACCTTCCACTTAACGTAAATTGCTTGTTTACATTCGCTTTGCTTGCAAAACACGCAGAACAAAACTCGGTACGTGTGGCGTCTTGACTGGTAATCTTAAAAAAAATTGAAAAAACTCTCACAATTTCTTTCGGAAATATTTTTATTCAATTGAAAAAATGCTAAATCATCATGGACCTATTCTTGCAGTTTACAAAGCATTGAAGTGTAAATGATTGAACGTGATATCTAGTGATATGCAGTTTTACTGATATATTACGTAATTCAAGATGATTTTGAATTAAATAAATAACAGAATCTATAAAAACTAGTCCAAGCTTTTCGACATAATCTTTTAAAATTTTATATTATCATTAAGTTAACTAATTAAATTTACCTCGAACAAAAAATAAACGTAATTTCTAAACTGCGAAAAATGAGTTTAACTGTGTGTACTTCCTGAATTGAAAATTAATCGTCTGCGTTATGAGAATGAGTCAACCAACAAGATATCATCTAGAAATGCAAATTATGCTGTCAATCCGGATTTAAAATTGCATGATTAATTAAAATCTGAATTATACTCGTCAAACACAAAAATGATTCACAAAAGTTTACTGTATTTTAATTTTTTTTTTATTATTCAATACAAAATATTTAAAGCGACCAAATTTAGACTGATATGTAGTTAGTCAATAAAAAAAAGTTCATAAATCTTTTGATAAAAGTTCGCAGTTCACAAATGAGTATTCCATTTTTTTAATAAGATCACGTAGAATTTTTTTCTAATAAATACAGTGGCAAATTTTTAAAGATTATTCTTTTTAAACATTTAAAAAAGTTGTATACAATTATTAATACTGTTCCAAAAAATTATAAAAACTGTTAGCAAAAAACAATGCAAATAAAGCATTAAATTTTCGAAATAGCTTTAAAAACAAGTGAACTTTAAAAGAGGAAATGAATCACGAAATATTGCGAAACGTTTCATGAAAGCATTCCGAATTGACAATCATTCTTATCGTACGATGAATTAAATGCATTAAATCCATTAAATGTATAAATGAGAAATTGTTAAAGAAAAATCTCTTGAACGTCATTCTATAGGTTATGTCAAATTCCAAATATTCCCGAAAAATCAAAACCATCAAAACTTTAACAAAACTCCCTGACATTTCTAACAATTAGTTGAAAGAAACACTCAAAATTATGCTATTTTCGCTCAAAAAGAATAAACAAGAATTATTAGTATTATTTACACTATAAACCGCTGATATTAAAAAAACGCAGAATAAAAACATCGATTGACATAATCCGCAAATTTTTAGAAAAGTAAACTCACCAACACATACACAAAAATTTATTTTCATGAAAGTAGGTAATATTTACGAGAGCAGTCAATAATATTATAGAGGTGTTCTTTAACATAAAACATTGAAAGCACATGTGACGACGCTCTTGGGACTGCAAGTAGTTCTTTTTTGAAAATAAATCAATTATTACCTCGAAGAGCGCCAGGAGTAACTTTATATAAAATCTTCGAACACCAAGAGATTTACCAATAGACGCAAGGAAAATAATTGCTAGTAAAAACATAAGGAAAGGTGTCAACAGCAGCGAAATCGCAAGCGACACAACCGACCATATCGACGCCATTTTACGTACTGAGTAAAATTGTAAAAAAACTAAAAAAGTAAAGTATGTAACGTATGTGACGTATTCGTCATGTCGTACATATATGTAACATACACTAACACGTGGTCCAATTCCCATAGTCCCATTGTCTGAGCCCTGAGCAGTACTACCAACTGCAACAGTAGCCCGTGCTCAACTGCGCACGCGTCGCGCTCGGCATCTTATTGATTGTTTTTCGCGCACTGTTTAAAACGTGAAAAATATTTTTTTTTGTTTATTATGGTAGGTATAGATTGTCCCACAATTTTAGTTGAGCATAATCTTAATTGATCACAAAATCACTAAATTCGAAAACCGATGTTAGGTGGATACTAAATCGCAATGTGCCTTAGATAAAATATTATTAAAACGCTGTCATTTTCGCCAACCTAACTTCCTTTTCAGTGTTTTTTAAATTTAGGAACTTATGGAAACTTCTGGTGATTTTGTGATCAATTGAGGTTGTGTTAAAAAAAATAGGAACTTATTTATTTTTAATCTTGCCTAGAATTAATTAAGTGTAGCCTATCGGATGATTTTATAAGTTAAAAAACCTTTATTTATAATAAATAAAAAAAAGTATTGTCTAACGTTTTAAATAGTGCGCGAAAAGGAACCAATAAGATGTTGGCTGTTGGGAACACTGGTCGCGTCGGATTGGAATGGTTGGAACCAGTCGAAACGGCGGAACCACTCAACGTCAACACCTACACAGGCGCAGAGCTCGAACGTATCCGAATGAAATCGTTCATGATGTACAGAAAATCGAACCGACCTACAGTAAGGAGTAAGGTGAAATGTGAGTCTTGTGTTGAGTTTTAAATATTGATTCGTGATGTGAAGAGACGTGGCTACCGCGAAGGTGCTCCAAATGAGATTTTCGATTCTCGGTCGCCTCGTTTTTAGCGCTAAGCGCTTGCGGAATGTGTGCAAATAACCTAACACAAATAGACTCAGATATATTCCTTTTAGCAAAACGTCAAATCCGTGCTACTACCAGCACCAGAAACATTAACCTTGCCGGGATATTAAACTTATTAATTCCATTCTCAGTAAAGCATGTGCACTTTGATTAAAACCCTTCGATCTTCTCAACCGATTAATTTCGCGAATCATTCGTGATATCATGATATACGCATGTTCCTGACTATCTGTTCAAGTCTCTTCTGCTTCAACTTCTGCTAGTTCTGTTTCTGCATGTCTCGAGTACAGCAGAAATGGTGCATAGTCTTGCAATTACGAGAATAAATATGTCGGAAATAAAAATCACGCCTCGTTCCAACATCAAGGTAAATGCAATCTACTTGAAAGTTTTCTCATGTTCACCATTCTTTTCGGAGACGTTGATTCAATTTTACGAAATTGAAGACTGCCATGCTTTAACCCTTTTCCTACGCCCTTCTCTGGACTCTACATTTTCACGTGTGAATGCACTTCAAGTACTTTCATCCTTCTTACACCCCTTAGCAATTTTTATCTCCGTCAAAGAATCAAAATTCGTTTTTCCAGTTTATTTCTCTACAAGAAATTTTCATTTGTAAAATTCGCTTTGGATAGTTCGAATTTTAAATTGTTCACTTCAAAAAAATTATAATGCTTCAAGTTCAGATCCTTTTCTTTTAAACGATTTAATTTGGTGTGTGAATATTAAATTTATTTTACACATTAAAAATTGATTAATATTAATAAGGCCTATGGCCTATTATGTAATTAAAAATGTAATTTGATTAATTATTCTTTATGGTTTAGTTCTAGCTGTTTAAATTGTGAATTACTTAAGTTAGAATGCTTATTGTACCTTTTAATGTCTTCAATAATTTGGCTAATATTTGCCAAAAAGGAAAAGGTTCCGACGAACCATTTAAGATTTTTAATAAGACACAAATAGAAGTTGACATAAGATCATGTAAATGAAAAATTAACTTCGAGACGTCCATGATTAAACTTGATTGCAACCAATTACCTTTTTTAGAATCTTTACTATAAATGGCAGAGTGTGTTGTGATAACTAAAACTGTATTATTAGATACTATGATATTCTTAAAATACTTTTATTATTAGATTTAAATATTTTTTTTTGAATTTTTAAATAGAGCATCTCTTTAAATATTTTTAATAAGTGACTGATGTATTCAAAAATATCCAAATATTAATTTGCTAAAAATTTATTAATAAAAGATTAATATTCCATGCATTTGAATGCGTCAGTGAATGCATAATAAAATCATTACAAACGCTAGGAGGATTTTCATGATTATAGATTAATCTTTAATAAGCAAAAAAATGTGAGTAATAATATTGATTCTTATATTTCAGTGAAATGTTTCATTAAAACCGGAAAAATTGAAAACAATCTTTCAAACTTATATTTTCAGATCAATTAAGAATGTTTCAACAATTATTAAAATGTTATTTTTTCTTGTACAGAGGAGGCGCTTTCGAGAATAGTTTCCATCATCAGAATGGATTACTCAAGGTTTACAAATCGAGTAATGAAGACCAAAAGGCATCCATTCGTTACACACATTTGGCACTTCCAAGTAAGATTCATGACTGATACATTATCGGTCAAAATGACTTCATCCTGGACTTAAAATAAGCCCTGGATGAATTACTGATATGACGATTTTTTAATATTATATTCTAAAGCGGTTTTTGTTGTTGCAGGCCATGATTTGGAATATTTCAAAGAGGTTTCAGCTTTTGTAAGTCTTCCACTTGCATTAGCTCTAAAACAGTCAATATGGATTCACCGCCATCGTGTTCCCTAAGTATGACCGGTCCTCTAAGCGACATGGGTAGCAGTGGACTTGGAGGCTCCATATCTAGTGATTCCGTACGAGCGCATTTAGCTATCGAGGTACGTTTTTCAACTGATCATATTTGAATTGATTTTTCATCGAAGTAGAAATTGAAATCGTTTTAAATTCCTTGAAATTAATTTAAATCTTTGAAATTCGAAATTATCGTTAAATATTTACAGATGCAAGAAAGCGATATGGAAAGCAAGTCTCTATCCCAGGACTCGTTCGATTACTCTGACGGGATGTGCGGAGAGAATTTTAATACGTTGAAGAAAGGTCCAGGTTGGAATGATTTGGACGGGAAGTTAGAAGTGGAAGTAGAAGTGGTGGATGTAGCGATTAAGCCTCCACCAGAATTTCAGGACAGCCCCTCACCTCCTGACTCGTCATCCTTAGGACCAATCCTCTGCTACAATCACTTACTGTGCGACAAGGTGGATCACTGGATGGAAGAATTAGCAGAGAATTTAGTGAGACTCATCCTTGAGGAAGCTTTAGCTATATCCTGTAGAATATCTTGGCCTGAAGGTAGAATTTCTGCTGTCTCAAATACCCTTCATGAGATGACCTGTAACTTGCGAAGCTCTAGACGTGCATGGACGACGGATTACTTTGCATCCTCTGCTTCTTGTCAGGGCGGCGCCACTATTACCATAACTCCATTCAGTACTCTTCATCGGCCGAATTCTCGCAGTTCCTTAGCCTCTTCTCGTTTAAGTAGTTCTCACAATTCGATAAACACTTCAGGTTTGGGTCACAAGGTGGATGATAGCAGTTTCATCACTTCGGCGATGTCACATGATGTGTTGACAACTAGCGAAATCAGCGACATGTACAATGTGCCCTTCGACTCGGATATCTACACGGTGCCAATCGACGTGGTGAGACCGTTGCATGAACTGAGAACTCCCCAGCGACCTAAGAGACACAAACATCATCGCAAGCGACGGAGAAATGTGTCGGCGAGTTCCCAGAGTGAGTTGGAAGCTCATATCCAACAGGCGAGACATTACTGCGGGAAACCGAGGGCTATTACTCACGTCATTAAATCTCAGAGACTGCTAGCTGAGGTATGTATAATACATATACATAGTTCAGAGGCCAAGTTTTATAATAAATAACATTTAATTAAAATTTCTAGGTGTGTTGTAACGAAGGAGGAAACGGGAAACGACATAGTGTTCCCGGGACTTCAGGACGTCACAGTTCACGTTCCTCAAACAACAGCCACGCGCATAATGTCGGAGAACCGATACACATGACTCTGCACGAAGTTCGTCAATATTTACAGACATTATACTCGAGTTCCAGTGATTCTAGTGAAAATAAAATAAAGCGCGACAAAATCTCGTCGGGTCAGTCGTCGATACATCTCGCTATGCCCAAAGTTCTTAATATTAATAATAACAATAGATATAGTAATCCCCATACTGACTCTTCGACGGATACACCGATTTCGAATAAAAGTAGTAACGGATTGATCCACAATAACAATAACAATGGGAACATCAAGAAGCACAAAAAAGGAACCCTGGCTAACATTAGGCACAAAAAGACGAAGGAAGAACCTCATAAGGAAAAAGCAGAAACCGAGAGGGAGAAAATCAAGAAGAGTCAACGTAATTTTTCTCTTAATCTCAAACAGACTCTTTGTAATATTTTTAGGTTCAGGAGACTCGGATCGCCTGAACACTATGTAGGGAAGAGAAATAGCATTGTGCAGGGTGATATTGTCGAGGAGGATGAAGGAGTCGACTTTGATCAGCATGCTAATAATAATAATACTACAACGGAAGTTGACCCGTCCGCTCAGAAATTGCCTTTCTTTAAACGTGCTTTGCCACCTTTACCAAACACAAATGGTCACATCGAAGCTGAACATGTCAAGGATACACCTACGGCGATTTTGTCCACACACGGACAAAAACCGGAGACTCACAAGTGTGAATCTCCGTCTTCCATTCAGCACTTGCCAATTCCTCCTCCTCGAGAAGAAGAAGAGCCTGTGGAAGACACCAGTATGGACTTTGCTGCTAGCATAGAGAAAGTTAAGAATGTAAGTACATACTAGGTTCAACTTTGGTAATATATTATAAGATATAAAATTTACAACCGGAAAATAATAGGGAATTTGATGAGCCAAAATTATCAGAATTTAGAATGATTATTAAAATTTGTAATGCAATTATTATTTAAAATACAGTATGGATGGTACTGGGGTCCTATAAGCGGGGAAGCTGCAGAAAAGATACTATCCAACGAACCAGATGGATCCTTTATTGTGAGAGATAGCAGCGATGACCATTATATCTTCTCTCTATCATTTAGACTGAACAGCTGTGTGAGACATGTGAGGATAGAACACGATCAGGGTAAGTAAAAAAAATTTTGATTAACTATTGGATTAAAATTTTATAATTTAAAGGAGAAGTCTTTCCAATTTAGAAAAGAATTAAATCTATAGCTGGTGTTTTTCTTTGCAGGTAATTTTAGTTTCGGAAGTTGCACAAAGTTCAAATCACACACGATCGTAGATTTCATCGAGAACGCCGTGGAACATTCTCGAAGTGGTCGCTACCTGTTTTTTCTTCATCGTCGTCCAGTTTTGGGTCCGATGAGAGTGCAGTTGCTTCACCCGGTGTCCAGATTTAAACAAGTTCAGAGTTTACAACATACGTGTAGATTTGTTATCTTGAAGCTGGTTCGTAAGGATCTCATCTCAACTCTACCTCTTCCTCGACGCCTCATCGATTATTTAAACACGCCTCATTACTACAGTGAACAATTAGCTGAACAGGAAGAGCGCGTCGAGTCCCCGGTTAGTTCGTCGACTGGTGAATTAGAGAAGATTTGTTTCACACCGCAAGGCCTATCGTGAGGTATAAATACATAATCCCACTTCCAATCGCGACGTGTAATATATAAAACGAACGGTTCTACTGATAATATTAAGAATTCCCACGAGACCTTCCGCTAGAAACAGAAGCGTTCGATGAGGCACAACTCGTTCAGGATACAACACTTGAAATTTGATTTCAAGTTGGGTCTTGCATCCAAACGTTGCAAAATATCGTTTGTTCGAGGTTGGCCTGTAGACTGAAAGTCGATTGTGAATGGTAGTCTGCGTTATTATTGATAAGTTGATAAGTTATGAGTCGCGAGGGACATCACATTAAGAAGCCTTCAAATATTACGTAACATTTTCTAATATAAACGCAGATTTCGTGATATTATTTTCTTTAAAGTTGACATTTTATAAAATTTATCTAATAAATTATAGGAAGGTTTTGAGTTGAGTTAAAGAGTTTCCGTTTGAACTGCAAATAGTGATTCTCAATTTATAATGGATTCAAAATCATAAACGAGTCAGAATGAGTGACTCAGTTTGACTGTTACGTAATGATTAGATGCTGCCTTATGAGTTAGAATTAAAGAAAAGTATATCGTCGCACATAGGATCAAGGACACGGATGCAAGAACGACTTAAGTTAACTTGAGTAAAGTTTCTCTACATTTGATCAGCATTCGTGTTCCAATAGCTTGATCTGAATTTTTATTTTAAGTTTCATATGACATTACTATTTATTTAATTAAATTGGTGCAATATTGTAGGTGTTAACACGCGAAGTCGTTCTTGCAACGAACGGTCAGAACATTTGGGAACTCCGAGAAGTTAATTGCTTTTATTTTCTGCGGAATGCATGTTCTGCGATCTTTTCTTTTTGTAACACTAATATATAAGCCAATTCACCAAGTCTTTCCGAACGATTCCATCTTCCATGAGTGTAGAGCTTTTTTATTTAACATTATATCCATTTTCTCAAGTTCCTTTTTAAAAGTTGTTTATGAGGTAAACACGAAATCCATAGTTGTTTTTGTTATTTGGATTTTCGTTATTTTTTGAATTGATCCCTGGTCCCTCCCTGACCTTCGTATACGCTACTTTAGATTGTAAGATATATCCATAAATAATAATTTGAATAAATGATAAAAGTAGCATTCATAGAAAGTACGCTGCAACAACAGTTATGAAAAGTTTTTCCAGCATGCCGATTACTCATGACTACGGACATATATAAAACCGTTATTAGATAAACGTCATAAATTACATAAGGATTATACACATTTTATACTCATTCCTTTTTGGAAAATGTATACGGTTCTCTGTATATACCTTTAGCCTAAACACTTGATTTTTCCATTTTTTCAAACTTCTCCAAACGACGCCACCATCATTATACATGCGAAGGGCACACACAAAAACGTGATATGCAAAAACGACTTGCGCGGGCATTGTGATTTTATTTAATAAATAAAATTCCGTCTATATATTTAACCCATTGTCCATTTACCCTACCCAGCAATTAAATTAAATTTCTAAGACCTTATGAACATTTATAGATTCAGAATTTATAGAAATTAATATAAATTAATAATTAATTTATAGACATTAATTACAGAAAAGAAAGTTTTAATGTTTTAAAATTCCTTCAAAGTAATTTTTGAAGGGATTCAAGGGATATTAGGGAATTTCAGAATTTATTTAGATATCAAATTGAAATTTTCTAAAATTAAAAAAAAATATGCTAAGATACGATTATCTGATCTCAATTGTTATTAAAATAAAATATAAATATTTAAGACCAGATTAACGTACTTTAATGCTTTAAATTTAATTTTAGAAATTTTCAACTTGACACAAGTTCTCAGGTTAAGCGATGTTTTGGCGCGGTTAATAGTTGGATGGGTGACCGCTTGGAAATACCGCAATTTTTTTATTATATTTATAAAAAAAAATCTTATTAAATATTCTCTTCTCTTTTTATTCTAAAAAGATCATACGATCTTCTTTGATGTAAAATAAAAACTTATTTTTTTAATTTGTCTATGGGGGGGTTAAAACCCCCCCTTAAAAACGGCCCTGGAAAATACAACTTCTAAAGTTAAGCAATCATTCGCGCGGTCAGTACTCGGATGGGTGACCGCTTTATGAAAAAGCCCCTGCGTAAGAGCAACCCATCATACTTCCGTGTAACGAACAGTGCCCCCAACAGGAGTTAGAACTCTGCTGCGCATGCGTCGCACTCGGTTTCTGATTGGTTGCTATTCGCGCGAAATTTGAAATGCATAATATTCTTAAGCTTTTCAAATTTCGCGCGAATATCAACCAATCAGGTACCGACTGCGACGCATGCGCAGTAGAGTTCGAACTCCTGTTGGGGTCACTGTTCGTTGCACGGAAGTATGATGGGTTGCTCTTACGCAGGGGCTTTTTCATAAAGCGGTCACCCATCCGAGTACTGACCGCGCAAAACATTGCTTAACCTGAAAACTTGTATTTTCAAAGCGGTCACCCATCCGAGTACTAACCGCGCGAATGATTGCTTAACTTTAGAAGTTGTATTTTCCAGGGCCGTTTTTAAGGGGGGGTTTTAACCCCCCCCATAGACAAATTAAAATTAAAAATAAGTTTTTATTTTACATCAAAGAAGATCGTATGATCTTTTTAGAATAAAAAGAGTAGAGAATATTTAATAAGATTTTTTTTATAAATATAATAAAAAAATTGCGGTATTTCCAAACGGTCACCCATCCAACTATTAACCGCGCGAAACATTGCTTAACTTGAGAAGTTGCATTTTCAAAGCGGTCACCCATCCGAGTACTAACCGCGCGAAAGATAGCTTAACTTTAGAAGTTGTATTTTCCAGGGTCGTGTTTTGGGGGTTCAAACCCCCCCCCCCCAAAGACAAATTAAAATTAGAAATAAGTTTTTATTTTACATCAAAGAAGATCGTATGAATTGTAACCAATCAAATGCCGAGTGCGACGCATGTGCAGATGAGTAAGGGACACGAATTTTGAACACTGAACTGTGTAGGTGTAGGATATTATGCATGTGTGCGCGCGCGTGTCAGTTCCTGGTTGACACTTGACTGACTTGACTGCCGTGTTTTCGTGCAATGACCCACGTCAATTCAATTGATAAGTAAACGTCTTAAAATATCGCTTTATTGACGTTTTTTATTACAATAAAAGTATTCAGGACCTCATCTCTACAAAATACTTTAAATCGACAGGCTAAGTCTGCTATAAATTCATTGATTTGAATTCTAAAAATTTTTAACCGGGCGTCGGTTTGAGGTTAGGTTTCCTATCGGTTCAGCATCAGACACTAAGCCACGTCACATATTTTCAATAAAATGGTAAGAAATATTAAAAGTTTATTGTTTAATAGTATAATAAACACGTAAGGAATATTTTTATTCAAGCGGAACTTACTTAAGTGGTTGGGTTTAAAAATAAAAACTTGAAACTGTCATACACCTAAGGGTGCATTTATGTCTGAGTTTGAGACAATTGTCCCCGGCTATAAGAGTAAAAGAGATAGAACATGAAAAATTCATCTATTGTTCTAATTTTCTAATGTTCTATTAACTATTTTTATGAATTTTTAAATAAATACTTTAACTTCTCATATTTTTGAAATATTCAAGGGGTTTGTGTGATTTTTCTATTGATCTAATTCTATTTTGTTTTTTCTTAATACCTATTACTAATTTTTTAATTTTCAGGTTGCAATCGAGTCTATGACGAGATACGTCTCCCCAGTGAATCCAGCAATATTTCCACTCCTGGCACTGGTATTGTTGGGTATCGGAATTTTTTTCACGGCTTGGTTCTTTGTATACGAAGTAACGAGTACGAAATTCACTAGGGATATTTTTAAAGAACTGCTCGTTTCTTTGGTGGCTGCCATATTCTCTGGTTTCGGTGTTTTGTTCCTTCTTTTATGGGTCGGCATTTATGTATAGGTGAGAATATTGTTTTGATTACTCGAGACAAGGAATCTTTATTCTCCTTACATAAGCTATATGAATTTTAATTATTTGAGAACGTATAGTTAACAAATCGATTTTACAAAAGCTATAAAAGTACATAAAATTTGTAAAATTAAACATTTTGTTAAATCCTTGTATAAAATTCAACTTTGTATAAGTGTAATTTTTCTTTTAAATTTCAGTTTAATAAATCAAGTTGCAAAAACTTTTAGATTCCAAAATCAACTGCGAATTCTTGAGGAACCAGTGTACAGAAAACAAGTGATCATGAAGAATTATGTCATTCCTGCATTAAATGTATGTTATTTCCACGTTTTATATAATAAAGATTATGATTAAATACAACTATACACAAATGTGTTCTAATTATTTTCTTATTAAGAGTGATTTTAGCCATATATATTATAGTCCACCTATTTATTCGTAAAATAATAATTAAAGTCATCTTATTTTCAGAATTTTATTCAATAGATAATTATAATAAGTGCTAAAAATAAAACACTCCTGTTACTTAATTCTATAAAAAGTTCTTTCTTTCGAAAGCACGCAGTGAGGCACCAATTGGTACATTGAAAAATCCACCACTGGATTATTCCACGCTACTTACAATTGCATTATGATTAAAAATATTGACATAATAATCTATAATAATTCGCCTCGCTGCCTAAATAGTTATTCTAGATGTATAAATGTAGAATATGTACAAATACTGTAAGTTAAAAAATATCTACAATCAGGGAAACCCCTTTCATTCATAATCAGAGTTCCTAGTATGGATATGTGTCCTTGGATAAGGCCAGACATACTTTAATTAAGAAAATGGACTGACTTCGACGAAGCTCAAAACTTGCAAAAAATATCGCTTACATTTGGACAAAAATGGAAAACAGTACGCTGGTCTTCATCAATTAAAATTATTTACATCCGGTAACGATAAAATCAAATCTATGCTTTTATATTTCTAAATTATGATTTATGAGTATCTAAATCTATCAATAAATTGAAAACTTTCTTTCAGATGCTTAAACCAGCCGATTAAACAGATATAAATTTGCCTTTGTAATTATTTCGAAGTCAATTTAAAAATTAGCTTCTCGGATTTACTTAAATCCTGAATTCGCAGAATTTCTCTGACGAGTATCGATTTTTATCATCACAGCGAAGATCCCGGATGTTATTTCTTATAGGAAAATGTGTTCGCTTCGCAAGATGAGGCAATATATTTTTTCGTTGTTTGTCACTCATACATTGTTCGCGTTATCGACCGCCTAGGGACTTTTATTAGTTAATAATTAACAATCATCACGGAATTCTCGCGCGGATCGCCTATTAATTAAGTTATAAATAATTACAATATTCACAATAATCAATATATTGCATCACGATCATCACCATCGTTACTGATGATGGCTTGAGCTAGTATCGCTTATGCGATTTATACATATGCGGACTTAAATAATAAATGCCCGAATTTCATTTTCATTGATAGGAAATATTTAATAAAAAAAAAAAGTAGATGAAATTCGGGTTTCCACAAATGTTATATATTCACAACAAAAATGAGTTATCCTACATTCATAGAACATATTTACTAAATTCTCTTTCAGTTTATTATTCTCGTTAAAAAAATAGAAATTAAATACTTTTCTTGAATTACATTTCTTATTTCTTCTATATTTACCGATTTTTTAACGAGAAAATAACTAAAGAGTTGATCACGCCGTTTCAACAAAACTTAAGAATTATAATATTAAAAAATACTTAATTAAATTAGTGATCTGAATCTTTATATACAAATTTTTTGTATGGCAAATATGGCTGCTGTTGAGAATTGCGAGTGTACCCGCCATTAATAATTTAAGAAGAAAAAATCAATCTCAGTGCAATGCGCGATAGTTACATTTGAAATTTATAGTGGATGAAAAACAATATTCATCATTCCCCAATAAATATGGCAAAAGTAAAGAAATTTCCAAAAGACAATTCACCGATCACAATTCAGGAATTAACGATAATCCACGTAAAGTTTAATACCTAAAAACAATATACTGGACATTCGTGAAACTCGTATCACAAAATTATATTTATATCATATCCACGATCAGCGGTATTTTTTTACCGGTCGTACATCATATTGAAGCCAAATGAAAATTGAAAATATTTTCTTGATTTTTTAATAGAATTTTTTGCATTCATGTATTTGAATTGCTGATTTTAATTTTCATCTGGCTTGACATTCCGAGAATCAGTCTTACTAAAAATTCGATAATAGACTCGAATTCGTCTAAATTACGGAAGGAAATCGTATACACTTTCCTTTTCTGCGCCAGACTTATCATTTTCTACACATCTCATATAAATAAATTAAATTAGTCGTACGAGATTTCTAAAATCCTCCAATTTTTATCATTATAATTTCTTCTTCCGTCGCTCTTTGCGAATAACGCAAATTGTCGCATAGGAAATTTCACAAGTTGGGGATTATTTTTTAGCAAATTGGTTGCAGTCGATGTAAACAAATTCTTTGCAAATACTGATTTAAATTTGTCTTACTTCTTATTAATGATTTGATTATGATTATGTATCATACGTGCTATAATTTTGAGATATTATAAAAATAGTTTTTAAAAAAAGTTTCTTATGTTTGTATAAGACAGAAAAATGTCAGAAAAATGCGATTAACTGCCAGGGAAAATAGAAATTGAAAATTTAAAAAAAAAAAAAAGATTCAAGTCAGTGAAATTGAAAAATTGAATCTTGCGGACACCCTACTTCCCTATATTGTATATTTTCATAAATGCTACAACTTTAAAACTTGTTTAATTTTTCACAACACGACCTTGAATTTCTCTTCTTCAAAGTGGTATTACTAATATAAATTTACATATAGCAAAGGGACCAAATTCATACCACTGATCCACATTTTTATCCTTTGCCTTATTTTTCAGAAAGTATTTAGGTCCTTTCAGATCTGACTGGTTCCCATTTGGAACTTGGTATACATTTTTTACAGTAAAAAAAAGTTAGACATCACACTATCGAACGGATTTCTCTTCGAGAAAATATATTTACTAAGGCACCATAACGATCATGATAAGATCGTTTCTTAAACGAGCATCAGACATAAACCTCGTTCCTTTTGCCTCCAGAGGAACTTTGGACAGGAGATAATGAAACTGTCGTGGTGGGTGTCGTTGCTAAATCGGATACAGCACTCGTCGAGCTGTTTTTCCTTGATGGTTCTTGAAGCATCAACCTTGGAGCATCTGGTCCAAAGCTTTCTGTTTTATTTCTAACAGGGTTGAGCCTTTCTAGATTGGGATTTTCGTGCCTACTGGTTACGGAAGCAGCACGAGTTTCGCGTGGTTGAAGACCAGGAGAGTGTGGAAGGGACATACTTCTATCTTCCCGAGAAACTGCCATTGGAGGACCAGGTAGGGAGGTTGACCTTCTACCTCTAGGATCCACAGGCACCAGTCTATTTGGCGTCGTATCGTTTGTGGCAACTACATATTGTTCAAGCTTGTCAGGACTCATCAAAATCGGCGAACGATCGTTGTAGCTTCCAAACGTTGGAGAACTGCCATGACTTCCTAGAGGACTGACTCTTTCTATCAGTGGAGTCGAACGGTCTTCTTGCCCTGTGATGCTTCCGTTACTGCTACTTCCACTTCCGCTACCTTCTTCCTCACTCGTGTTCACCTGTAAAATATAATTTTTCATTTTAATTTTAATTTTAAATAAATAATTTCCAATTAGATTTCTTTCATCTTCCAGTATTCTTACTTCAGTTAGGGTAGCTTGATGATTATCATGATGTTCCATTCCTTGAATTTGAGGACGTGATGAGGCTGATGTTGTTGTCACTAAGCCCAACTGAGTAAGTTGGCTCATAGTAACTGGTATAAAAGTACCAGGGGCTACCAGGCCAGCGCTGGTCAAACTAGGAGTCAAAACTGCTTGTGCCAAAGCAGCAGTTCCGCCCTTTCTAGAATTAGGGGTACCCTCATTTTCATGTATTGGCGAGAGAACAACTAGCGAAACATCAGTGGGATAGTGACCATTAGCTGGTATCACCCCCACGACTCCAGCACCAATATTGGCAGCATTATTTGCTGAAATGGCTAACCTTTGTTCTCGATCTACTACTTCTTTTGTTACATCCGGTGTAGGGATTCGAGGTCGATTTTTTAAAGATACTGGTACTGCATGAAGTTTCGTCAAGGTTCCTAAAAAAAATTCGTTTAGTTTTAGGAAACAGAAATTTTTATTTATAAAAGTAATTCTGAGCCAGACTGATGAAATATTAATTAATATCAAATATTTACTAAAAAAAATGCATATCTATAATACCTTGTCGACCCATACGTTGACTTCGAATGCTTTTACGGCCTACAAGACGATCGTAAAGAGACATCTTGGGATTATTAGTAGCCGGTAGTCCTCCAGTTTCAGGACTACTGTAAACGCTGTTGTGACGATTTCTGGAAAAGAATCCACCACCACTACTGTAGGTCGTTGTAGAACTTCTGACTGAGCCCATTCTTGTTATTTGACGTTGTAGCCAATTCTTCCTTCGTTCGACTAGCGGCGTATCAACACTTTCCTGAAATTAATTTTAAAAAATACTGAATTGCTATTTAACATAAAGTTCCTGTTAAAAAATAGAAAGAATTTAATCTCAACTTTAATGTCCAATTAATGAATTTAAAATTAATTAATGATTATGAAATTCATTAAGTATGAATTATGAATTAATGAATTTATCCAGCGTTTCAAAAATGCAATGTAGATTTACTTTTATCATTTTATGATAAGGTAGTCCGGCATATGTGTACATACACTCATACAGAACTTTAATCTTGTCTCATTGAAAGTGCACGCTTTTACGCATAAAGTGCGGAAACTCTTTCTTTACTGTAATTCGTAATTCTAGTTACCAGGTAATTTTTTTCTTTCAATTATATGTATAAAACTTCTGCCTTTAAACTAGTTTCCTTTACATTTAATTACCAAAAATGAAAAATGAAATTTATTATTCATAGGTAATATTATAATTTTATATGATATGAATTCATTGGAGAAGAAAAGAGTTTGTGTTATTGGTGGAGGTGCTGCTGGACTCTGTGCACTAAGACATTTGTCAACAGATTTAAATTATTTTGAACCAGAAGCATTCGAGCAGACAGGATATATAGGAGGCACTTGGGTTTATGATGAAAGAATCGAATTGGATGATAATGGTATTCCAATTCATACCAGCATGTACAGAGATCTTAGGTTTGATAATTTTCTAACAATAAGAAATATATAATTTTATCGGTATAACGGTATTTCATTAATTAAAAATTCTTCACATAAATTCTGATTTTTTAGAACTTTAATCCCTTGTGATATATTAAACTTTCCCGATTTTCGACGAATGAAAGGAGAAAATGCGAGTTGTGTTCATCATGAAGTAGTTTTATCTTATTTAAAAGATTATGCTGATCATTTTCAGATTCTAAGATTTATCAAGGTCAGCCGCTGAACATAGTAATAAATTTAAAATGACTAGTATCTTTTATTTTTTAATATAAATTACTTCTCCGTAATTTTGGACATTTATTGAAAATATGTATAATTTAGTTTTATATGAAAGTGGAAAAGGTTCATCCGAAAGTAATTAAAATTAACGAAAAAACAACTACTATTTGGCATGTGGAAATAAAAGATTTGAAATCAAAAGAAGTATTTCATAAAGAATTTGATGCTGTAATGGTTTGTTCAGGGTATGTATGTAATATTGAATTATAAATAAAAATTAATTACACTTCAACATATATTATATCCATCATGTTTCTATATTCACAGAGAATTTTTTGTGCCAAATATACCAGTAATATCCGGTATAGAAACATTTCCGGGTAAAATACTACACTGTCATTCCTACAGAAAACCTGAAGATTTTTCCAACCAGAAAGTGATGATATTTGGTGCAGGACCTTCTGGTTTGGATATTGCGATAGGATTGCATTCACACGCTACAAAAATTTATTTAAGTTATGATGGTCAAAAGTAAATACTTAAATTTTCAAAATCAGAAAAACCAAAATCCCGAATTTGATGACTGAGATTAACTAAAAAAATAATATGTTTTTGTTTCTTAGACTAGAGACTCTGCTACCACCTTCCTTGGTTCAAGTAACCGGGGTCGAAAAAGTGGAAAGAGATAAATTTGTCTTAAAAGACGGAAGCTCAGTTTCTGCAGATGTTCTAATGTATTGCACCGGGTATTTAACTACCTTTCCCTTCTTAGATAAAACTTGTGGAATAACAGTAGATGATAACTATGTATCACCTGTTTATAAACACACGATCAATGTTAATTATCCAACCATGTGTTTTTTGGGAATTAGTACTCGCTTGGTAACTTTCCTTATGATTCATTTCAAGGTATGTTAATTTTGATTATGATTAAAATAACTATCAATATAATTATTCAAATAAAAAGCTTGAATGAACAGGAATTTATATAAAAACTTTTACAGGCACAGTATTTTCTCGCTCTATTGAAGAATTCGTGCTCCTTGCCTTCTCAAGAAGAAATGTTAGAAGACTCAAGATTAAAAGTCTCCAACAAAAGGCATGCACACCGATTATTCTTCGAGCAGTTTACTCTCATTGATTTTTTTGTAAAAGAAGCTGCACTTGACCCCTTGCCACCTTTCTACCGAAAAGTTTATGATCTTTGGTTTTCTAAACGAGAGTGCGATAGGTGGCATTGTAAAGACTGGAAGATAATTATATCTGAAGAAGATTCAACTATTCACCTAATTTCAGAACAATTTCATGAAACTTGCAAGTTTTAGAATACTGAATAGTAGAATTTTTAAAAATGTTATTGGATTGGAATGTTTTCTTGTAACTTAAAGTAGAAAATCACGTTTTTCGAGTTTTCGAAGGATGGTTTCTGGACTTACGTAATCGGCATACATGTCATCCTGATGCATCTTTCGATGTTGATTCACAGAGTGGATTTGCGTTCCGAGCATTACATTCGCATAAAGAGCGTCGCTTTCTTTGACTTTGTAGTGTTCAGCCGATCCTTTGGGTTCCTCCTTTCTGTATTGCTCACTGGCAACTGTATATGGCAGATCTTTTGGTATCACTTCGTCCCAATACTGATCTTTCAGAAGTTCTGGATGTTCCTCATGCATTTCATCCACTATCATGTAACCAGCCTATTATAGATTAAAATTTTAAAAATTATCCAAACTTGAATGTTATTTATTTTGATTTGTTTTTAAAGTACCCAATTTATTTCCCATTGGGTCTGTGAGGCCTGTAATGGTAATATAATACTGAAATTTTATTTATTACCTTAATGTGTCGATCAATCAGCCAGTTAAGTTCAATATCGTCATCATCTTCACCAAACGGATTGATTAATACCTCAGCTACTTTGAGCCATCCAACGTAGAAACAAAACTGGAAATGATTTAAAAAATTTATTTCATTGCATTCTATTTAATAAATCAATTATTTAGAAGGGGAAATTAATCTCACCTGTAGAGCAGTGAAGAATGGAAAATACATATCTGGCACTTCATACTTTCCACTTTTTTGATCAATCTCACGTGTGAATTGTCGGCCCAAGAGAGCAGAAAAAAAATATGCATACAGGGAAAGGGTAACCACCTGAAATAAAGTAAAATATAGTTTCAATATCCCAATATTTTTATAATCATCTCATCCAAAAAGTGAGGGTATAAAAATACATAAATTTTAGGAGATATAACAGATTTTAAAGAATTAAAAAAAATTTGCATTCAAGAAATGTCAGATTTATGTTAAAGCTTCTGCAAATTTTGAAAGGATAAATGGCAAATAATCAAGACTTCTTTCACAGTAAACGTGCTGAGTTTACTGCATGGAAGCAATCAGAAAGTTTTGTTTTACGTCGACGATTCTAAAAAGAAATGTCTTTCCGTTGTATGTAAGTAAGCCTTGCGCAACACATAAGTTATAAAGTATGATCGCTCGAATTACGTCGATGAGGAACTTGTAGTTAGAACGATGCGTGTTGATTTGCTTCCACGATAAAAAGTATTTCTATGCTGTCATTTCAAGGTCCTTGTGTGATATTTTTTATGAATTTCTTGCAATATAAGTAGCAGCAAATTTTCTAATCAATTTAAATTAATTTAAATTAATAATCAATTTAACAATTCTATCACAAGGAATCGAATCTATTCTTAGCCTCAGAGTCCATTTTTATTTCTCATTAAATTATATCTTTATAAACATATATAATTATACATATATAATGCTTTTTATCTCATACAGTTGACTTTCTCCTTCGCAGTGAGATTCGCTGGATTTAGTCGCGTGCATTATATGCACGTGCAGATTTTCAAAGTCGATGAACGAGGCTTGATGATTTATATCAAGGCCGAACTGATTCAACCTGAACATTGGACAACGCCTTCCACCTGGAAGTTTATCAGTAAACGGTAGTTTATGCTGATCTCAAACGAAACGTTTATCCTCGTTTCTTAAGCTCAATCGCTAAATCGTATGATTCTATATTATAGTCTGGACTTTAACTTATGACGTCTAGGAAGTTAAAAAAAAAAATCTTGAAGACTGAACTCCTTGTATCTGAAGTCCTATTTATTTTTAAGAGAAATTCTTAGAATATTATAGAAGAGAGTTTACATTTTTTATTTCGGCACAAGATTTGTGATTCATAAATTTGTCTTATAATCAAGACCGATTCAACTTTATTAATTTATACAACCAATGAATTTAAATTAAACGAGCTAAGATTTGAACGATTTTCTGGTCTAGAGGCATTGATCTTCGAGAAACAAAAATTCACTTTCTAAAATGAAGCAACTACAATTCCCATTGAATTATTTCTTTCACGTTCTTTATTTTACTTTTCCTACGTTAAAAATTTTTTCTAGCAGCACTTGATGCATATTAAATCGTTTTTTTTATTATCTATTAGCTGAAATTTTGCGATCTTAACGAGCAGATATTTTGCAGAGTAGTAAGATATATTGTTAATTTTATTGAAACTGACTAATCACTAATTTATTACATAATGGCGAAGTACAATTAATTAAAATTCTCTGTAATTTGAAATCTCACTTTGTTTTGTAAGTACATAATTGTGATATTCAGTTGTGATTTATTCGCAGATCACGATAGATTTCTTTGGTGATTGATTCCTTCAATTTTTCCGACGATTTTCAATTTTTCCGTCGACGATTCAATGAGAATTAAACTTTCGCAAAGTCGAATGGAATATTACTGAAGGTTGTTGAATGTATTATTATTGCTAATGTATGCGAACTATCGTTGAAAAAGACTATCATGAATTTAATTGAAGAGAGATTTATTAAAAATAATTAATCCTTTTATTTTATTTTTATCGTTACCTATATTTGCCCTCATTTAAGTCTTCACTAAAGTTTAAAATTTGAAAAAAGTGTTCTAGTTTTTCAATGCTTAATTTACATTTTAGAAAACATTATTACTAGACTCATTGAGAAGAGAATGAAAGAAGCGGAGGCTTTTCCAAGTCACGTACATTATCATGACAAAATTACGGAGGATCTTTTACGTCGTGAAAATAATGGCACATAACTCGACAATTAGGGAGGTTTTCTGATGAATAATTATCGTTGCACAATGCGATGCGCTCGTCTAATTGCAAATACAAAACATTTTTCTCGACTAAGTTAAAATATTACGCCATATGAGGATAAAAAGAGATACAATAAAGTAAAACCATAATTGTAGTAAATGATTAAAATTAAAAGGGTGTATTCACGTATAATGTGTGAGATAAGAATAAACAAATAAATATTTTAAATGAAAATTATTTTTAAAAACCCGGTAGCGAAATTTGTAAGTGGTAATTGTTTAAATAATCTGAAGAATTTTAACAACAATACAAATAATAATTTTAACTCTATGGTCCAATACAAAAATACTCGTTATTGCTATAATGAACATTATATTGATTAAAAAAACACAGTTCAAGAATTTATGTTATGTTTATATTTTGACAGGTTTTTTTAATCAGTGAAGTTCAATAGAAATATGAAAATATTTAAGAGCTATTATTAAAAATTTATATCGCGAATTTAATTTACAATTCAATATAATAACGGGTTTATGATTTAAATTAATATAATCAAATAATCAAAGTAATTAATTCTGCGGAATAAAAATCTTTGTTTTTAAGGAAACATTGTTTCATGAAATGAGTCTTCCTTAGAACTGCACACGTGATTTTCGCTTTTTATGAGGACATACACACGACGCACGTGTAGTAAATATAAAATTATAATATCCGTAATTATGTAGAATAAGGTAACGATTCGTGTAATATCTGTCGCAATAAAAGAAGCTAATCTGAACTTCGTGCCAGGATAAATCCCGATAAATCCTCTGTCTCCCGTAAACAAGAAAAACTATGTAGAACTTAATACTTCAAAATAACATCACTCAATCATCAAAAAATTGCTTGTGTTTTAAAATTGTATTGTTAAAATTGCTCTTGCAAAATACAATATACTGCATTACTCGAGTTTGAGAATTGATCATCAATGCATAGCGCATACTTATCGCTTCCATTTTTGCAGCATGTGATGATAATTGTCATTGTTCAGTCAGACAAAATAACGAAGTAGTTCTGAGTCAGTAACATACCTTATAATTCGTTAAAAATGGTGCGAATGACATTTTTTCCAAGCATAAGAAAGACATAAAATGTTGAAGCTGGTATATAAGAACTATTTTAATCTTTATTCGCTCTGCTATAAATAAATAAACATAAAAGCAAAAATTACCTGAGTATAAACGAGAGGAACACAGACAGTATCATAGCCAATTAGAGCTCCAAGTCTCTTTCTAATATCGCTGAGTTCTACAAGAAGAGTTTGCACTACTTGATCACTCGTAATCAGAGCTTCCTTTCTGGCCCTATTGATGATATTTGTTGCCCAAACCAATGGCATCCAGTACTTGGACATTGCTGCTTTTTTGTTCATCATCTCGAAAATCTTTTTTTCTGACTCCATCATGAGACCTGAAATGAGAAATCAGAAAATTTACTTATTTGAATTGTATTGTCTTATATAAATTAGTATCTGATTCAATATTCTTACAAAAAATTAATCAAACGGAAGTGCAGCTTATAATTATAATTCTATATATAAATTCCATTTACTACTTTGAGACTGAGTAATTAACCAAGGAGAACTACTGATAAATTCTAAAGCAATTGTAAGTGAAATGATATATATTCATATCAAGTTCAAAGCGTTCCAAGTTTTTACACAAACGACCTTCTCGAATGTTTCTAACGACGCGGAACGGCAAAAGATCCTGCTTTCGCTTACTTCTTTTGCATCCACAAATTTCATTGCAAATCAAGAAGTATTTTTGTTATTCGAGCTTGAAATATATTTATATTTAAAATAATTAACAGTAATTAATAATAAATTCATAAATGTGGTAGTTTTGATGAAAAAAAGAAAAGTTGATGAAGGAAAGAAATTCCTAAAATGACAGTGCGAATTCTAATTATGATTTTCATTGTGTGAAATATCTTTTCATTATTACAATTACACGTATAATATCGTTTGTGCACAAAGTCATGCGTATTATAAACATTTATACTACTACTACTGTTCAGTGTCGATGCAGTTAACGCATGACTAATGTCGTTGACTGTGTAATGTGTCGTATCAACCCAACGTCGTAAATTTCACATGAATCAATTTTCAAACTCATCCAAACAAGAATTGCACTCGTGTAGTATATGTACATATTTAATTAAAGGAGATTCTGTCGATTTGTATTGTGCTGTATGGCGCCACCAGAGAAGGAAAATAATTGTTATTAAAAAACAGAAGTCTGACAATTATTATTCATCCGCAACGCCGATTGTTATGCAATCGGTGAGTCTGGTCATTCGACCCGGTCACAAACAAAGAATATTCTCGTCTTGGTAAAAGAAAACCTTTCTTGAATATATTCAAGAAAGGTCATAGTATTGATATACGGTCAAAGAAACAAATTTTTTTTAAATTAAACAAACAGTTTCTTTAAATTAAAATAATTCAAAATAATTTTGTTTGAATCAAAGAAACTTCGTTTGAATCAAACAAAATTATTTTAAAAGAAAGAAAGTTTTCTTTAATATAAAGAAATTTTAAATTTGAGTTATTAAAATAATAGTATTGATTTAAAACAAGTTTTTTTCCTTATATAAGGAAGAATGTTGATCACTGGGTGTTCGTTGGATCTCATGTCTTGAGGCATTTATAATAAATGATATAGAAAATATTTCTATAAAAATTCAATGAAACGCTCGTATATTAATATTGCTAATTAATAAATTAATATTGTTGTCGATGAACTATAACGGAATGAATAAAGATTCTCGAGGCCATCTTTTATTGTTATAAATCCTGCAAACTAAATCGTTTACCTATACCTGTCACGTATGTACAACTTGAACCGTTTTTCACGCCAGACACTTTCACGACACAGCTGAATAGCGTGAGCCAGCTGTGCATAGAATAATTATATTTTTTAGATAAAATATTCAGACCCATTTTAAATAAAATTGAGTATAATAAAGTAACTGATTCAAGTTTATAGAATGAGAGACTTTTTGGATCTATCGATCTTATTGTAAGTCCAGAAGAATAAATTATTTGATATTAATTATTATCAATTTATAGTCTTTTGATTGTTCTTTATGTTCTTTATTACGTACATATCTATATTTGAACAACTGCGGATAATCAGGAAATTATAATAATATGACAAACTTTTCTGACACCTGAATGATTTCGATACTTCACACGAATTGCTTAAAACTTGAAATAAATTAACATTTCTAATAAAAGAAATAACTTCTCCATTCTATAAAAGTAGGTCACGCTTTTTTAAATTTCGTATGGAATTTTAAGTAGTACAGCAAATACGAATTCATAAATTAATATTATGAGAAAAGAGTTTTTCTTTAAATTACAACAGTATAAACACAGAAACCATTGAAATATTTAAAAATAAATCACTGTACTACATTACTATAATAAATTATTACATCTTTATCGAATGAAATGAATTTGCTTGATCTTTCATCAGTTTTGAGGGGCCGTTTAAAAGTCTCGACGTGTTGAGATTGGGAAGTAGAAATGGAAGGCTGCTACAGCCCTGGGCATTAGTATTCACGAAGAATATTAAAGTCGTAATAATATCATTAATTTAATGGTTGCATGTACTTCAGGGAATCGATTGAGTGGATAAACGATCAGTTTACCTTTCGATACACAACCTTGCTAATATAATTCATTTGACTTGTGATTCATATTACAGAATCCCTCTGCTTTATTAGCACTAAATTATTAGTAGAGGCTGCGAATGTTTAAGTACTTTTTTCATGTACATATTATTATTATACTTTGTATTTACGGTAACTCCAATTTTCTTTAATATATTGTCCAGAAAGGATCTCTTTTATCGCTCAAGTTATACGACTTTTTTAACTTTATGTCTTTTAAAGTTATAAGATTTCGTTGCAGAAACACAGCTATTATGTGTATGATTTATAGAGAGAATCTGAGTGTGTGCTCATAATTACTTTCTGTGCTTTAACAAGTAATCAACAAAACGAGCTTGCTCGTCTGACGATAATTAAAAGAAGGATCGTGGCCTTAAGTGGCCAGTTGAAAGATTCATGCAATAGACATCTTCAACCTTGCCAATTCCACTTCGTTTTTGCAATACGGAATCACCTGATTCCTCTTAATATTACGTGGAAAAATGTGTTTGCAATAAACTGAGATTCCACGCGTATTGAAATATGCGTCAGAAACTACAAATATGCCGGATTAATTCATAGCTAGAAGGGCAAACAGTAGCATTTATCGATTCTTTTCGCACTTTTTCATTTTATCCTCTCACAGATTTGAAATTCTCGTTTTATTTCAACTAATAAAAAATAAGTGCGTATTCATTATCACTTCTATAATTGGATCTAATAAATAAATTGAAAACCGCAAAAGTGCTATTAAATCACGGTCATAAATATTAATGGTGACCACAGGTGCGTCTATTTTACTCACAATATTAATTGCAATAAAAAACAAATGAGATTTAACAGAATTTGTTTTCGATCACAATAAGAAATCGTAAAACAGCTAGAGAGTTGCGGCAAAAAAATACCCGGTGGCAGACAACAATAATTCTGATTTATTACAACAGTTAGAGGAATTAGGATAAGGAATTAGTGATAAGGTAAAAAATGAAAAACAGTTACACATCAAATGAAAAGTAAACAACGCATAAAAATTTAAAGTGTAAATATAGGTACATAAAAAAATGAATGATAAATACTGCAACATGAGCATCTTTACCAGGAAATAATATTAAGAATCAGTATGATTTTATCCTCTTCACATCATAACTACTTCTTTGCTTAACAGTACATGAGATTTGAACTAGCTGCACATGCTGGTGAGAAGTGATTTAGTATTCTAGGATGTATTTCATTTCCTTTAATTTTAATCATTTTACAAATAAGACAACTTCAGGAGAAACAGAATTTTACACTGAATTAAAGAATTCATTTAAGAGCTACTGAAATTCGTTGTTAAATAAATCTTATGAAATCCTTTAAAAATCCAGATCTTTTTAATTCTTCTGAAATCCTCCGAAACCTCTTGAAATTGTTTACAATTATTTAAAATCTTTGGAACTGTTTTACATTACTAGAAATATTTTCACTCATTTCAATACTTCGATTTTATTCGATTATAAGCTTATTCGATATAATTGCAGCCTCTTTTTCATTAATGATGATAATACCTACAGTAATGTGCTAATTGCTCGAATAAACTGCTAATCGAGAAAGCGCTTTAACTGGAAAGATGTGGAAGGCTGTCTCTTTTGTCTTCAACCTCGTAAAAGAGGAATCCACGTGATGCGAAAGGTCGTCTCATATAAGAAATACATATCAGTACCGTTATTGAGGGAATACCACAACTATGATACTTTTCTGGGTACTCATTAGCGACTCTGCAGTTGCACTCAGATTCGAGAGAAGAGATTTGAGATTGTTAATAATAATCACAGTGTTACATTCATCTAGCAAATTACCATCTATAGGAAGTAGATTACAGTCCTCGTTAAATATCGCTCTATTTAAAGCACAAGACTTTCTGTCTCTAAGTACATAGTTGCACTTTCAAGTGCAACTACTTAAATTTCGCAATTTGCTTCATGTTCGTGGCGTTATAGCTTTTTAATTGATAGTATTCATTCTTTCTGGATCTTCATCAGTTGTTCCTGCGACTAGTTAATTTGCTCCGTGTAATTTGCTCCAGAGACAATTATTATAAGAGCAACCGGCACTTTTCCACAGGGTTATCAGTCAGAAAATAACGGGAGGCTCGTTAACGATGGAAATCCGTGATATTGCAATTGGATTTAGCCCCAGGTGAAGAGAAAAGAGGAGGAACGGCTGTGTATTGCCGACGATGGAGGAAATCGAAGATAGTCAGTAATTATAGTATATCGCGGTGGCACGCAATAAAAAACACCGTAACTAACGCTTGATGGTCAGTCTATTTCTGTTCAATGAGGAAGAAAGAAAGGGAGAAGAGAGATGCACTTACACACCTATTTTCTGTAGTTGCACTGTGTTTTCTGCACGCGTCTACCGGTCCAGTCCGGGAATAGCAATAAAAGTTAGCGAGCATGTCTCTTTTTCTAACCAGTCTCTGAATGTAAAATGTGAAAGGGGGTAGAGGGGTTTTATTGGCAGGATTAAGACGGGGAAAAGGAAAAGGATGAAGCACTGGCGCCGGCGCTATGCTGTGTTTTCTAAAAATTACCCGGACGCGCGAGTAAATAATTGCTCCGCGAATGAAATTATAGCGGTTCAGCAATTACTTGCGATTTCTGATCCTTCAGTGGAATAAGGAATAAGGAATCTTTCACCAAGGATCATTTCTTCAATACACGATAATTTTCATCCTATTTAGCTCGTTTAAGTTTATTCTATTTTTATAAAACAAAAGCTTTACTGAGAATCAATTTCAATATCTTTCCACAAAATGGTAAAGTTCAGAGGGTAAATTTGTTATACAATCTGAGAGCTCTGTGAGTGAACGAACGGAATTAGTAATATTATTAAATATAATAATTATCGTTATCATCATTATCATCATCATCATCCCCATGACGAAACTCATCTATCTCTAGCCGAGACCAGAGCAAGAAACTCTCGCGAGGTAACTTGTTTCTTCCACTCGGCGCTCTCTGATTGGCCTCCTCAGTATCCTGATACATATTTTCCTTACGAATCGGTAGGCGTAAGAAGCATGGTACCTATATTTAGCACAAATTGTTCCCGGTGAGTTTCTCTTCGATTACTATCGACTGCGACGATCGACAGGTAAAGAGATCGAGAAGCATGCAAGAAAGTAAGTGCCGATCCTTTTCCATCCGATGTTATACTAATCCGCTTGCATGCGATTGATAAGTATGGGTATGTCCTGAATTTCATTGTAGCCAAACATTATTTTTGTACTGAAAATAATTTTCAAAAATGTTCAACTGTTAAAGCCAAAGTTTAACAAGTTTAACTTCGACAATAGTCGAAGTTTCTTGGATCTATCAGGATTAATCGCTTTCGTCGTTTTATTTACAAAAGTGTTGTTTGCACATTGAAGTCTTCCTGATTCTGAGTTGCTCAGAACAGTTACCACGATTCTGGGTCGCCTGGGCCGTGAACCCGTTAGCTTTTATTCTCCCTGGGGCTACTCGCGATGAAAATCTGCGGTACACAGGTCCATCATCTTGGCCTCCTCCGAAGGTGAAGTGTCCGGCCTTGGCGAAGGTCGGACCTTGGCCGTGGTACCAAAACAGGCAACTGATAAAAACAAACGAGAGCGTCCAGTCTTGACGTCCGGATTTCATTCCAATCTAATCCGAAGGAATTTTTGAATTCAAATTAATCCGAGATCCATTCGAAATCAATCCGAACTCGGTTGTAATGCGGAAAATTTCGGATTGGTTCTCACATTTGTGTCTGCAGCATTATCTTGAAGCTCCTCCACTTCTTCGAATAAATCAGCAGAATCTTCTCATAAAATTAAATATCCTCTGAGTGATTCTAGAAAAATAAAAGGAAAATTGAATACCAAGTTTTAAAAGTGATTAAATATATTTTTGTCTATTCGCATTAAAGTTTGGGTCAATGCCCTTAAATAGTCCAAACGTGACTTCATCTCTTCAATAAATAAGGTATTGAATCTCTTCGATACCATTTATCCCATTTAAAGAAGCAGACGGTACATTAACCTCTTTCGCCTTCCTTCTTTTTGCGTGTTCTTCTTTGCCCAAACTATCGTATCCGCCTTGACTTTAAAACGAAATGTCCATACTCTAAGAGAAACAACTTTTAAACCTAGAAGATTGATTAGAAATGCTTAACCGTCTTTCCAGTGTCCGTATAACTAGTCTATTGAATTTTAAATTACAAATGGATCTCACGTATCAGCAAAGTACGTTAAATTTTTTCTAAATCCAAATTTTCAATATAGCTAATGTAGACTTAACTAATTAGTATCTAAAAATTAGATCAGCTCTCTAAAATTGAGTCAGTCTTCCAGTGAAAATGAACTAAAAATCAGTATGATAAAGACACTGGATTTTTCAGTATAATTCCAGTGAATGATACTATAATTAGGATTCTCTTGCTTTATGAATTTGCAATATCTTATAAAAAATAATTGCATAAATTGTGCAAAGATCTAGAAGTTGCTATTTAAATATCAGCATCCGCATGTTTTTATAAACTATGATCTAAACTATAAAATAGAAGAAGAAATTTGCAATAATTATTTAACCTTTATACCATAGACATTTATTGATATTTATGTAGCAATTAACAGTTATTAACTTCATCGGTATTTATTCTTACTTCTCATTAAGAAAATTAAGCTGTTCAATAACACTTTGATAACAGTTTTTGATAACATTGCCTTTGTATGTTGGATTTGTTGAACTCCCAAAACAAAAGAATTCCTAACGAGTTGAAAAACAAAAGAATCAATGCAGAGATAATTAATCTTGAAGATTGTTTATAATAACTAAGGATTAATTAATAATAATGCTTAGAAAAACTCTGTTTTTAAATCTTAAAAAACAGAGACTGAAAGGTCCATAACCCATGTTGCTAAGTGTTTTACTCCTGAGAAGCCTCGCGGTCTTCCTTTGTCTCACCAAGACTGGTCATTACTACTGACTCTTTCTTCTTCTTGCACTGCCTCGTACAAGAAGTTGCTCACATAGATGTTTCTTTTCTCAAAATTCTCGTGAATTTTCAACTTCACGCCATTATTTTCAATCCCAGTTCATGAATTTCTTGTAGCAATCAATATTCTTCTCAAATCCTATTCCTTCGAATCCGTTTCAATTCCACTTGATTCCTTAGAAATCATCTAATGATCTTTAATTCATTACTTCGAAGTGGTGCCTCTTACTTGAAGTAATATTGAAATTTAAAGGGAGGTATCCAATCTCAGACAAGATCATCGGATCGTAAACAAGTCGAGGTAAGTAGGATTGAATTTCTGCATCAGGTAGAATGACTTCTAAGAAGGGCGCTGGGTTCGCTTGATCTGCCTCTGTGGGGTGCCCATTTTTCTTCAGGTAGACGATACATATACATTTTATACATAAACCACATGGACAGGCTGGTGAAGATGTATAAGTACTTCCAGATTGTATAGACTGTACAGCTACCCCAGATGAACATGATCAGCGAGGTCAACAAACGCAAGAATCCTTGTCCGCCTGGCAAGGTCGTTACGAAAGTAAAAAATAAACCATACTACCTCCTTCCCTTCCACCTTCTCGTTTTCTCTCCAGAATCCACACCAAGCTTAAGAGAACATCCTTCGTTCAAAGAACCAGTTTACCGCCTTTATGGTTCGTATACCCCAGCAACAACTACCCAGAATACCTTCTCCAGTCCACAACAAGAGTCAAGAATATCCTCAATACCTTCCAGAAAAGAGGACTTGGCTCTTGATATTTTTAGCTCTTTATGTAACACTTTATTCCGGAAAAATTATGGCTTGAGTAAAGACTGGCAATATTAAACAGATCCCGCTATCAGCATGCGGGACACATTACATGGACAATTAATAACATTCAAGTACAAACAAGATGTACAGTTACATGATTCCAATTTTGCAATTAAATATTTTTAGACCCTTCAAATCAAGATTGAAGGGATTTTAAATAATGTTAAGAAATCCTGGAAGTAAATATATGCTTTGCTTCATAAAGTTTTGAAAAGTAATTCTAATAAATTTGAGTTACGGATTCTTAATTACACTTTTCGGCCACTTCGTATAGTGGCCGATTGCAAACGGTAATTTTAAAACTCGTAATTGTAAAAACTAGCTTTTAACCCGAATTTTTTTGTGTTTTCACAATACTGGGGTCGATGACATTCTGCACTGGTTATTTTTCCGTTTATTTCCATACAGTGCGAGTCAGCACGCATACAGATCCATGTCCGGGTCTTTCGTAATCTGATAGTTCGTCCACGTTGCAAAGTTTTTGGGATTTTGAAATTTTCCTGTCTTGGCAAATAACAGATTAAAAAGCAATTTCAAAGCAAGGTAAATAATTCTAGTAATTTGAAGTTTCAACTTTCAGGATCTCGAGTCAATGGTAGATTATAATTTTGCAGCCAGGGTTATAAAAACAAAGTTCAACAACTCTGTTTATATATTTTATGACAACATAAGAAACTGGAACAGGGCTAAGTGTAATTTTTAATCATAGTCAATATAAAAATGATAATAGCAGCAGTGAAACTTCTATTTGTCTAATTTTTAAAAATCTTTTACAAAGTTATGTGAAAATTAATTTGAAAAGTTACGTTAGAGTTGAAACAGTAAATTGATTCTGCAATTATACGCGCCTGTGCTACAGAATGCAATGCTCGTTAGCTGACGACAATGCCAGCCAATAGAAAACTTTCGCTGATTCTGCTCAGGGACCTGAGAATCTCGAATTTCACTCACTTCTTTGTTAAAATGCATTTTGTATCAAAGATCGATGTCTGATTAAACTTTCCCTGATATACAGAGAAAGTGTAAATCAAGGTACTCTTGTAGATAATGATGATGATTATGTCCATTATGAAGATTCAATAAGAAGGCTTTTCGAACGAAAGTGTTAATCAGAATAACCAACACTGAAGTCAATCTGCCTCTGGAATATATACATTTTGTCTACGGTTTACACTTGCCAGGCCTTTATGAGGAAATGATGATTAATAGTAAGTGAAATATGACATACAAGTGTAAGAATAGTAATCTGCACTTTGTACTAATAGAGAAGCACAATTAGATTATATATAATAATCTTTCTAATATGTAATTACATTTTGATTGTCAATTAATATTTTCGATTGAATAAAAAGTCATTTTACTCAAAAAATTAAGAAAAAATTATAAATCTATTCCAATGACTCCTGAAATCCCATAAAATTTCTTAAACTGATTCTAAAATTACTGAATTTCAAATTGAAATCATGTGATTTAGTATCTTTTCGTATTTGAATATTATTAATTATCCATGCAATGTTTCTCGCACTTTAGGGCTCATATATAATATTGATAGTTATAAAATAATTAAAATTTGAAAGCTTAACAGTTTGAATTTTTTTAAAGTTCATTTACTCAAAAATTTTGAGTCTAATGCAAAGTAAAGAAACTCGTTCCTTCAGAATACGGCTTTTTAATAAATTATCGATTAATATATTTGAATGTTCTTGTGGTCGCGAGTACAAACAATGTTGATAACCACGGAGGACATCAATATATAGCGGTTGAAATCGTCCTTAAGATATATTAAACAGTCCAAGGTTAGAGACTCACGCATCGTAAAATCAGCAATAAAAATTGTGAGTATGTGATGCAAGAAGTATTTAAGCAGATTAGACATTAATCCACCGTAAATTTCTACTTACGATTTTAAGTTTTTAAGACTATTCAGAGTATCTATAAAATTTGATTTAATAATGATATAACTGCTTATTGTCATATAATTAATAATTACTCTAATTACGTCTTCTATACCTCTTATGTTCCTTGAAAACATATTGAAGAAGCTGATTTTTTAAATTAATAGCGTAATTATTTTGTTAATTAGTTGGCAAGTTTATGGATTAATGTAATAAATGTAACTCACTGACCGACGTCGACTATGTGCTGAAGTGTTGGGAAACGTCTTTTGACTCGCAAAGAAATCCTCTGCAATGTTATGACGTAGGCAAGAACAGCATATCTAACAATGTTCCGCCTCATCAAACGACCTCGCTCGTCCTGAAAATTGAAGATGATTTTATTAAGGTACAATAATGCATAAAATGAAAATAAATGAAAGTTCTCTCAATTTTAATTGAATGTAAACAGTATTTTCCCCATTACCGGTAAAAATTAACGCGTTATCGTTACTGTTATCCAAAATAAATAAAAGTAAAGGTACGTCAACTGCTACCAATTTATAGATTTTTAATATCGCTAATAAAAATCGCTAATAAAATAATGACATTTTCTTATAAATTTAGGGGGACGAGTGTAAGAGATTAGAATCTAAAATCCATTCGAAATTGATATTCTGACCAAGCAACGCGACATGGTGTCGCCGACTATAATGTTGATTGGATCAAATACAGCGATTCGTTTATATTTGTATGTACAATATGTATATCGTTTGATTGCAAAACTTGCAAGTCGTTACTAAATAGGCAGTACTCAGAAGCAAAGGAATGAAGGAAAGAAATAACGAGAACCAAACAATCTGCTAGATCGAAATTTTTTTTATTTTCCCTTGCGCTGCCAAGCACTTAGTCAAAACCCGCGTGGGGAAAGTGGCGAAACATGCAGGGAAACGTGTCTGGCATCTCGAAAGTCGTCTCGGAAACGAATTTTGGCTCGAGTCAATCGCCCCTTTCGAAAACTATTAAAAGTTTCATTGCACATTCGATGCGTGCGGAAGGTGAACGTCTTGAGGAAGATCATCTTTAAAAAAGTCCTGGATAAAGTTACCAGATGCGTCTAGTTATAATAATACATAATTTTAAGGAAATTTAAGGGATTGTCCAAATTATTCGAGAGCAGAACTACTATATATATATATTTTTTTTACAATGTAGTGAAAAATTCTGATTAGAAAAGGGAGGTGGTAAAATGGGGCTTGGAAAAAAGGGTTGCAAAAATCTACTGGGGAAAGAAAATTTGAAAAGGGTAGGTAAGGGAATTTTGGGAAAAATAGATAAAAAAAAGTGCCAAGAAAAGGAAATTGGATAAAAAAATTGAAACCCCTGTTTTATTCTCCTTGTGTTAAATGGAATTTTTCCCTTGGAGTCTTGAAATAATTTCCGTGCATGGAATTCCGATCTCTTGTATGGCAAACGTGCACAAATGCCCGGCTACAGGAATATTATACCTTTCGCGAAGGAGGGTGGGGGAGAGTCATCACTGCCACGGGGTATGCATTTCAATAAGATTTCAATGAAAGGTATTTCTCGATCCAACTGGCACTGCCCACAACATTCATTCATAAAATTGGATCTTCAGTGGCGTAACCGAAACCATAAATACGATGATGAAAATCAATTAAAGTGATTAGAAACATTAGATCAAGTTTTTGAAAGTTTGAAACATTTTTTGGAATCACATAAATGTGTAATAAATAATATAAAAATATGTGCATATAAATAAATGGATAAAATTAAATCTGCGTTTAGCTTATTATTTTAATCCAAGTTTGGAGCCTCTTTCAAAAGTCTCTGGTGAAAAATGATCGAAATCGCTTTCGTTGGCATTTTTGACCTCTATTTACTCAAAAACCAGAAGTGAAAGGCAATTTATGCTTTCAGATTCGGATTCATCGTACAAAAAATGTCCAAGAGAAATAAAAGGTGCTCGTTATTTACATCACGATTATATCTTTAGTTATTTTCGGAGAAATTATAATGAAAGTAACTAGTTCTCATCAGCCAAAATTCATGCCAAGGATTTATTCTTAAAATTTATGCTCTTGCTGATAGATTGGGGTGAAAGAATTGTTTGCGTGAACCCGATGCTTTTTGCCTGATAGATTACAATGAAGGACCAATTACTGGATGCTCGTTTCATTTTTTGTTGGGTGTGGCATACGTAATGCGTATGCTAGTCTGGGCAGCAACTTACGTGGGTTAACGACATTAAAACGTGTCACGGCGATTCATTAGCGTAATGATCTTCGAGTAGTGCAGCAACTTTAACCACCTTACGTTCGAACAAGGTTGCATCGATTATCTTCTTTAGATTCCGTCACCAATTAATCGCAGAAATATTTAGGTGTCTTCGCAATTATAAAAAGAGTAGCAATATTATTCGCAAAAAATTATGTTATAGTGCACAGGAAACTTTGTATGGACAATATTCAAATTTAAAAAAGTGTGTTATATAATTTATTAAGTAATCTAATTAATATAAGCTTTTCTTTTTTAGAAAAATGAAAAAAAACTCACGTTTCCAGGAATGGCAGCACTGATGAAAAGTGCAAGATTGTCTGGCCAGGGCAGAAGTTTGTATTGCTCCCACCATCTTTTGACTACAAGTGTCACGTAAAATCCGAGGACGAATGACATCGGAATTGACTCGCTTGAATTGGCAAAATAGTATCGAATATTCTCGAAGACCCTGAAATAATTAACACTTAGTTATTTAAAATAACAGAAAAATTGTATGTAACTAAATAAAAAAATAAAACTAGGATGTTTCTAAATGACTGAGGAATATTACATTTTCAGGTGAATAGAATATTAGTGCTTTATAAATAATTTAAAAAATAGAAGAACTAAACTTCAGAAGTAGCACGTATTATTATTTAACTTCAAATCCTAAAAGATTTTTTTAAGTCATTGCACTAATCCTCGTAAAGCGTAAAATGTTATTTATTGATGTTTTATCTATCTAAACATAGTTTCCGTTCATATCTAGAGCGAGGTTGCGTTCGTGAAGCACTCATAGAAAAAAAAAACTTTCCTTTGAATACCAAAAACACTATAATCCGAGTGAAAAGAATTATGTACGCAACCACAATGATAGTTCAATAATACTGTCGATTGAGAAAGAGAATTAAATAAAAGAAAGCTCCCATAAAAATTTTTGCAATTCATTGAGATTATTTCCAAATCTTATGTCTGATAATACTTTCAAATTTGTTTTTTACTTCCTGGGTTCTATAATTTTTATTCGGTCTTTTAACAATATCAGGATAAATAATTGCCTTCAATTAAAAATTTTTATAATGGAAATACTTTATTTAAATAACTAATATTTAAGCGATCAATAATCTCCGGAAAATTCGAATATTCAGCACCTGCATGGATATTTAAATTATCTCGAGCTAAAACTTATAATTCTGTGATTGTGTTTTTTCCTAGGATAAATGTCAAATGCTTCAAAATGAACTTTATTGAACTCCTTTGCCTTTTAACTTCTTTCTCAACAATTCTAAAATATTTAAATTGTCTATCTAAAATTTATTTTCAGTTAAAACAATAATGTCAAGGTTGTGAGGATGAGCTTAAAAAATGAAGGAGCCTCCAAGTCAATGTTAGGCCAAGGTTGAAATCGGTTAAAAAAAATTTATCTGCTCATTTAAAACGCGATGGCAGTTTTATGAGAATTTTTATGGGAGGTGAGCCCACTCGTATTCGACTGTATTTGCCGTTTCTCTTTCCCAAGAAGGGTTTACAAACGCGTATTATCAATTTCACATGTTTGATGATAAGAAGCTTTACTCAAGGTTTAAAAAATTGTTTAAAACTTGTTTTTACAAGGACTGTTGATTCAAAAAGTAGAGCAACGGGTAAAACATTTAACTGAAATTTTAGCTTCCATTAATGCCCCATAAAGTACCTGATTTCCAAAGAGATTATTGATTTAGATGAATTTAAAAAGTTTTAAAATTATTCAAAAACTTACTTTTGCTGTTCTTCGTTGAGAGCATATCTGTATGTAAAGTTGATGATGTAATAAACGAAAAGGTAAACGAGAAGTTCTCGCCAGATGAGTTTGTAAACAGAACCTCGCCATCTGTAAAATAAAGAAAAGATTTGAAACAACATTATAAAAATTCATTTTGGCGGTAGAAAAAAAGTGATGTGGCGCCAGTTGGATTGAATAATCGTTTTACTTTAATTCACGGCTTCGGCACGTGCCATAGTAATTACCATGACAAAGGTGAATTCCCTTCTGGCGATTAATGAGATAATTTATTGCCTATCGTACGACATGTCAATACCCGCATGTTTAATTTTTTGTCAATCTCTGTCAATTCCTGATCATTATTATTCTATTCACGAAATCTATGCTAAAAGATTAGTCATTAAAAGGTATTCAAATTAAAAAAAAAATTACATGATTTCAATTTTAAATTCAGATATTTTATAGACATTTTAAGAGATTTTATTTAATTTTTTGCAGATTTTAATGTAACTGTACTTTAATTACTTAATTAAAAGCATTTTGTAGTTGGTATTTCTTATAAACTTTATTAGTATGTCACGGATATTAACAATAAAAATACTGAGTCATCCAAAATGAATTTTCGATACGAAAGAATTTTTTGAGCTCATTAATTATGAATCAAATTCTTCATTTATAGGCTTGTAGAATATGTAAATTATGACCAAAGTGTACTTTTTACCACTCGAGTGTCAATAATTAGCAATCACTGAAAAAATGAGTTGCAACTATTTGTTTGTAGTAAAAACTTCCTACTACTAAAATAGATATTATATTTTTTTTCCAGTGATAAAGCATTTATTATACTTTTTTACAATTATAGAGTTTCTCATAAATTATAGCAAGAAAGTAATTTCTTTACTTATTCGTGGAAATAAAATTAAGGAAGAAATTGTGTTCTGATAGGAAGGAAAATAGTTCTAATCGATTCTGGGGAATGAGAAAGAGAATGGAAAAAATAGAAAAACCCAGTACCGGATGTCCGGTACATTGAGAGAGCAAACCTGATGCAGTCATGACACGATAATGTAACTATATGACCATTTTAAAATACTTATTTACGAAAAAAATAAAATTTAACATAAATAAGCACAAATGAAGATTACTTGTCCGTGGCAATTTTATGGAGAGCTTTGATAATTTAAGAGTTTTGCTTTAGTATTTTATTTTAACTTATGTAACTTAAATACCAATTGTAATCAATCTACAAATTTTTATACGCTATATATTTTACTTGGAGAAATAGAAGACGATTCCACTTTCTTCTGTCGTGTCTGACTACACAGTATTTGTTCTACTGTGTCAGTCTGAGATGTTTTTACTTTATGCGAATATGAGCTCTGAGATCATGGATGAGATTTACCTTCTCCACTTTATCACTTTGTGGAAAAAAAGCACTTTTTCAAATTTTATCTGGAAATATATTCAGGAAAATATCCGCATTTTCCTGTTTATAAATTTTCATAGTACAATACATAGAGTGTTGCGAAATTTGTAATTTGTTTCATAAAAGTATGCAGAAGAATTTAATGATTTTCAAGAAATTTCACAAGATTTCTGAGATATGTGAGAGCTCTACTGACAATCTTCTCATACTGATTAAAAATGTATTAGTCTTGAAAATCATAAGTAGAATAGACTGAAGATTTTCATAAGACTGAATATTTTCAGTCGAGAATTTGGAAAAATGCAGATCTTTAGAGCTTCAGGGTCAATTTGCAAAAACAGTCGGTAATGTTTGTAACATTATTGAGAAGCATAAGCGGAAAAGATTGATAGGTGTAATTACGACTTCAAGTACTCTTCCTACTCGACATAATGCACGACTCATGGTTTGCTCTTGAGATCTAGCAGGCGAATGGTCGATCATGTCAGTGAAAGAATTCGCATTAATCATTTCTTCGTCAAAAAGTGTTCCAAGCCTTTTAATTAAAATCATATTAGGAATCTCGTATTTCAAGATATTATCATCATATCGAATCACTGATCTATTTCCCAATTAGAAAGACTCAAATTTTATTGACACATGCTGGAGAAACCTATTAATTTTTCTTAAACTGCTTTGCAATTTAGGGTCAAACGTGTCATGAGAATTTTTACTATATATTTATAAATTTTTACTATGTATTTATATTACTATTGTTACTAAATTCTAGAATGCTATAAATTCTATTTCCTTGTAAAAAAATATGATCAACAGTTCAAAAGTGTATTGGCTAAAGTAATAAAATCGACTTTTGGCCTACTTTCTTGAAAGTGGGATGCTGCGGGGATTTCCATCACAACGTAAGACAATATAATAAGGAAACAATAGGTTTGCTGTTACGTATGTAACGTAGGTGTTTTGGCAGTAGGTATATATCAAATCCATTGTGTAGGCTCGCCTTCATCGTAATTGCACTAAAGTACTTAATGACAGATTAAATAATCAATACTTATTGAACAAAATTGGAAAGTTTGCAAAAATATTTTTTCGCATTATCAAAAAAATTCCTTTCACTCACTGAAATACACTTTTTTACTTTCAAATCTAAAGATATTTTTTTGAATTTTTAAATGTGTTGTTATAAGCCTCCGATTATATATTAAGTATTTTCCAGGAATGTAAACAAGTAAACAAAACATTAAGTATATTGTGAAAGATAAGATTTGTTGACGATTATTCTATCTTTGTTTCAAGAAGAGGAAAAAGAAAATTTCGAGATGGTGATAAATTAATTCCTTAAGCGAATACCTCTTTATAATGCAAAATAACTTTAATCTAATGATATAACAATATGTATAAGAAATATTGTATAAGAAATGCAGTAAAGAAATAATTCTAAAAATAATTTCAGTCGCTTGCACTTCTTAAAGTTTTTAACATCTGAATTGTATCTGAGACTAAATAAATTGTACATAAAAATCATTCCATTTGTCTAGTAATTTTTGCTGTCATCGAGTTGCCATTTTTTTGCTTTTTCCTTAACTCTTAAGTCATTGAAAAAGAAAATACTGGATAAACAACTCGAATCCTGAAAATACTGACGCACAACTAAAAAGTTCAGCAGATTTTTCCATCTGGAATTCTTTTTACTCATCTACTTTTTATTCTCAACTACTCAATAAAATTCGAAAATACTCAACTATTATTGCCAACAAAAACTTTGCTTCGAACTTATTCAAACGAATTAATTTGGAACTCAATTGGAATTCAGTAAACTTCGAAAACTGTTGTTAAATATTTTATCTGAAGCTTTATCGCGTAAAATAGAACCCTGCTGTTTTTTTAACTCTCTGGTTAGAGCCAAATTAATAATATTTCATTCTTTAGCATTATCTGCGAAATAAGTAGCAGGTACAAGTCTCATTGTTAATGAAACGAATCTAAGCGCCAGAGTGCATGTCGCGGATAAGGTGAAGTGATTATTCTTATCGTGCTAAGTATCGTCGGTACTTCTTTTTAGTCTTTTATCCGAAGAGTAAAGGCGATAGTGTCTGTCGAGTCTTTGTTATCCACCAGGGGCCGAACCCGTCCGGAAAACCAGTTTCGCTAAGAAAAAAAAAAAATCTTTTGCAAAAGAAACTAACGACGCCTCGAGAATAATTCACGTGCGTTAGTGTCTAGCTAACTATTTGCGATTATAAATCTACGGCAGTTGCAAAGCTCAAACTTGACAAAGGTTATTGAATTTATGTTTTGTCCAATTTACGAGTATAGCAATATTTAATAGGTTTAAATCAGAAGTCCTTTGAAGCCTGTCCTTCAATAATATTATGATCCTTGTATTTTACTTGTGGCATCTTCATAAGATTTATGCCAGTGTCTAGGGTTTTTCTATTTTTTCCAAATAACTATAATTTGTTGGAAAATTTGTTACAATTATTATTTTACTATGAATTTATCGATCCACCCTATAAATGATATAGGGGGATTGGATTGATTGAGATTCTGATTGGCTAATTCGACTATTACAATTTGTTTCATCATAGTTCCCGATGGATTGACTTAAAAAATTCGTCTGTCTATTTCCAGATGAAAAACACGGGACAATACATTCTACCGTGACCTACTGACATACAACTGTTCACACCAGATTTCTTCCATATATCCATGAGTGATGTAAAACTGATTTTGCATTTCTTTTTCCTCATTAAAAAATGTCGAATAAATTAAAACGCAGGAGGTTCGAAAAATATTAACGCCTTTGTGCACATGATTCTGTGCAAAGACGTTTCGTAAGGAAAATTTAAATAAAATAGGTTTCTCTCTCGGAACTCCGAGGTCTTTTCAGATTTATATATCGACACACGTAATTTTTAGGCTGAAAAAACTGTTGTGTCTCTTTAAAGTTTAAAGATATATACCGCTATACTTTTACTAATGCGTCAGTGCAATTTTTTATCCGAAAGGAATAATGTGAGGAGTTTCTGACTCTAGAAATGACGTCATTCAAGGAAATTAAATGACTTCGAATCTCATTTAAATTAATTTACTTTTGACGTATGCTCAAATTATTTTTGTAAACCAATCACTTTTCAAATTTTAATGCAAGTTTTTTGTGAGTCTATGCTTCATAATATCTTTGAGGAGTGTCATGAATGATTTATATGGATATACGCTAATGTTGCTCTAAGCTACCTTTTTTTTTTTGCTAAAAAATGACGTATTTATGTTGTGTAATTAAAAATGGAAATTCACATTTACTTTTCGCATCGAGTGAAAGTAGACGATCATGGTTCATTTTTTAAACTACACCCGCATTTATGAGATAATGCTTTCAGCGAAAAGTGTGGCTACATTTCGCTGCCACGCATAAACAGAACCAGACGTCCTCGAACCCTCCGGAGTGAAATGAGGAAACTATGGAAGGAATGAATCCACTTGAGGTAGGTAATGCTCTCGTATTACAAACTTCCCGTGAAAGAAATTACGAATTGTATTAAAATTATCACAGTATTGAATTTTGACCTTCACTTTTAAGACCTCGGTATGATACTCTGTATAAGTACACTCGTGCTATGTTCGGTTGCATGATTTACTGGTGTAGCGATCAGCCTGTTATGCCAGGCAAATTTAACTTCATAAATTGATTAGTCAAATATCCGGGGATTAGATAAAAAACGGATTAAAATAATGCGATAAGTAAAAAGGCAGAATATACACAAAAGAAATGAAAAAAGCCTTTCTTCCATAATAATATAGAACATTTTCTGTGGTTTTTGCTGAAGATTTCAGATTTGATTCTTATCTGATCTTATTAAGCAATTTCATCTTGCGCCGAAATAAGATATGATCTATTGGAGTCAAGAGTCAATATATGAGGCAGAGAAGTTGAGTAAAAATGTCAACTCGTTTTGCTTTGTCGACCTTCGGTTTCAGTAATCCACGTGGACTGACATTTGAGAACAATGAGATGTAACGAGTGAAAGGCGGGAGTGCAAAAAGTACTTTCGAAAATCACCACTCTTGTAGAAGCTGGTGCCTGCACAAGCTGATTGAATCTTTTTAATAAATAAATTCTCTCACACACTGGAGGATTCTGAAAATATTCCTAAACTCTGATAAAAGTAGTTCCTATACTACACTGAGAAACTCTATGTTAGAAAAATTACTAATATCGATAGCAAGTAGGGGCAAAATCTCAAAATTGAGTAATTTTTACTATTTAAATAGTAATTTTTCCTATTTAAATAGTAAAATTTATTATTTTCTGTATTAAAATGTCTCAATTTTGGGATTTTCCCCTACTTGCTATCGATATTAGTAATTTTTCTAACACAGAGTTTCTCAGTGTACTGATAAACAATATCTCTTCGAATCTCTTCAATTCTTTGAAATAATTAGAAGACTTCAAGATTTTAAAATAATTTGAAAATTTTGTTAGTTATTTCAAGGGATCTTAAAAACATTTCAAGTGATTTTAAGTTTATTTAAGGAATTTAAAGCGATTTCAAAGAACTCGTCCGAGAATGTCGACCAATTTATCCATATGATAAATAATCAGACCCAAATTTTAAATGGAGCTAAATAAGGAAATTTCTGTAGGGTGATTTTAGTTCGGTACCTTTTAAGAAATAACCGGCCATCTCTGAAGAGGAATTTTTAGATCCAGATGTTAAAATTGCGGCCAGACTGATAAAGTTAAACGTAACGGATCAAAATCCATAAAGGGTGAGCTTCAACGACGACTTATCCTCATCGGGTTGCTCCAGTGATCCAGTGGTCTTCGCCAGAGGTCTCCGACCTCTATGCATTGCAGCATCCGTATCGAAGATCCCGATATTCAGAATTCCTGCCCTTTATTTATCAGCGCATATACTGCCGATTCCACTTTATAAGGCGACTTTCGTAACGGCTCTCTGATTGGACAAGTCATTGCAGATATACTCAGCAGCTTCCTTCTCAACTCTCATGGTCATGGTCATGGTTATTTCGTGCTTCGATAACTTCATCAAAGCTGCATCATCAGCGGAAGGTTCACTCTGCCTTGCGGCGCATCAGAAAAGTTCATTGGAACCACTTACTGACTTTTTATCAAAGATGCATCTGAATTTTCATTCAAATGAAGAATTATTACATAATAGTAACGTTGACGTTACGAATGAAGAATTAAGAAAGTACTAAACGAAAAACTTCAATACTGAACTAATTACCAATTTGAGGCCTGACTTGGATATAAATTATTCCCTTTTTAAAAATTCTTTTTATAAAAATAAACGTAAAATACGATCGACATTTTATGACCCACTACATTCTTTCTTTAAAAATCTTTTCATATTTGGCCTATTATTCTCTAAATTGAGTTTCTCTCGAAAATATTACAACTCAGAGAGCATAAAATGTCTGATAGACAGGTGGAAAGAAGAAGAAGACCTTATCTTTCAGCCGCCCTATTCACATGACGCAAATGGTGATCGCTTCTCTTCTCTTCATTGTCGACCAGAGGGATAAACTTATTTGCGGTTCATGATTCCATCTGAGATGGAATCACATATTTCGAAGGACTAGGTCTTCACTATATCTTGATACTCGTTAGGGAACCAAACGAGAACCGACTACAAGAGGATGCTGACAGTGAATTTCAATCGCTGATCTGTAGATTAATTAAGTATACTTGTCTTCTTGATACTTCAGATCAAAAATCAAAATATGCTGATTAACGTATTAGGAAAATGTTGAATTCAAGGTCGCCATAATTGATTCTATTCATTAGATTGGCAGATGGCTTTCTATTTTAATTTTAGTTATAATGACGAGGTAGAGGAAGAAGTTCGAAATTAGAAGTTGGAAGTTAGAAGTTACAAGGTTTCTCTTATAACTACAACGTCACTTGAATAAAATCCCTTTTTGAAAATCTTCTTTTTTTTCGTAGACTAACGACCATACAATAATAACGAACGATTATAAAGCATTTTTTCAATTCTATTTAAAATTGAAATTTATTGCTAGCCTTGATAGATGAAAGTTTTTAAGTCGAAATATATTATGTGCAGTTACTGAACGACGAGGAAGTTCTGTTTATAATACGTAATCACGAGTTTATCTTTTCATGAGTCTTTGATTTACATTCTCATTGAGCATTCACCTGTAAGTTTATTATGTACATTTGACAATTCAGCACAGTGATTGCGACCGCGATTAATTCGCACACACGAAAAACAGGCACTCTGCTCTCACACTTTGTTGTCACATGCACAAGGTTGCTCGTAACTATGTCACTGTCAATCAAACTCATCAGTATGTGTAACGCTCTTCTAATCGCTAATCGTTATGCCTCAAGCGAATTAATTATTTTTTCATGGTCTCGGTTCTAAACCCATAAACTGATATTCGTTCTATTCTTAATAAATTAGGAAAAAAAGAGGACAAGTATAATTGTCGAGCACATGAATTCTTCTCCTATAAAAGTTTTTTTTTAATGATTAATGATTTCTTGTTGCTTTAAAGATTTAATTGCCAATGGTCATTTCCTTAAAAAATGATGGTAAATAAGACTCTGTCCTCATTTTTGCAAAAAGAAATGCTCAAAACATTTTTCAAAACTGAATTTCTATTTGATGGAGTACAATCGAGAATTATATACAATATCAAACACTCTTTCGTAATCACATAATGCTTAAAACAACTTCGTGTCGTTAATTTCCAAGAACATTATAGCATTCAATATGAATCGCATTGCTCGAACTCGTAAATTTTATTCTAAATTATTAGACATTCTTTTCAATTTAGACGTTGTACTTTTTTAAAATTTAGTTTGAATATTGAATTTAGCTTTAAAAAAATTTTTTTTTTAGATTTGACTTTGTTTTTAATATATTTCTTCATGGTAATAATTATTTGATTACACGGAGAAAAATGGATATTAAAAAGTAATATCTAGCTACTTAATTATGGGACGACTATCTCCCATAGTCGTCCCATAGTTAAATAGCTAGATATTACTTTTTAATATCCATTTTTCTCCGTGTATACTGTATTTATAAAAAAATGTCTCGTCTTGGATTTTGTCACTTCGTCGATCCACTTTTTCAGTAGTGGGTCCTCAACAAATAAATATTAAGCATTCGCAGAATTCGTGATGGAACGGGCAATTTTGCCACCTGGAAAGTTTGAGATACTGTTTGCATAGGTTGATGTGAATTATGTAAACGATGAGTCAGTTTACGACCATCGAAGGAAGATTAACAGCGAATGCAAAATTCCTACAGACAATTTGTTCGTTCGAAAAAAATTTCTTTTAACCCATATAAATCGTTTGCAACTGAAGGAAATACACGGTACCGACACTTCCGCAATTCTATGGAACAAAAAGCAGTAAATAAAAAGATCTCAATGCAGATACTCAGAATGTTTTTGAAGAGGAAGAGAAATTTAAGTATTTATAAGAACAATAATAAAAAAAAGGCAGTGCTTTCAGTATAAACTTCACATAATTTTCAGCTGTTGGGATATTTATAAAATTGTGCAACAATTTATGGAATATTTGGTGTTTTCTTCCTTATCAAATAATCGTAAATGATCTCGACTTCTCTATTCTTCAATAAAGAAAACAAATATTCTTAGATACTTTTCCTTGAGACGCCGTTTCGTTGTTTATAATAAGAGGCAATTTTTTTCCCATTGCGTGTCTTGCGTCAATGCAAACATTGTCAACGTGAGAACTACGCCTTTAGTAAAACCAATATATGTTCCACCCAGTAATGTGCAGAAGTGTTGAATGTTCAAATATAACCGAAACACTTTTTTCCAATTTTATTTTACCAGGAAATATTGTTCCAAGTAAAAATAAAAATAGACATTACAAGTTTCATTCATAGAAAGTTAATTTCAATAAATATGAATCAAGATTTAAAACTGATTCTACACTGAGAAACTCTGTTAGAAAAATTACTAATATCGATAGCAAGTAGGGCCAAAATCCTAAAATTAAGACATTTTAATACAGAAAATGTCTCAATTTTGAGATTTTGCCCCTACTTGCTATCGATATTAGTAATTTTTCTAACATAGAGTTTCTCAGTATAGTTTAAAATAGAATCACTACAAAAATTCGTTCATTTCAACTTTCATAACTTCAATCACATAATTATAGGAAAATCGTGAACATATATTAATTTTTAATGATATTTTAAAATGAAATCTTGTTAATGGATACTTAAATTCATTCAATTTAATTTTACGCGTTTCCTGTTTTGTATTATTGATTCTTGGCAAATTGGCAAGAGATTCTCCCCGGAGAAAATTAACCGCCGTTTCAAATCGGCTAATGATGGAGTAATGAATCGACTTCTCGTCCTTTAATCATCTTAATTGTTATGATCAATGTGCGCATCGACCGTCAAAATAAACAGGAAGAGATTCTTCACTCATAAAGGATGCCAATCGCGGGAAAACCTTCGAATAAACGTTTTGCGATTCAAAGAGAACGTACTTGTCAAATGACGCTTCGATCATTAATGATTTACACGAGGTGGAAGAATCTGGCGAAGCTTTTAAGGTTGATCGTAGACCTTGACGCGGGACCGTTCTCGATTTCACAAACAGGAGAAGCATCTGCAATTTAATTGCAGAATGATTGATTTCACTTTAAAGATTGATCCAACGATATCTAAATCAATGACCAGAATACAAAAACGTTACTAGGGGCCATCCATAAATTACGTAACACTTTTGCCCCGATTTTTTAAAATTACCTCTGGAAATCCCTTCAAATATGAATAATGACTAGAAAAAATATATATAAATTGTAAATAACGTCTTATTTCTAAAATTTTTTTCAAATTAGGTTTGTGATGTGTCTTGTACTTTTTTGTGAGATAAAACCTTCATCTAGGCAACGAATTGTAATCGATTCTTGGTTCTAAGGAAGATTATACCACCGCGGTTGAACAAGGCCGCGAGGTAACAAAACATTGCATAACTAACCTGGTCACGCTTCACAGAGTGAAGTTTTGCTCATCATCATTCACTTTGATAATGATCCTACACTTCTCGGGTAAAAATTATTAAAAAAACGATTATATTCCAAAAACCCTGATGATAAACGTAATGAGAAGTAGGTACATGCAAATTGAATTCCTTTTTTTACTTCACTCGCGACGTATCGACACAAAAAAATTCACCAGGAGGTCCTGAAATTGTATAGACTCTTTATCGAGTTTCGAGAAGATACAAATTTACATATCAGAGGGAAAAACCCTCTGATTAATATTCAATCGAATTGAAGAGCACGAAATTATTTCAATATACCTTTCGTAGAAAAAATGATTCCAGAGAAGCAAATGCGTCTCTCCAGTCTACTGAGAACTGGAGAAAGTTTCGATTAAGTTTAAATTTATTGAAGATTGAATCTTTACTCTTTAGTGAAGATAGAAGATGATCTCTTGATCTCAAAGTACATAAACTTACTTTCAAGGATCTCAAAAAAATAATGTTTACGAAAATGAGATGAATTTATTACCCGAGACGAACGAAAAGTAGTAATTTTTCATTTTAATGTGTCACGAGAATAATGTACTAAATGTTCGCATAATTATATGTATTAGATAATGATTGATTGCAGGTTGGAATGGCTGGTCGATTGCATTTTTTAAGGAATTTCCAGCATGGAAAACTACGAGCTACTTTAGTCGAAAATAATGTTTAAAGATATTTTCTTTAGATTCTTTTTATTAAATCTGAAACGTCTTTCAAGTTTTTTCCAGTTTTATTAATGGAAATTATAATGGAATTGCGAATACTAATGAAATAACAAGTCTCTAATATGCCGTATAAAGCAAACAATCGTGTGATAATGGCAGACGAGAAAAATGAAAGGGACAATAGAATGTCAGGGCCAGTGCTATTGAGTGCGAAAAAATGTACTGAATTAAATTTAAATAAAAGAATACATGGGAAAGTATGTAGATAATATATGAAATAATGTCCGGGAAAACAGAAGTCTCAATGTCGAGTCTCAATAAAAAAGGGAAACGGAAGTAGTTGCAGTTTCATCGGAATGAGGAGCCAGCGATTAAAATTTAATGGCGGTCGATAAAACGAGAGGAACAAAAAATGCATTTCTTGGCACGTCCGTCGAAAGCAAAACGAGTCTTGATTAATGCCACGTTGCAAAAGATGCCGCGACCCTGTGAAATCTCGTTTAACCCGCAAAACACGAACCTTAATCAAGGACCGTTGAAAACTTTCGGCCAAAGATTGCAGAAGAAGTGACGAATTTTAGAACACTTGTCCCAATTCGCAATATTTTTAACAATTAAATAGAAATTTCGAATGAGGAAATTAAATTTAAGTTAAATCCGTCGCTCGAATCAGTGATTTCTTTATTGACTAATTCAGTATGTTGAAAGTCCTCCTCCCTCGAAGGAAAAAAAAAAAAACAGCTGAATTAGGATAAAATATGCGATATAATACATATATAATTGATCAAAATCATATTTGAGTGAAGATATTTTTTTAAATGAAACTTTGTACTAATTATTAGTTGTATTTCACTATTTTTAGGAAAACATGACAAATTAGTGATAAAGGAAATTACTAATCGCCTTAAAATTGAGTAAGAAATATTTTTAATTTTTAATACTGAGGCATGTTTCTTACGTAAGTAGAGATATTTAAACTAAACACTGTAGGTAATTAACTTCACATCACACTTTTCAATAGAAGTTTTGAAGTTATTAAAGTTTCCTACATGAAATAATATAAATCTATCTATTTACAAAAAATGAAATTGCGTACGTAATAAAATATAACTATAGATATAGCTAATATTTTTTCAATTATTTCATGCTCATATTTTATTTTTGAAGTAAAAAGCACTTATATAACATAGACTTAAAAAAAGTGCAAAAATTATTATGAGATATGATATAATATAAGGAATTCAAATATTTAACTACTTACACGACATTTCCGGATATCATTTTATAATTTTAAAAAAGCGAGTTACATGAGTGAAACTGTAATATTAAAACTTCTTTTGAAAATTTATTTAATCGAGATAGAAACAAAAAGATATACATAATAATTTCCGAAATACGTATTTTAAATCAAATATTCAAGGACTATCAAAGTCTTTAATATCTTAATTATATTGCTTTACTAATTACGTGCAAAAAAATAAGAAACGTCGTAAAGACGACTATATTTTATAGTTTCTACATAAAATCTCACGCCAAGATTTTATGTGTTTTAACATCTTAAATCCAGATTTTAAAGTATCTTTTCTTTAGCTTCGAAATGTACTTGAAATAAATAATCCAAATATTAATTAATAAGATAATTTGATTTGTACTTGAAATATTTAAATGTACTATCTTTAATATTGTTATTTTTATTCACTAAACAAATAACTCCCATTAAATGACAAAAATAACTAAATTTATTCAAAATACTACTCTTTAATCTGCTAATCAAAATGTATGAAAGTCGAATCACGTGAATGCCTCATTCACGAGAATGCTCTCCCCTTCACCCTTCCTAAGTCGACTGACCTTTACAAACGACCGTAAAGGACGTTCTCAAGATTCTATCTTGGAATTTGATTTGCTTTCAAATCGCAGAATTCAAGTCCAAGAGTATATTGAACTTACATATATTTGTGTATCATAGAATTCGCGATACCACGTGTTAGAAACAAACATGGCCGAGCCTTAACTCGCTCAGCTCGAGTTTCTAGGCAATTCGATATCAATGTTGCGGCATTTATGTGTGTCACTTTAGCCTGCATGATGTTCTTTACACATGAACGTCACCATATACAAACACAGACGTTTATTGCACCTATAAAGGCCAGTGGGCACCCATACGCAAAAAAATGCACGGAAGTCGAGCGACCAAATGAAATGTGTGTCATGTAGGCATATGTAATGTGCATTGACGATTTTTAATGCTTAAAAATATTAATGACGTCTAGATATGTACGATTCTCTTTCTTATTGAATATCTCATTACATACAAAAATCTTTCTATAATTCCATTCGTTCGAAAAGTGAAAATACGACGGATTTGCAGTGACTCTTTTCTCACGATTCTAATCAGTGAAAAATCAACTGGATATCAGCACTGTTAGAAATATATTGAAAATTCAACTATTTTCTTAAAAATTCAACAACTTTTTATTGAATATTCAACTGTTTTGTTGAAAATTCAACTACTTTTGATTGAATATTCATTCAGCTACGGTAATTGTAAAAAACTTCAACTAAAGTAATTGAAGTTTTTTTACAGTGAGTGAAAAGTCACTGAAATTTTTAGTAGTTTAGTGAAGATGACTGAGTCACTGAAAATCAGTGGAATTTGACTGATTCAGTTTTAGAGAGTACACAGAAAAAAAAGTCTTAAATCAAGCCAAAAAGTCTAGTTTTTGTTACAATTTAAGTCAGTTTTTTGGCTTAAATTTAGTTTTAAGCCCAAAAACTGACTTAAATTGTAACAAAATCTAGACTTTTGGGCTTGATTCAAGATTTTTTTTTCTGTGTATGAATCAATCCGAATCAATTCGATTTCCATGAAAAATCAATCCGAAATTGTAATTCAAATAATTCCGGTCAATAAATTTGATTAAATATTCGTTTATATATTTTTTGTAGAGCGCGGAGGGGAATTGGTGAATGTCAACATATTTGCGAATATTTAGGAACATTTCGAAGCAGGTCGATTGGAAATCTAATTAGAAAATAGTTGATAGCATTAAGTAACATTTATGTTACATAAAATATGGCCAAAAACTGGTCCCTTGTTGTAAAATGTGTATTTAGTGACATTTTGGTGACCTTTGTGAGGATTCAGGAGTGAGTATACCAGGTTTGCGAATTCCCGCAAATCCCCGTTCGAAACGGCCTTTAACGGCTTTCACGTAGCACATGATAGTGGAATCTATCGTGTATTTATTGCTTTCCTATATGCGCTTGACTAGCGTCCTACCTACTAGATCAGACACGTAAAGAAGGAAACAAGACGAAACAAGACAACGACGATCTCGATCTATAAATACACTTCGCCAAGTCCAAGAATAGAAAATATCTCGGCTGGTTACCGATCGCTTTTCCATCCGCATTTTGCAAGGAAAGCGCCAACGAAGGCGTCGCCACTCCCGGAAGTGCGAATTATAAATGATCTTTATAACCACCAGTTCGCGAGATTCTTGAAAATCAATCCAACCGGACCCATTTTTTTAGTCCCATGGAAACTGGGACTGAAATAGAACTCTTATATCATGTTCTTTTTCCGGAACTATGCTACTTTTTATTCCTATCTTTTTTATACATGTTCATATATATTTTTAAACATGAAAGCGGTATTAATTAGTTTTGCAGTTAATGTAAATATTTTGTTGATATAGATATTACACGCTGCGATTTTTCATCTCATGTTAAAAAACTTGTTTATTTAAATATTTATATTTTAAACTACCGGTCACAATTATGAGTTCACCTATTTTAAAGGTCCTGTAAGTTCTTTTAAGTTTAAATTATACAAATCAAAGATAACATTTTATCTTTTAATAGGAAATAATTAAGCATGAAGTTTCTGTAAAAATATATTGAAATTCACAATCACTTGACTTTTATTGCTGTTTTTCTACTGATCAGGTAAAATTCAACTTTTAGGTCCAAATTTAAGCCCTTGTACAATGCAGAGAAATAATTGTACAATTATTTCAATGATTCTATCAGATCATTGAAAAACAGGTGAATGCACAATTGGAAATGGAAAAATACTGTTCAGGATAAAATTTTCTATCCGTATCTGGAAGTTTTCCATGCAGGTAGCCGGATCTTAAATGCCTTAACTCCTTTTCCAATGGCTACTCAAGTTCAGGATGTGCCCGTCCCTAAATTATACGCTTCTCAAAATCCCGAAACCCAAAACGTGAGCAGGTATGAATAAATATAAATACATCGAAGTTCCAGAAGTCAAAATCTTGAAATTCCTTCTTTTTCCTCGGAAAAGAAACAGTATAAGAAATAAAAATTTAATCTACTCTTAAATCCCATAAAATCCGATTAAAAAATGCTTCATATGAAATATGAATATTTTAAGTTCCTTAAAAAAGAGTGGCCTGGCCACTTGTCAGGAAATTCAAGGAATAACGGAAATGTCAGAGGAGAAAATTTTCCTGGAATTTTAAAGGATCTTAATTAAGAGACTTTTTAAATTTTTAAAAGATTTCCTAGAATTTCAGGGCACTTTTCTTTCTCTCAAATAATGCAAGTTATGAACCTTTTTCCTAACAGAAGAAGAAGAAGAAGAAGAACTAGTTCTTCATCTAATTCTTTCTTTTGCACATTTTTTCCTGATTAAAATTTTCTTTCATTATAAGAAATTAGCTATCAAGAAACAGCGGCACGTAATAGAGGCAACGTAACAACGAAGCGGTCGTGTAGTGTGCATTACGTTGCGGTTACACGTGTTTCAAGTGTAAAACGTAAGCCGACCGATGATAGGAACATTAATGTCCCATCTTATCATCCACCTTATGATCAACATGGTCGATGTATTCTGTGTGGTCTTACTTGAGTAAAGTACATGCTTGGGGCCTCACCTTTTTGTTTATGCAAAGACTGCGAGTTGCGAGTATAGGCGAACTCTGTATTGCATGCACACTGCTTTGTTCGACTCGATATTACCGTCATGCTTCATACGACATTCTTTCGACAAGTAAATGCACATAAAGATAAAACATTTTTCAACTTATTAATGCTTACACATTATTAAATTCCAAGGGGTCAGTTTTCTAGAAAAGTAGATCAGAGCATTGCACAGTGGGAGGAAATACACTTTTTTCATGCAAAAATGTTTAAAACTTCAATTGCATATTTTTTTTTAATTTTTATGTACTTCAGACTTTGTGGGTTGTATGGGATTTTCGAAAGCGTTTCTTCGGCATTAAGCTGCGGTGTAACCACAGCTTTTTAAACCAGTCGTGAATAAATCGAAATCTTTACAATGCTGTGCATCCTCAACATCCCGGATATTATGTATATTATAGATTTTCCTATACATATACGAAATTACAAGTGTGGGTGTACATTTATCCATTTATAAATAAAAAGTTCCATCTGCCATGCTCTGTAAAATTGAATCAGTCAAATTCCACTGATTTTCAGTGATTCTTTTCTCACGATTTTAATCAGTGAAAAGTCACTGAAATTTTCAGTAATCGACACTAAACTACTAAAAATTTCAGTGACTTTTCACTGATATTCCAGTAGATTATTCACTAATTAAAATCGTGAGAAAAGAGTCACTGAAAATCAGTGGAATTTTACTGGTAATCAGTTAAATTTCACTGATTCAAGTTTAGAGAGTGTGCAAAAAAGCGTCGACTTTCTTAAGACATGGCAGTATTGACGTTTAATTATGAATTATAAAATAAGAAGACATTATGCATTCTTCCCTATTCTGGTTTAGATATATTACGCAAATATCTCAACAAAAAAAGAACTGCGTTCAACCTTCCTTTCGAAATACCTTCGGCTGTCAAGTTTGTTGTTTCCTTGATGTGTTTGAAATTTCCGTTTTCAGTTTGACGTTTGTTTTATTAGAAAGTTCCTCAAAATGATAATTATTAATGATTTTAAAGAATTTGAAGGGATTTAAAGAGTCTTTAAAGAATTTCAAGAGATATTTTACATTATTTCAAAGATTTCAAGTGATTTTAAGGAACTATTAGGGATTTAACAAGATTTTAGTTTATTTAGTTCAATTAATTCTTATTCAAAACTAGCCATTAAGAAAATTACAAAAAGAGATATAGAATTAATAGTCTCAAGGTGTTGAAGTTGCAATAAAATAGAATTTATGTGCGTAATATCAATGAAGATCGAATACTCTAGTGGCTTCCGATCGGCCGTGGTTCGTTTTGCGGATCGACTGCAAATAAACTGTAAATCGTTATCGTAGACACTTTCTAAACTAAGCGAGTGCCGTAACAACGAATCAAGCTTCGATGCAATCCTGGTTTTGATTAGGACGATGATGTAAAGTTATAGTCGAAGATCCCAACACTTTTAACTGATTCCTTGCGGTTTGAGAATATTAATAGACGTCCCACTTTTGGTTGTGTTAATTGAATTTTGACGGAGCAACTAGTATTTTTATTTACTTAGTATACATATCCTCTCATATTTTTCAGAAGGTGGGACATTTTTACGTGTCATGCATCCAAATTGTCAAATTATAAGCAATGTCATATTTTCTATCTCTGCGACAGAATGCAAGATTAATTTTCTCTCGTGTTCTAATTAAAATCATTAAAATATTTTTAAAGTCAACTATAACAGGATCTCATAAATTTGTTTCATTAGAATTCGAATGATACATTTTTCCTTAAAATAGAATAAAATTTGCCTATCTCGAGAATGAATTATGCGAATAACAATATTATGTACACATTGAATCACTGGATTAGATATTAATTATCTCTGACTACACCTTTAGAAAATGTTTTAGACGTATTAAATTAAATTAATTCTATTTAACGTTTTAAGAGCGAAGTCGCTAATTTATAATTAATCCAGGGGCGTAGCGAGCTTATTGAGTTTTGGGGAGTAAAAATTACTTAAATCTCTTTAAATCCTTTTAAAATTGATTCAGCTGATAAAAAATATCTTAAAGTCCTGCAAATCTCTTGAAATCACTGTAGAAAATTGGAAATCTTTTGAAATTCGTGTGATTACATATTAAAGAAATGAGCAAATAAGCAGGCTACTTCGTCCTCAGATTTCTCTGTCTTTTTCATTCGACCTCACGAGACATTCGCAGAATCCTTTCTCAAGGACTTTTGCACCTTCGTCCATACAGATACAGTAGCCCAGGATCGAGCTTTGCGAGCCGAGAACACGGCTCTTTGAGTCGAAAGTTAAGATCGTTGCACAACGCACTTCTATACCGCTATTGGTCGCAATATCGCAATATCCTCGTCTCTAAATGTGCTATACCGTTTTAACCGAGGTGCTTGTACTCGAGCACTCTCATTTACTATAACGCGGTCGACATTCGAATCTATAAAACTTTTTTATCGCATGTCTTTGCCAGCGATCGTCTAATACCCATAAACGGAAATGAAAATTAATTCCATTCAATTTTTAATTCATCGACTGATTCGATTTCGTTTCATCTAAGCCAAATTATATCCTTTTTCCTCATTCAATTTCCCGGCGAATAACTACCTGCGTTTTAAATCTTGAAAATTAAATGAGTGGAACGGACGGAATGCAGAAATAAATAAGAAATTCATATAATTATCTAATTGCCATTGACCATTGAGAAATAATTTTAAATTATAAGAAAAAAATATTACAAAAGGTACAAATTAATATTCTCTGAAGTGCCTTGTTATTGTTTTGTTTTTTTTTATTAATCCTTTGGATTTTAATTTGACAGTTTTACATCTGAAACTAGTTCAAGAAATTTTGCGTCGAAGTAAGAGAAGAATTTTTAAAAAGAGAGAGTAATTTTGTCATCGAGGAACTTAAAAAATTGATTAAAAAACGAGTGATAAAACATGGAAATTGTTCTGCTCGACTGTTGCCAAGGCCTCATTCTTTAGTTGAAACTCTCAACGTCTCTCGCAATTCAAGTCAGCAAAAGGCTTTGGAAAATTGCAAAAAAAGACTTTTTTAAGATTCAACTACGATAAAAAATATGTTAATAAGAAAAAAACAGTTGAATGGCAATTCAGAAACTGAAGTCATTTTCATTGTAAAATAATTTCTTAATCAAAACAGAGTGGAAGATTTTTAGTCCCTTATTTTTATGCGATTTATATGATATTGTTATTTAGTCTCCACTATTCCGCTTATGAGTAATAATAATGTTAGTTTAAGAAAAATTTTTATTTGCCGTCAAAAAATCGTTTCAAGGACAGAATAATAAAGCATAATACATCACAGACAAACAGATACGCCTTATCAAATTCAATTCTCTTTATTCTTCACTTCTTCTTTCTTGCGACACATCAACGAATCTTTTTGCTAATAACATTACTTTCCAGAGAAAAAGCATTAATAACATTTTTATGGATTCTGAGTCACGACATTTCATGTTTGATAAGAGAAGTATTAAATTCTGTATCGCTTGAAAAATTTCACCAAACATAAACGCAAATTCTTTCTAATTATTCCACTTCCTTTATACATATTCTATATTCATATTCATTGCAATCACAGATTCAATAAAAATGTGACACTTCAGAGACTTTTTATTATTCCCTACTTATATAAATTCTACACGTAATTTAGAATGTATAGTACTATATCACGATATTCCGTTTCTGTTCATTTTACATCTGAGTAAAAACCCCTCCAATCGTAATTAAATAACTTCTTAACAAGGAAGTTTATTTAAAAAAATGCATGTAGTTAATGTATTACGCGTTAAAAAACAGTGGTTTAAAAAGACCTTTCAACACTAGTTAACAAACCACAGTTTTTTCTCGGCATATTTTTAAAAGTTCTCGACTTTTGCTCTTCATTTAATTAGTTTTTTTTCCTTGCGAAAATTTGCGTTGTTCGAAAGGAGTAGGACCTGAAAAAAAGAAGATGAACTCACTTTATGAGGATCCTCCAGAAACAGCCAAAGCTGGAGCCATTTGGCACTTCGCTGGCGTAGGATATAGTCATTTCCGGTCTGGCCAGGAATTTAGAGCACACCTAGCTCCCTTCCGCAAAAGTTTCACGGGGACTTCCGGTCCCTTCTTCACCGTATTTCCGGAAAACGAAAATAAAGGAGAAAAAAAATATATGATAGACACTCGCGCACATGCGGCGCGCGGGCCGCGCTCAAATTTGAACCGGGTTGGTACCAGGAATTTTGGGGTGGTTTCTTAATCCTAAGGAAGTTGTAACAGGACTACCAACATCGGACTAGATTTTAATGGGTGGACAGAACCAGCTGACCAACAGACGACCGAATGTCTACTGTCTGAGTCTGACTGGCGAACGTCAGGACCACTGGAGAACGGGCCCGCGTGCCACCTCTACCTGGGGCCAGGTACGTGCCAAACAGGTGTCAGACCCTTATAAAAGAGCCTACCTTTAATTTTAGCCAAGACCTGCCAAGACTGCACATTAGGGCGGGTCGAAAAAAAAATTTAAGAATATTCTCAGTGTAGTGATCAAGCAATTTAAAATTCCCTGCTTTTTCCCGGTAATTTTTTTTTCTTCAAAATAGATGTCTTTTTATGAAATTTGGAAGTCAATGTATAAATAAAAAAATAGAATTTTACCAATGTAAATACCTAGTATTAACATTTAAGAGATATTCATAAATTAAATTACAGTTGTGTCCATATGATGATAAGAAGAACGTAAAGATGATTTTTATTACATACTTAAAGATTATGTAAAAGATAATAAATATACAATTATAAATTTAAATGTTTTGCAAATTAGTATCACTATATTACAGAACTATTGTTTTATATAATTTTAATTCCGATTTTTTATTTTCAAATTGCAAATTTATAAATTTCTGATAGTAAATTTAATGTTTTTCTTCTTGAATTCTGTAATTGAAAGTCAATGTACATAATTGTTAAAGAAATTCGAAAGCCACATCTAAAACGTTCAAGGAATGGATATTGAAAAATTCTGCAGCAATTGCCTTTTAGAAAGTTCGTCAAAATTCCATGAAATTTTTATTGAGATTCACTGCACTGATACAACGAAATGATTGCAAGTAAGAATTAAGGAATCTAATTAATTGAACTACATATTTCTTGCGGACTCTTATTAATTTCTCTAGTTAAGGGCATGTGGTAATTACCATAAGAGTAAATTATAGTTTCCCCAACCTTACGCTCGCAATAATAAATATTTTTTGCGAAAACTAGGCCATTTACCTCCGTCTGTATAAAACGGACCTAAATGGCCTAGTTTTAATTAAAAATATTTATTATTTCAAGCATAAAGTTAGGGAAACTAAATTTGCTCTTATTTTAATTACAATAATGCCTTATATTCGAAAAATTATTAATTTCTTCATGAGAAAATCAAACGGCGGTATAATCTGACAAGTAAATAATTCTTCACAAATAGGATAGAATACTGTGGACAGTTTAAATAAAAATCTATACTATACGTATAAATTGAAACGACCTTTTTATATTTATTTATAAAGCTGCTCATTTACATACGGCACTGACTTCTTTTTGCAAAAAGCATACCTAATCGTGTGAGAATTTTATTGAGTTTGGTTTTAGTCTCTATAGTCTCTCGATTTTGCAAAGAGACACCTGGTAACCGATTAAAGAAGCTTTGGTTCACCTTGTCGTGGCCTAGCCTCCGGCAAAATTATACAACGTCCTTCCTGCTGGGTACCATTGGGTACCATCAATAAACCATCGGACTCCTTTCGCCGGATGCTAATCAACTGATTTACTTTATTATGAATTTTGATCTAGTGTTACTGTAAGATCAGTCTTCGAACCAATATTGCAAATTTACTCATGTTATAAAAATCAACTTACAAACTCGACGATACAGACTTTAGGTACTATATATTCATGTGTCAGTTCTTGTGTACTAGCAAGACAGGCTAGGTCGACAGAGAAAGGATTCATATTGCAGACATAACGCAATAGTCACGCGTTGTTCTTAAACGTTTTGCGTTGTAATAAATAACAGCTGCTTGAATAAAAAACCCAATCTGCCTGATATGGAAGTCACATCGATATCTATGCATTTTTAGGTAGGAATTAAGCAGAAATTGATCTCTTTTGCAAACTTTTTAGTCTCGAAATGAGAGTATAATTTTAAGCATATAAAATGAATTTAAAAAGATTTTAAAAAATTTTTAATTCGGAAAAAATGTTAAAATTCTGGTTAAATATGCCCTTATTATTTTTTTCTGGTTCAAGGAACTAGAATTCTGGGTATTTTATCAGAATTTCTAGTTGAAATAAGTACAATACTAGTTAAATCAACTAGGAAAAATAGTAAACATATTTCTAGTTTTTAAATTATGTCAAAAGGTTCCAAAAGAGTTTACAAAATTTCTATAGGGGTTACAAAAAATTTCAGAAGATTTCCAGAGTTTGAATTGATTTTAGAGAATTAAAAAAAATTATATATTTTTATATTAAATACTTGAAATAATTTGCAGTTATTTTGCAAATTAAATTTCCAAATTTGATAATCCACTATATGCCCTTAAGGCTATTTGTTACTTTGTTAGTTACCCGATGCCCTTAAATTTTGTGATACGAGGGAGTTAATGGTATGAGACCACTAGAAATTCTGCCTTATCGACTAATGAGAAATACGATTTTAAGGCATGTGATAATTACCATAAGAGCAAATTTAATTTTCTTAAATTTGATTTCCTCAACTTTAGGCTCGCATAATAAATATTTTTTCTTAAAACTAGGTCCTTTATCTCTTTTTCGTTCAGACGGAGGTAAATGGCCTAATTTTAAGAAAAAATATTTATTATTGCTAACATAATGTTGACAAAACTAAATTTGCTCTTATGGTACATACCAAATGCCCTTAAAAATTTTTTTTAGTTGTATTGAATACCAAATTGTAAATTTAGTAAATCATGTTACAAATTTTAAAATAAATCAAATAAAATAATAAAATAATCTATATAAATAATTATCAAATAATGTATCCTTTCTAGAGAAAGTGGAGATTGACATTGCCAATCATTCTGAGACATTTAAGTTTGGATTCTTTTGTGAATGGTGAAGGCGCCAATGTTCAGTCGAAAGATATTGAAAGGAGCGCTTTGTAAATGTTTAACGAAAGCTTGTTTACTACGCTCGAGGAAATAATATACAATAGTAGTGAGATATCTTAAATATACACAGCATTAAGTGATTATACGTAGCAGACATGAGCGAGACATAATGTTTACTATCATGAGAACTGGAATCTGAATATGAGTAGCACGCGAATTTACTCTCAATGAACACCATCAAAAGATTGAAGACACATCCGAAAAGATATTTCAAATATCTTTGGATATTTAAACTTATTTTTTATGTACGTATATATATTCCGTACGAAATCGGTACCCTTATTTTAATATCAAAGGATGTATAGTTTTAGAAACAAGTTTTAAATGAAAATAGTGTTATAAACATTAATCAACCTTTTTGAAATATTTCAGAAAGGAAAGCAGTTTTTAAAATATTTTTTAAATCAAAGGACACTCAGTGGTGGTTTGACATTTGTTGTATATGTATATTTAAAACACATCCACTTTGTTCGGATATACATACACTTAATCACAGTAAACCTCGTCTTTCTTTAAACAAAACTAATCTCCATGCCCATTGTTCCGCCTTAGCAGGCATGTGTAAATAAATTCTAAGCTGAAAAAATAAACTACACATAATCTGCCCTTTCTTTTCAACCTGACGTCACGAGAGGAGGAAAATTCATCATATTTTCTAGGAAACACATTACACTCAAAAAAGCAAATAATAAATTGAAAATATAAAAAGAATTATTCATTTACTCTATATCTTCAAAAGATTTGGCAGAAACAATTCGCAATATTTTCTGTTTTGAATAAAATATGTCACTTAAAGCATAAAATTATCAAATTATTTATCTGACATTATCAGACATTATAAAAAAAAAAGTTAAATTTGCAACAAAAAATAGAAGCTAGGACACAATAGGGAATATTATGAGGACCAATCTCTGAGACTTCTCATTAATTTCTAAAAATACTGTACTTATTTTTTAAATCTGTGCCGAAACAAATATTCTCAAACCAAAATTTAAAAAAAAATGAAAATTTCCCACTCTGATTTTTGTACTGGGTGGGTGTGCAATGTAATTCTCAGATCATTTGAATCGGTCTCATCTAGCTTTGCCTCATCTGATAGTTTATTATTTTAGAGAGAACCCCTTCCGTGCAGGTTTCTCTTCCTCTCTGTCTCTCCCCACTTTTTCTCTCCGTTACGCCCTCAATCTTGCTACGCTGCGCCGTTTTTGAATCTCGTTGAAATAATGCAGTACGTCGCATTCTTTAGAAATTGAGCGCTATTTTAAATTTTACCAGTAATCGTGGTTTTTCCCATCCAAAAATGTTATTTTATAAAAAATTAATTTCTATATAAACTATAATAAATATATAGGGGTCAGGGGTGAAGATTTTTTCGAAAATCGGCCTACTATGGGTCGAGGGTCGTAAGTCAAAGGTAAGGAGCCCAAGGTCAAGCTTAGGTCAAGGATTAAAGGTCAGAAGAATTCAACGTCCATACGCCAAAGATCGGAGGTCAAAAGTTAGGGTTCAATGATCAGAAGTCAAAGGGCGAAGGTCAAAAGTCAAAAGTACCAACTAGGATTTCAAAGATTAGGGCCCAGACCAAAATTAGAAATGGATACTAAAAATTCGGATTCATAGATCGGAAGTCAAAATGTTACGATTTTATTATTATATAATAGGTCACTTTAATTAAAGTTATTGAACTTCTTAATTATATGTCCCTCTTTTTTTTGTAATGAAAAATAATAACCTCGAGATTTTTCATTCAGGCGGAAAAAAATAAAGATCAACCCGAAAAATGTAGATGAAAAAAGCCATTGAGCTGTCATCAGTTTCGTTGAGTGGCTCAGCTTGCACGTCGTGCACGTAGTAGGATAATGTGCATTCCATTTAACGAACTTGAAGCTTGTAATATATGATATATCTTAATCTCGTGAACCACGAAGTTCGAATATTCATCCGAGAAACAAGTAATCTACTTTCAAAAAGAGGAACCTGAGAAGTGCAATAGAAAATAACTTCGAATTTTTCAAATAAGTGGAAGAATTTATTTTCAATATTTTTCTTTGAATTGATTAAATGATGAATAGTGTTTGGAATTCGCAGTTATAGAAACTTCTCAGGATTAAGTTCTTTGCTTATTCTTTCCTTTTGAATTTCTTATCAGACGGGATGACGCTACACTTGATGGTCTGAGAATATTTCTGAACATAAGGTGGACGGCAAGGGGAGACCGAAGGAGAAAAATTAATGAGAAATTAATGTCGCTTATGAATCTGCGTTGTATAAGCCGTCGCCACATGCGCCTGCAATGCTTCAATCATTTATTTTACAAGCAGGATATTGCAGATTTTATTCTTGATTAAAATACGTGCAGCAGTTAGAAAAAAAAAAATGAATAATCATTTATCAATCAATTATTTGAAATAAATTGACGTATTAAACAAAAATTCAGCATTCAAAATTTTAGTAAAATGAGTGTAAAGAAACAAAGTATCTTTTCACTTTACGTTTTACAGTCTTGAAACACATGGTGTTCTCACATGTTGCTTTACAATTTACATTTTACAACAGGAAAATAGGAAGCTCTGAGTCCTGTCGTAAAAGCGAAAAAAATCTGTACATGAAAAGCAAAACGTTTTATGGCAGGGTCAGTCAATCCTCAAGAAATCTGTTAGGAATACACTCTCGTAATTAAAACACAATTTACATTAAACACGTTTTTCAATATTAAAATTCTAAAAGTATTTATGTGCTAATATATTGTAATAAAAATAGTTTTCAATCAATGGCTTATGAGGAAAGAGAAAAGTAAGAATCAATTTTACAAACATTATTTAATTCCTATAACTTTACATTTTGGACTTTAAGCTTAAACCTTAAATTAAACTAAAATAAAGTAAAGAATAAAATTTGATGAAGCATATAAATAAAGGATGAAATGAAATAATTACTAGTTGTAAGTACAGGTAAAAGATCTCGTACCTTGGTATTTTTGATTTTTCCAAGATTCGAATTTGAGATTAAAATTTGTTTGTCAAAGATTTACATCTTTTCTTTGGTTTTATTTTGGATATAGATATAGTAATATTTCTTTCATATTTTATAGGTCTTAAGAAGGGATCACATTGAGTACTTTATTTGGTCGTAGTACATAGGAGGTGTTGAAGTATGAGAATTAGAGGAAACGGTTCCTGCTATATTTAATCCTATATTACTTAATCCTAAAGTCCCTAGAGAAGAAGGTAACGAATGATGTCCCAAATATGAAGATTTCCTCTCCACGATTCCTCCGCCCGAACTATTCGAACTTGAGTTCGAACACGGCATTCTTAATCCTGGAAAATAAAAAGATAATTAAAGTATTCTCATTTTAAAAAATAATCCAGTCACAAAAACTCTAACATATCAATGTATTTTTCATTGGACACGAATCAAATCAATATGAAAAGAGACATATTTCTCTCTCGATTTTAAGTGACTGCATAATATAAATAAATATAAATATTTTATTTATATTTATTTGATTTTAAATTCGATACATATAATCACAAACTCTTTTTTTATGATAGGATAATAATGCAACAATTTTCTTATAATGAAATTTCAAATGCAAGAAAAAAGTGGAAGAATGGAAAGCATTTTGATATTTGGATCAGTCTCATAATGTTAGATATGATAAATCTGAAGAGTCCGGCAAGTTTCAAGTGGGTTTCACTTCAAGTATGTACTTCACTCGTGGCTCGCTTCTTTTTTTCCAAAGTAAAGTTTTTCGAATTTCTTTATCGTAGAAACTTAAGAGTGTATCTTCTTTATTTATTTGAGATGACTCTCGCGACAAATATATAATTAAAAACAAATTAAAAAATTTTTTAAACTTTTAATACTTTTAACGATAATTCACGGAATTTGAAGTAATTTCAAGGATTTAACACTTTTTTTGTGGAATTTAAAAGGGTTTTCAATGATTTTACAAAATTTGGAATGATTTCAAAGAATTCAAAAGATGAAAAAAAATTGCATGTAAAAAATTATTCATATGATTCAACTTTATCAATTTGAGTAAAAGGTGACAAATTCCCAAAATAGGTGAACAAATTTAAATTAGGTGAAAAAAGGTGAAAGGGTGACGACTTGTGATAACTGAAATTTGTTTGACAAATTTAAATGTCGGAAGTCTACAATTTTGAGTCTGTGACAGTGAGAAGCATAACTAGATCGGTCGATTCCTCCGAGGGACGTTGTGTGTGGTCCGCGGCGCGTCTGCCAGTCAAAATCTCTCACGGTCAATAACTAAAAATAAAAAAAGTGTTGCTCCCGGATTCAAAGTTTCGGTCCTCACCAATACATGGATGCAAAAATTGAAATAATGGTTGACTCGGTGCCGACAAGACTTCCCTCGCGAAAATTTCAGACTGAAATTCATTCCGAACAAATCCGAACTTTTAATCTGAATTAATCCGAATTTTCAATCCTAACGAACTACAGTCAATCCGAATGAATCAGAATTTATCCGAATTTTTTTGGAATCATTTGAATTAATTGGAATATACCAGATTCATTTGGATTACAAGTTCGGATTGGTTTTTAATGGGCATCGGATTGAAAACTTTCTTCGGATTAAATTGGAATGAAACTGTTTGGTTCGAACACAAATTTCGGAATGATTCGGATTGATTCTGAATGATTTCCCAGTCCGAGTCTTTCGCCAGTGTCAAAAGAGAGATTGTTGTTTCTTATAGGGTTTTACCAAAGATAATGGAACAGCTTTGCACGGTTTATGAGATCACATACATTTAGCACGAAGCTCCCGAAATACATTGCAGCTTGATTTAAGAAGCGGGGGACAAAAAAGAAATCCTGCTATCCGCGGCGCCTGCGGATTCATTTCGTTTACACTTCACTGTCTGCGAGTGAGCTTACGAAAAGAAAAGGGATTCGTGGGTGGCGAAGACATCTAATCGTTTCCCTTTCAATTACAATTGACGTGCGAAAACTGTCACTTCAAAATGCCAAAAATACATCAATTTCTTATTCAATCTTGACCATTTACGTAATTAAAATTAATATTAATAGATAATTAATACTGTCTTCCAACATTGAAAAGCTCGCTTATATTAATGTATCTTTTTCTTGTAATTTTTTTATTTATCAATAATTATGTCAATTTGAAATTTATATTAACTACGTTGTTTTTGTCATAAGATCTAATGAGAATTTTTTTTAAATATCAAAGCATTTTAATTTTAATGTAAATGATTTTAATAAATAACAGAAATTGTGGAATAGTAATTTTGAATTATAAACCGTGATTGTTGGGGATTTTAACTGCTCATTAACTTATTCCCATAAAGTCGAAGAACATCTCGTTTATCGAATCAGTATAAATATTTGTACAATAAATGGTCGAAGATCGCTAGGTCGGAAGTGAATAAAAATCATCACTTCCGTATTTCTAATCTCTAAATAACAATGAACTATTACTTAGCAGTTTTATTAATTTGAGATTTTCCTGTTTAATTCAGGTAATTAAATTGATTTCAAAGGAGAATAAATTTCCAGAAACTAAAAGTGCAAATATACATATTTTGTTTTTTGAAATATATTCTGCCTGACCTCTCACCAAATAAACAAGGCGAGGTATTGGGTGACAAAGCGGTACACGTGTTAAATCTTGGTGTTAACTTACGACCTACGGTTCAGTTGAAATGTCACAACATCATCACTCTATTAGCTAATAGATTCTGTCAAATTTCTTTTGAATAGATTGTTAAATTTCTTTTGACAAATTATTGAATTAATTGAAAAAAAGTTAATCATGTATTACTGTAAATTAATCCTAGGTGGGTGATCCATAAATTGGAACTAAAAACAAGAAAACAATAAACAATACTTTGCCATTCAATTGTTAAATAAACCAAGATTGATATTTTCTATAAAGTAATTATCATGTAGACAGTTAAATAGAATTAGAGAAATTTAAATATTTCTGATCCTTCCAATAAATTTTCTCTTAATTCCTAATTATGATTTGAATTATTATTTTCCTTTAATTTCAATCAAGACCTGTTAAAGCGACAAAAAAAATAAGAAAAATACAAGGAAAAGTAGAAAGCCTTTCGAAAAATATTTCAACAGTTTCAAGTTACAAGAACCGGCGCCGAACTGCCATAAAGAGTCTAGGGAAATTATATATGAGGTTTTGAGCTGGTCATGTGTTTTTTAAAGTTTCTGGTGCTAAAGGCAAGGAACTAATCTTTTATAGATTATAGATTATGTAAAATAATAAAATTGAAATCTTTTTGCGTCAGTTTTTCAAAAGGTTCATTTTTAAACTAAATTATTTAGGCTCTCTTCACGATTAAATTATACATACTCAGAAATGATATACAGAAGCCAATTTCATGTTCAGGCAATTTTAGTTTAACAGAATTTTAGTTCTACTTGTCTAGAAATCTTTCTAAATTTCCTCAAGATTCTTGCAAAATCTTTATAAACACTTTAAAGTTTCTAACGTTATTCAGTAACACAAGTCAGCGAATAAAAATCCCACCGCTGTCACCAATTTTCACCCTGTAAATTAATGACGCAGTCACTGAAATTTTCAGTCGTCTTTACTAAACTACTAAAAATTTCAGTGACTTTGACTGGTAATCAGTTAAATTTCACTGATTCAAGTTTAGAGAGTAACTTATGGGAACTTATACCAATAAAAATGACAAAATACAGCATCGTGTTCAAATAAAACCATAAAAAAATTGTCAAAAATAGTTTACCTTGATCCGTGAGAGACGAATGACAGTTATGAACAGAGTTGACGTTTCCGACGGGGCTCGTGGAACCAGGTTGCGTTTGAAGACCTTGAATCGTTGCATTGAGATTAGCATTCCCAACTCCAACTCCAGCAGCTAGTCCATACCCAACATAATAATCCTGACCACCATTTTGACTCTGAGAGCTTGGAGGACTCGATCCAGGATCACTTTTATAAGAGTTCATCAACCCATCATGTTCATTCTCCACTTTAAACCCAACCTCTTGATGATGCTGTTGGTTCAAATGCTGTTGATTCTGCACATGATGATGATGATGGTCTTTCAAAGTTGGTTGGTAAGTATCAGTAGGTCTATACACCTGATTATGATCCTGATTCCTGGTAAAAGTTGGTTCATTCTTAAATCCCAGCTCACCATTCCTGTACAAAGAAGTCTCTCCAGTTTTATATGTCACCTCTGTTGTCTTGTAGGTAACTTCAGCAATCGGCGGTGTCTTGTAAGCAGCTTCTGGATATCCCCAGTCAGCAGGAATGGTAGCCGCCGAACCATACCACTCTGGATAATTTTGATACTGATTCTGATACCCATTGGTATAATCAACAGCAGAGGTCAGGTTTTCATACCCTGTTCCCTGAACACCAACACCGACTGTACCAGTACCAGGAAAGTACTGAGGATACTGTGGCTTCAAAGCTTGACACTTTCTTCTGAAACCACGTGGTCTGCGACGAAAACTTCCTTCCTCAAACATGTACTCGCTTGCTGGGTCTATGGTCCAGTAGTGTCCTTTTCCAGGTCTTCCAAGGCCCTTTGGTAGCTTGATGAAACACTCGTTTAGGCTCAAATTGTGCCTCACTGAGTTCTTCCAGCCCTGGTAGGATCCTCTGAAGAAGGCAAAGCGTTGTTGGAGAAAGGTGTAAATTTCCGAAAGGGTTAGCCTTTTTCCTGGACTGGACTGAATTGCCATGACAATCAGGGCTATGTAAGAATAAGGTGGCTTCTCTTGACGTCTGGTGCCAGCTTTCCTTGGAGAATCATTGTTGGAAGCGGCTAAAAGTGGGTCCAGGGAAAGGGTTTGTGAAAGGGGTTGTGAAAGGGGAGGCATAACTGTTGTTATGTTGTTTCTGCTGGTTACTGGATGCAGGTGAGAGTGAGTCGCTGTTGATGAAGTTGAAGTCTGATGCTGAAGGGCTGAGGTCGAGTCTGACTCGTTCTTCATGATTACTGGTACCACTTACACTTAAACTGTTTTAAAATGTTCTAAAAAAATCTGCCAATTCCCAATTTTAGTAAACTGTGGTCCTTACACTGGATTATCATCACTTAAACTTAATAAATTCACGAAATTTTTGGAAGAAATGTTTATCACTGCATGTTGTGGGCCAGGTTGGCCTATTTAGGCCAGTTTAGGAAATGCCAAACATTGGGATGGCATGCCTGGGACAATTATTTACAAGAGATCAACAAGAGGGTGAATTGTTTGCACTAAGTTGATGCTGTTGGATTAATTATTTAAAGGTTGGACCCGTCTTCGTGTAAGTGTTTCGGGCGACTGAAACTTAAGATTAGTAAGAACTTCAGGCTCATCTCAACCGATGTATCACTGGTTCTTTGCTGGGAGGCGTTAACCACATGGGCGTCGACATCACGTGGGTGGAGTTAAAATTGGATAAAAATAGAAAGGAACGAAACCATTGGTTATCAGATAACCAATCCTGGTCTGGTCTACTGAAAAATTGGATTTTAGAGAGAAGTCAGGGTTTCTCGATGAAATGATAAATAATCGAGATTGATAGGGTAGTATTGGGATTTTAGTGTGGTTTGTCAGTTATACCTATCAGTGTCTTTATTGTAGAAATGAACGCGTTGATCTCGAAAGAGAACGATTTAATGAGTATTGATAAAGAGTGATTTATCTGGGTAAATCAAATTGCATACGAAGTGAAAATACAATTATTTTAAGTTAAAATTAATTTTCAATTAACTCGAAGCAGTAATACTCTAGGTATGGAATTCCATACCTAAAAATTGGCTGGAAAATCCAAATAACACAATAACATTAGAATAACAATTCTAATGTTTGAATTTTTGAAGAAGGTTTCCAATTTAAATTTGCAAAATTTTGTAGGTTTCGCTTTAGGAATTGCATTAAATACTTTGATTGATTAAACATTTAATTTTTTAATTTTTAATGCAACAGTGTAATATAATATACAAATTAAACATTTAAAATAAAAATTTCTGAATATCTAACGGATTTAATTGAAACGAATGATTAAGTTTAATATTGAAGTTAGAGCGAATTAATTTTTAAGCTCCATGTCACAGGCTTTTTTCTACGAATCGTTTTCGCTTCTTTCTTTCTGTGACCACAAATTCTGAAGAAGTTTGTTTGCCTTACAATGAATTACGTGTCGACTGAGAACTAACAGCGGCACTTTTATCTCCACGTTTTGGCAAAAGCTGATTTATATTTTTATAAAACGATTTTCAAATTCATTTAGAACTGAAATTCACTACAAAAGAAGATACATATGTTTTTTCAGTCCATTCTATTATTCATTTTATTTAAAAAAAGAGTAGAAATAAGAAAATTTAAACGCAGTTATATCAACTTAATCTTCCATCGCATTATTGTATTTCATTTGTTAATAAATAAAATTTTAAAAGTTTTTCTTTGGACTTTAAGCTTTAATATTGCCGCAAAAAATATTTATTAAAATAAACTAGATTCAGTCACTATAGTTTCTAAGTCTCAGTCACATTCGTCATTACGATTTTTATTACGCTTATATTTCTCTCAGCTGCGATATTGTTTTGTCACCATATCTCACCGCTAAGAAATCAAAGCTATCATAAATTCGTAACGAATCGAAACGAGCTCGTGAGAAAAAGAAGCGTCTCACAATTTTTTATTTTCTCTCCATGTCAAATGAAACTCAACACTCAGTCACGTGACTTCAGACTTAATATATGTTTATAAACATTCCCCAACCGATTGATTATTGTCAGCAATCCGAGCAATCGTCCGACGAGAGTTAAAGACGATGAAAAGGTTATTCACCGCAGCATTGATATCCTCCCGCGACAATTCATCTCATCGTTAGAAAATTATTTAAAATATATACTAATTGACTTATAAATTAGAAATTAAAAGTAATTTTAATTGGATTAATTATAATGTTAGTGTTTCCAGCGATTTAAAGAATTTTAAATGACATTACGGCATTTCAAGATATTTTAAAGAATTTGAAGGTATTTCAAAAGAATTGCAGAGAGCGTAACAATTTTCCAGAAACTGGACAAAAATTTTAAGGGATATATAAAGTGAAACATTTTTTAAAATGGTTTCGAAAGAATTCGAAACATTGAAAAAATTGCAAGTATATAAAAATGTTTTCAGCTTTAGAAGATTGACATTTCTTAATTGTTACATATTTTTAATTATCTGGAAAAGTTTTTGATACCAGAAATGACCCAAAATTATCCTATAACTCTAATGTCAACAATTTTTTTATATAATTCAACTATATAAAAAAAGCTAAAATATAACGACCTGCTATGAGTGAAAGTAATATTATTTTAATTAATTAATAGCATTGGAGAGAAAAAGCAGAAATCCCCACTTAGATTTCCAAGCATACTTGACATAAATAATTACGATTATAATGATTCGACTAGACTAGTCGCATTTTAAGTGGTGTAAGATAGAGAAAGTGAGACCCGTGGCATAAGGGTTGAGGGTTTAGTGTCCTTGCTAGTATTTTTTTCTGCACTTGAGTTTTAAGACCACCCTATGCTCGAAGAAGATGCTACTGAATTATCTTTATCAGTGCCACCTACGAAGCCCTTGTAATAATTTGTGAGACCTCAACAACTCAGGCACTTGAAAAGAAATTTTCTTTTCAAATTTGTATCACTTCATAGTTCATAAACTAGTAATTTTATTTTAATAATTAAGTATCTTTTAATGAATTTAGCAGTTTTAATTGACAATCTAAAGATTTTATTGAAATTATCGACGGGGGCATATATAATTTTGAATTTCGAGATTCATTGATTACAAAATTGCTAATTACAAGTAAAAATTCATAATCAATGTGGAATTAATGAATTGATTTTCGAGTGAACAGCCCCTCGCATGAAAAGCAAAAACGAGTATCTGGGTCGCTATTTTATTTCAAGCGGTAAAGATTTTATTGCTAGCGTTTTTTATTTTTTTATAGTAAAAAGATGCGCTCAAGGGCGCCGACACAACAGACCACCCGAGGAAAATATTCCAGTTGCACGTGTACACATAAGAAAACCGCAGACCAGAGATTGTGACCACGTGGTTTCACATAGGTACGTCTTCGTGCCATGTTTTTTTACTATGGGAAACTAAAGTCGTTAGAAATATGGCACCAATTTTTTCGTCAATTTTTTTCCCTTTTCCTTTGATGCATCTTTGAGGAACGACTCAGAATTCTAAAATGTAGGAAAAAAAAGTGGTCTATAAAATATTTTTATTACGGAAAAGGAAGGAGCTTAAAATCCTATTTAGAATGTATTGTAGAAACATCAAAAATATAAATCTGACTAATGGAACCATAACTAGTGTTCTTATTGAAAATAAGAGTCTAATTTTGAAAAATTCTGTATTTGCATGACTGATATTTGCGAATTGATTATCTAAAATATACCAGCTTTATAAAAACGTTTCCTAATTTTACAAACAAGAGAGAGTGTTGAAATTTAAAAGTAGCATATAATCTGATATAAATGGAGTTAAAGAGATCGACGATAGAGAGTAAAGTTGTACTTCTGGGGAGCACGTGAACAGTCTTCAAGAAGAACGAGGGCCACCCAAGCGGCCATCACACGCGCCGACAAGTTTCTTTGTTTACACAATACAGTAATTTTATACCGCTGATCGTGTTAATTCCTAATTTTTAACCCCTGATACATTGACCTCAAAAACTGTACGGATTTGTTGATGACATTAGGATTCAGCAATTAAATGTTGAAATATCCTCAAATTTCTTCAAATTTCTTAAAATTCATAACATCAATTAAAATGTCCATTATTCAACTATTTTCTAGGTTGCAAATTTTTTTTAAGCAAATAGTGAGAAATGTAACGTTTAACCATTAACTATTAAATTTGCTCTATTGGGGGGATAAACTGTGCCCCTACCTTTTGCTCCACTTTGAAATATTTTCGAATGCTGCGATAAAATTGTTGTAATATGGGCAATTCAAAACAACAACTGATTTGACTAAAAAATATTGACTCTAAAATTAAAAATTGACGTTAAAATTAATGTCATTTTTAGGGATGAACTTCAGAGTTTATTTTTATCCCTTGGAAGCGTTTTGGATATAATTGCAATCTCTTTTTTATGAGATAGGATATGATATGATGATTCGCAGGCTGAAAGTTTCCTACAAATGATAATTTTTTATTCAAAATGACAAGAGATCTTGTAAACCAGAATTCCTTCGATCTGGTCCCCTTTCTCTCTCTCGAAATTCCTGCAGTTCAATCCTGCAGGCTTGGGTCTGGATAGTGTTTCTTTTGCGCAAGAGGAGGATCGACAACGATGAAAAGCCTGCCAGAGAGAAGCTGAGAAAGAGATAGTCAAACTTGATCTCAAAATAAGATTTGTTTATACGTCCATGCTGCTATTTCAGAAACCTGCAAGTTTCTCGCGTTTGCGAACAAGCCTTCGATTTAACATCTCCTGTTTGTAAAGCTCACTGTCTTGTCCTAAAACTCGAAAATCTAAATAAGTCAATGAAATTGGATTTTTCTCTCAAATGAGAAAAAAATTTATCAGATCACCGTGGCGGTGATCTGACTATCAAGAAAAAATCGAGGGTTTAATCTTTTTGCAATTAATATAAGATATAAATAAATCTGGTACAAGTGGATAATTCAAACAGTGAAAACACTTGTTGAAAGTAAAGTGAAGAGGTTGATATTTGAGAGATTAAACTTTTGGGTATGGCCAACTAAGGAACCCCAGAGAGATGCGTTGTTTACGTACTCCACTTAATCCGATGTTTTAGTGTTTAGGTCTCGACTACTGTTCAGATAGGGGGTTGGCTCGAAACGACCCCTTGAGAAAATGAAAAATGCGTCCCAAATTATAGCATGTTGATAGCTCACAATAAACAAGAGAGACAGCTGTACCGTCGCTCTTTTTTTCATCCTCTGTACTGAGTTTAAAGAGTTTCATTTAATCTCTAAGTATGGTACATACTCGTTTTTTTATATTTTATGTATTATGTATTATTTTTTTTACCCACTCCCCCCCACTTTATTAGATACCCTTGTAATAAAGATAGACCTCCCCCTCCCTGATTATCTGGTAACTTTCAGTAATTCGTTTTTGTATCTCTAAATAAAATGTTTCATGGCATATTTCAAGGGAGTTCAATTTTTAAATTATTTGTATTTGGATTTCAAAGGAGAATTCTATGGAGTGAAAATCGTCATTATTGGGTGTTGTTAAAATGTGTTTTTGGGATAATTTCATTTTTATATTTTTTATACTAGAATGACAGACAAGATAGACGTCAATTTGATGTCGAATCTTAGACTGTTGATAGACGTCAGTAATTTTATTTGAATGGCACAGCTCTGCAAGTAAACAATTTACTCAATAGAACCGCAATGTTTAGACCACTCCTTCGAAACTGAACTTACTTCATTTTAATTTAATTTAGATTGTAAAAGTGCAATCCCTCATTTGTGTTTTTTCAATATTGAAAATTCATATAAATTTTACCAATTTAATTTCGCCTATTTTACGTTCACAATACATTTACCTCCATTTACATTTTAGTGAAAAATATTTAATATTTCGGACGTAAAATTTGGTGAAATTAAAATTTGCTCTTATGGTAATTACCACATGTCCTTAAATTTAGGTCAGAATTGTCAGATGAGTGAGTGATTTTAAGAAATTTCAAAAAATTGATCCTAATGTAGAGGAAATCAAATAAAATTCCTCAAAATTGTTTAAAATATATAAAAATCCCTTGGAATTAATTAAAATCGCTTGAAATATGCATATATTCAAATATATCTCTTAAACTTTCATGAAATTTTAAGAGATTATAAATGTTCTTTTCATGAGTTTCAAAGGTTGTCGTGAAATTAAAGATATTTAAAAAGATTGATTAATGTACACCTAATTCGACTTTGTATCCCAGGTCTATTTCAATCTCCGATTATTTCCCGCTTTTCCCGGTTTCTATTATTTTCGTGTTTTTCCAATTAGTAGATATCCTGCTTTACATTGAAATAGGTGGCATTAGCAAGGACGAGTGAATAATGGGAAACCAAAAATATACGCGAAGGTTGGTTGAGAAAATTAATTACCTCACGTGATAACCCGCCATCGTCTTTCTGGTGAACGGGAACAAGGGAAAGCACAGCTGCAGCCATCTTGCCGCTTTGCGATTTAACGGCGTCGTTAAAAATTTTAATTCAAACTACCGGAATAGAACGGAAAACCGTGAACAAGATCTGGCATGCATTGTGGTTCGATAAAATCGAAGAATGTCTTTTCATATATTCTATCACAAATAATTATATTAATTTCAAAAAACGTGACAATATATTCAATTTATTACAATTATATGGAAAATTTTCTTCCAAGGTTTAATAAAGTATATAACATAAATTCAACGAATAAAAATATACAACGATCCTTTTATTTTCTATCAAATTTTAAAATTATGAAACTTTTTAAAATCAATCTTAAAAATTATATTCCACGAAGTTATATATAAGATATAAAAATTTGTGAGAACTGAAAGAGGGAATTATTATTGATATTTTCTAGCATCGATTATTTCTTATCTCCTTTAAATTTATCTTATCCGAGAAGTCGTCCGCGAAATTCAATACCCTGTTCACGTGTGTATTTAAAAGGCCATATTCATATGTGATTCACACATAAAATGTGTACAATTGTACATGTGTAAAGCAATTCAATTAGAATTATTGATATTTTTAAAAATATCAATTTAAAATATATTTAAAGAATATATAAAATTTTATTGTAGTTGTACGAGTCAAAAAATATGAAAATTTTGTCTCCCGAAATTTTTGAAAATGGTCGAAGAACATTTTCAAGAAACTTTGTTTGCGAAGCAATCGCCATTTTCTAGGAACCTCATGCGACCGGAAGTTGTAAATCTTAACTCTTCCCTCCAGATCGTTCTTTCCTTTTTCCCCTAATTGTTGAAAATGAATCGACCTATTTTTTCCTAAAAGATGAGCTTCGCCTTGGACAATTATTCTTCAGCTTCTTAATGTTTACAAAATGGAGTATCGTTACGAGAATTCAGACGTGAACCATCTGCTTGAATAATCTAATGAGAAGACGATACCAACATTTCTGTTCCACCTTCAGCAAATTTTTCACGAATTAATCATTTTGTTTTTAATCAATTTCATTCGGAGAACAATTCTTATTTCGAAACTTCAAGATTCTGAATATATCTGGAGAAATAAACAAGAATATGAGAATAGGATCTATTTACAAAATATTGAAATAAATTTTACTTTGACATATAAATATCCGATTTATAAAAAATTTATATTAATTTTACTATTTTACAACAGAATCTTATTCTACCTTTTTGAATTAGAATCCCAGGAAAATGAATACTGAGCCATCTTCTGGTCACTAGAGCATTTTACACTAAAACATAGTCGATAATTCAAAAAACAAATAAATTTTCAAAAATAAAATTTCAGAACCCTATTTAAACTTTTTACCGATATTTTAATAATGATGAGAATTTTTTTTCCTGAATTAAAGAAATAAAATTACAATTAATTTATTGATAAACTCGAGAACTACTATGCCGAGGAATAGTGACCTTCAATATAAACTAAGAGACCTAAAGAGATGATATGGTTCAAACCAGTTAGAACCTCCAACTGGTAAAGTAGAATGGAACATGTATTTCGACTTTAGGATGCGAGATGTCTCTCTTAATCCCAAAAGTGAAATTTTTAAATAAAAAAAAAAATATATATATTTTAAATATTGATTTAATAAATAAATTTTCAATTCTGCGTAAATTTAAAAATATAAATAATTACTCCTCTAAATGAAAAAATATTCATTTAAAATCTCTCGCAATCTTCTAAACATAAAAAAATATATTTTTATAAATATAAATCGTAATTTTAAAATTTATAATTAACTTGTTCATAATTAATCATTTTCTTGTATACAAATTCTTCTTTACTTTCTTTTTCTTGTATACGAAAAAGCGAGCGAAAAAGAATAACAACTTGAGACAAAAGAGACAAGTATTAAGCAGAGGTATTATCGTTTTAATTGATTTCCAGAAAAAATAAAAATATTTTAAAAATATTAGTACGGGTCATGTGTTTTGAAAAAAGTAATCGATACATCAACCGAGATTCTTAAACACTTTATCCCAGACTAAATAAAAACATTGTTAGACCGTGCGCTTCGGTAGATTTCGTATATTTTCTGAATCAATATTGAAGTTCAGACAGACTTAGTACACAACAGGTAGTTCTGTAGTAACCACTTTTTATTCAATTTTTCGCACTCGATAATATTATAGAATAAAATAACCGAAAATCTATAATTCGAGCTAATCTAGAATTTTTATATAATATTTTAAATACGAAATGAAACATTGCGCAAAAATAATTTGTTGGAATCAATTTCAAAGATTCCAAGACATCTTAGAGATTTCAAGAGATTTCAAGTAATTTTAATAAGCATTGTTTTAGAAATTTCAAATAACTTCAAAAGAGTCTTCTAAAATACTTTTCAGTATTTTGAGATATTCTGTAATCTTTTTGAACTCATTTCATATCCTTAAAATTATAAATTATAAAGCATAAATTATTAACAATGACATTCTAGCATAAAAAATTGGAAACAGTTTGAAGGGAAGACATTTTTCAGAAAATAAAACTAAACAAAGGGGGAAATTAATGATGACAATACACATGTCAGTGATTGGTAATTTCAATAATAAATTAGACCTCATTAGTGAGATCGACACGTTCGTGAAACGATTTGGGAGTTAAAATATGGATAAAGGGGAAAAGTTCCAGTGACAAACAATTAAAATAGCTGGCAATAAAGTACAGAACCCTACGACTTCAGTCGGTGTGTTATAAATTCAAAATACTCCAAATAGATCGTTTTGTTCAATAGACTGAAAGTTTTTCTCTACACTTAAAAACTTCGAACACTCTTCACTTTGAAATACGAGTATCTCGAGTGAAAAAGTCTCGGAAGAAGTCTTGAGTGGAAAGTTTTACGATCTTCCAGTTTGTATCAAATTAAAGAAAGGACCTCGATTTATAAAAATCATATTCAATATCTGATTCTGTCATTTGTCACTTGAAATAATTGCTTTGAGTATATTTTTCAACAGAATTGTTACATATATCTTTAGCTTTAGTTTTAAAATTAATAAAAATGAAAGCTGCAGTTCCGAAAATCCCTGATACGAAAAAAAAAATCAGTTGTGGATATAATCCAATATAGTTGCTACAGACAAAACTTAACGTAACAGATATTGATTGACAGAAACAGAAAAATGCAAAAACTGTTGCAATGTCCTCTTTATAAAGAGTCCCAAGAATATTGTAAATTTGAGTGTTGAAACAAGAATCTCCAAAACCAAGAAAAATTCCTCCGATCATGGCCAAAATCGGTGAAGGAGTTATGAATCCAATATCCTCAGTGTCCTGGAATTAATTAATTAATTCGTTAATTAATTTCTAACCGTATCTGCTTCTATTTATGTTGATTGTTCAATATTTCAAAATTCCAAGTCAGGTTAAAGAAATATCGAATAATACAAGAATAAATTTCTTATTAATCACCTGAAATGGAGCGTTGTTTGGAAAATTGACTAAAGCAATTGCGAAGCAAATTGCCTCTGACAAAAATCCAAGTCCAATAATGACAGAACTTGAAAGAAATTTGATTTTTGATGCAACCGGACCAGACAAAGTGGCGCCAATTCCTTCTCCAATTCCTATAGCAACACCTGTGAGAGAAACCAATTTTTTTCGAGACTTTCCCAGTTGAACTGTAAAGCCAACACATGAAGTATAAACTCCAGAGTAAAAGGCAAGTACCAGTCCAGAGTATAGAAAGGTAATTGATAATATCAACACGTTTGGCGTACTAACAAGACTAAAAGCACTTTTCATGCGAATCAAAGCTGCATAAACTGAATAGTCATTTAATTCTTGATTCCCAACAGTTCTAACTTTTTGTTGTTCCTCTTTTTCTGCATCTTTCTGTGCATCTTCTTTCAAAGGCTTTCTCAAAATAAACAAAATCATACAGCCTATCACAGCAAGAATTGTGAGTGTGACAAAAATAATTTGTCTCATTGATTTGTCGAAACTTGTGCCAGTGAATGTAAAGTAGACAAACAGGTTTCCAACTACTAGGGACAGTTGAAAAGTGGCCCAGAAAATTCCAGAATTTCGAGATATCGTTGATGATTTGCTATTTTCTGCAATACATCGACCAGAACCGATCCAAATTAACGTATTTCCAGTACCTTGAATTGCAGAAGCTATGTAAAGTAATGTTTTCTCTGGATGAAAAAAAATCCCCAGGAAAAACACATTGCAAATTGCACCAATTAAGATTGATAATCGGGTGCTTATCAAGGTTGAATATATCGGAGAAAGAAAAAGAGAAACGCCAAAGCCTGCATAAACGACTGCCAAACTGATATATCCATCTCCTGTGAAATCTGGTGTTTCTTTTCTTATTGCATCAAGAACATTTTTCTGAAATAGAAACAAAAAATGTTTTATAGCTTTTATAGTTTGTTTAATCGATTTTAGGAGATTTCGAAGTATTATAAAGAATTTCCAAGCTTTTGCTGAGATTTTAACGGCTCTTAAAGATTTATAGTGATTTTTAATGATTTTCAAGTTTATATAGTGAAGTTAAAGAAGATTTCAAAAGACTTTTATGATTTTTAAAAGATTTACTGAAACTTTAAAAAGTTGTTCGTTATTATTTTAAATATATATTCCGGTCACGAATTTTTAAAATTGAACTCATTTGTAAAATCTAAAAATATTATTTTTTAATATCTTTTATTGACAATGATTCTCGTGTGTATAATATTTTAAATAATTCTTTTGCAAGTTTCATCAATTCTTTCTATATTTCAGAATGTACATAGCAACTTTTATAGAAGAACTCAGATGATATAACTTATTCCTAATACCGGAAGCAGTTAGTCAAATTTGAAGTCTAAGCACGCGATACTTAGAGCTGCGAATAATAATAAATATGCCATGAAATGAGTTTAAAAACCGTGAACGTAAACTCATTGTACGAACACAATGAAAGTATAATCAATCTTGAGGGTCAGTAGAAACAAGGAGAAAACGAGGCTATGGTCAGCGATTTTAATTTCTGTCGTAGTTGGAATTATAATTCTCTCTTTTCACTTACAACAAATCATTTTTTTTGTTTAAACTTTTCCTGAATTTATAAAAGTCTACTCTTATATTTAATTAATAATCGGGACGCTTGTATATCTGTGAAGTACTCGTATCTTTAGCTCGTATCTTAAAAGTTCGAGTGTACACGTTATCAATTTTGTTTTATCTGGTTATATATTCAGAATTGTCAATTGTTAATTATCTTAGCCTAATTAAACTTTAAAGGACTTTAAAAACATAATTACTTAAAGTAGAAGAAAAGTTAAACGATTTTTAAATGAAACTTTTAAATTTTATGTTTGAAAATTTTTTAGTTTGCCTTTCTAATTTGTAACATTGCCTTTTTGAGTTTAAATTTGTTAAATTTTTGTTTTAGATTTTTAGAAGCTTAGAATTCAGAAGAGTTTTGGATTGAGTGATTTAATTATATAATTTTAATATCTAAATGAAACATTTTACATTTTTGAAAGGGTAAAACAGGAAATGAAAACATTTTTTTAAGATTTTTAATATTCACTCTGAAATACTGACATACTTTAGAACTTTATAATAAGAAGTGAAACGCGCGCGTGATTCGATTGATATAATGCCACTTTACTTAACAAAATACAAACTTATCTCTGAAGTTACCTCTATGTTCGTCATTGTTTGAAATGCAGCAAAAGTGAACATGAAGCCCCAACTTAAAACCAACACATTAAAGAATCCTCTATCGATATTAATCTTCACTATCTTCAACATGATTGCACTTAATTTTGTCGAAAGTCTGCTTAAATTAAATTAAATTGCACTGAACTGAGTTACGTTGTCAGTAAATCAGAGAATAAGTTCCTGGATTTCTATGGAGGATACAAAGTATGTACCTCGCGCGCAGCTGACCGCAAACTACAATTTAATAAAACTGAAATAGAAGGTGAGTTTAACTATTTCAGCCTTCAGAAATCTGTGGCCTTCAAGAAACATTTGAGATTTTATTCCAAGTTCCCGAATCGTTGTGGAAGCTCTAATATTTTGAGTACGTAGATAGGATTATAATTGCTAGACTGAAAGTCGTCAAAAAAAAAAAAAAAAAAAAAAACGTTTTGTTATTTCATAAATTGTGGCCTCTAAAAATACTTTCTTTTTGTTGATCCATAATAAAGTCGAGATAAAAGCTTATATGTTCGTATTTGAATTAATCCCGCGTGTAAAAATTTCGCGGTAATCTTAAATTGCTAATACCAATTTTTATGACGCGTGACATAAGCGATTATGGTACTGTACAGATATTATTATTACAGTTACGACACCGAACGTTTTAAAGAAATATTTTTACAATTTTAATAACTATTTAACATTATCAGCTTATCGGTTTTCAAAATTCAAATATTCGTAACTTCGTCAAAAGACTATTCTCTAGCAATCGGTAAAAAAACCTACATTTTTTAAATATTAAATATTTTTATTATTTTTATTAATTTTCGGGACCTTCATACGAAAGTAAGAATAAAGTTCGATAAGATTTTTCATTAATTGAGAAATAGGAAGTATAAGTTGCTTTATTAACTATTTTACACTCGAAATTCCCAATAGGGAATGGTCAACTGGCTAAAATTTTCGAAGGCAGAGAATCCTTCAAGTTGTTTTCACGCAATCTGAGTCTACGTGAATGGTTGTCTAGAAGCAGGCGTCAATTCTTATATGAATTGACGAATAGAGATCCCAAATGTATATAAGTAAGAATTTATTAGATTTAGAAAAAAAGGACAACTCTGTTCTTCCTGTGATTATAGATTTGAAGCAAAGTACCTTCGAATTTTAATGAACACACTAATTGAACGATATAAAAAGATAAAAAGGCAAAAACAAATCGTTTTTCTCAGTGTAGGTTTTAAAATTCCAATATCTAAAACCTCAAAAGGGCACAACAAAAGCATACACTGTAGGGGAAACATCCGCTTGTGAAACATTTGTTTCGGCTTAAAGATTCGACAAAACCTGATGGGAAAAATAGAAGCTTGGAGAATCTGCGAGAACTCGGCCATCTGGAAGGTTTTACAAGGCGGAATATGAGAGAAAAAGGGAAGAAACAAGGAAGAAACCGAGGTGGAAAAACGAAGATAAAAGAGAAGAGGATTCGAGGGAGGGGGTAAAGTACTTTGAAGTAGGGATTTTGACACAGAAAGATCTTCTAGCTTCAAAAATGTTCGCCTTCTTCCCATACGTGCTATTGCCAGAGTAACCCGGATATTCCGTAAATTCGACAGAAAGGTCAAAAACTGACGTCTCTTCAAAGTGAGGGAAATTTTCGATTTCTGGTACAAAAGTGAAAAGATTGTGAAGCCTAGATTAGCGTCAGATTATTACTCTGGAAAAATGGCGCCACCAGTTAATCCGATACGAAGGCAAGAAATCGCTGCTGGAGGCTGACTACCATGAACTGGTGTCCATCAAATGACTTTCAGAACGTACCTCTTTAGTCTGAATTTTTTTGTCTAAGACCACTCGGTTGTACAAAAATCACTGACTATTCATGGAATATTAAAAGTACTTAATTTGGGAAAATCCAGAAACCAGAAAGCGACTGGTGTCGAGAAGTTTTCCCAAACTCAGGCTTAATAAAGACTTTTACCCTCAGACTTATACCTGAGGCTGGCGGTATTATAGATTATGAGATTTGATAATATTTTAGAGATAACAAATTTAGAATCTCTATTTTCTTTGAATTCTCTTAGTTTCATTCATTTTTCAGATTTTTATAATCAAAATTCAATTTGTTATGAAAGTGCCTTAAAAGTACTTAAAATGTCTTCAAGTCCTTTAAAAACATTTTCAATCATTTAATAATATTGCTAGTAATGTATTTTTATAAATGAAACGGAATTAATTTGAGTATTTAAAAACATTGTTACTAATCAGCGAAGGAATTAACTTCGAGAAGTTCTTTACCATTTTTCTGCACTCTTGTCGGTGCATTGAGACGTAAATCAAGCAATAATTAAAATTAGCGACGACTTCGCGCTAAACGGTCGCTTACATTTATCCATCCACGGTTCTTTGATGAATTTTCGCGAGAACGCGAAGTTAGCATTGGGCCTGAAGTTTACGCATATCCGTTGTCGCGTTCCTTTGATCTTCTAGTTACTATCGACTATATATTTTACTCGCGATTTCTCACTCCCCTTGGTCTTCATCCCACGATTTTTTCTCCGCCCCTGCTTCCTAACTCTCCATCCTGTTCCGCGCATATCCGCTTCCCTTCCAGCGAAAACGTCTTGCAAAGAGACTCCAGTTCCTCTTCCTATTCTACGAAAACCCAACGAGTCTATACTTTTTGATTTAAAATCTCGATTATACGATTTTCCAGGATTTTCAGAAGAATCAGATTCTATTTCAAATTTAAATGTATTGCCTGATTGAAGAATTCGTGTTTATATATATCCTCGAAACAGTTCTAATTCCGTATTTTACTGTGTGTTTTTATTTCCAGTCTAATAGTGTGAAAACCTAAAACTTGATTTATTATCGGGGCAGTCCCAGGATCTCTTCAATCGAAATAGGAGTCATTGGACACCAAAATATAAGTTCGGTAGACAGCGTGGCACGAAGGACTCTCCCGGACATGGCAATAAGGAAGTGGGCCTACTTCTTAAAAAAACAGAGACCCGCTAATATCGGATAGAACGAGCCTGAGAAAACACTCCCCGTTTTAGGATCTCCCTCTAATACATTTTATGCCGACTACAAAACGAAAAAACGAAAGAAATATTATATATATTGAAAAGAATATTTTACTAAATAAAATTAAACTTAAAATAAAATGTACATTAAGAATTCAGGAGAAATTCAAAGGGATTCAGAAGAATTTAAAATCACGTAAAAGTGGTAAAGAAAATTTAAAAGAATTCAAAAGTATTAAACAAATCAAGCATTAAGATCAATTCATTTAAATTTAAGAGGAATTCAAGAAAATATTGGTTGAATATGGAAAAATTCAAAAAGAATCAAAACTTCATATCAACATGAAGAATTTCCAACGATTTTAAACAATTTCTTTTGCAGCTAACAAAATTTCAAGATATTGTAAATTCTTAATTGAAATTAGATTGTCGTCTTTCCTAATTTAATTAATTAATTAATTCCTCAACGGCATATCATAAAATCAGGTTTTGAGTGTAATAGATACTATTTATATAATATTATGATGTGTCTAATTTTGTTTAGAAAGGCTAATTTTCAGGATAATGTAAAGATTTTGACGACCGTTAAGTTGAAATTAGTTATAGTAGGGAAAGAGAAAAGAATCGTTTGCCTTTGGGTCACATTTCGTTTCGGCAGACAGCCTGGCACCCCTGATTTTCCCTAGTATGAGAAGGGCCAATGTTCAAGTGTGTTTAGGGCGGTGACCAAGTCTCCTGCAGTCTAATTAACGGCCTGATGAAAAGCAAGGGCAATTAACTTGTTCCACTTCCTTCCACTTTTGCCTCGAGATCAAACTTTCCCTACGGAAAGTCATTTAGCACCAAAAAAAGCACGTTTTGAGTTATATCGAAACTCCCTCTTTCGTCAGCTTCAAATCTAAATCCATAATATTTTTTTTAGCGTCCCAACAATTTTAGGGAATATAAAACCGAAGAATTTTTTTTTACAATTTTCCTTTGAAATCCACAAAACTCGAAATCATGTAATTTTGTACCTTTTTTTATATTTTAATTATTTTTAGTGCCCAACATACGAAATATTCTTTAAATGCGAAATGTACACTGGACATCCTTGTCAAGGAGAATTCTACATAATTAAGGCTCAATTATTTGAGTTTAATGGAACCTCCTGTCAGTTAATACCTGCCTTTCTGGAGGCTTTCCTCGGTAGCCATGTTGCTGTCAAGTTTTCTGACATGACGTACGAGCTCATTCGTGTATATAGTGCTCCATTAATATACATACACGTGCACTTATTATACATATATCTTATACATGAACAGTGAATTTGCATGTATGTATGAGTTGTCTATGATGAAGGGATATGAGGAGTTGCGAAAATATGGCGAGAGTCTTTTGTGTGTGGTTTTATTATCGAGGGAACATATTAAGGCTGCCATGCTTCTCTTCAGCAGGAAGTTACGTCTGCCAACGAGAATGCAACGTCATTCCACCCTTTTTTTTAACATCATCGTTTCAATGAATTGTTACTTTTATAGATTATATTTAACATTACGAATGCTATTTGCAATATATTATTCACTCATAATTTTTTCTATCGAAAACAAGTAATTCCTAAGAATCTTTCAGTTTTCCTTCAGAATTTTACTCGTATTTCAACGCAGAATTTCTTAAATCTGATATTCGGTTTTGGGTAGCCTGGGCAATAAACTCGGAGTCTAAAATGTAACACATGTGGGCAACAATGGGTCGAAATTCCTGAGGAGTAGTCTGTAAGATAAAAACCGGAAACGGATGCCCTAAGACAAAGGAGCCTTGCCTGTTGGAGTCTCCACCGAGGTCTCCACGAATAATGAATTCTTTTTCTCACCCTCCCTTTTTTTTTGATAACCATTCCATTGACCTCTTTAAAATTTAAAATACACTTCAAAATTCCTAATACATACTTTTCTAAAATAAAAGAAATTACATTCTCATATCTAAAAAATTGATTGAAATAGGAATAAAAATGATAATTTAGTCCGGCACCCTTAATGTATGTATATTGCTCACTATATGCACTCGACATTGATATCTGGAAGCTGAGCGAAAGGACCTCTGAATAAATACGCCTCGTTCCTTGGTAATGGCAGCTTCTGTCATTCGAGATCTCCAGAAGATCTTGAGATCTGAAGATCGAGCATGATCACTGAACAACTATTGACTCGATTCATACGCGTTTCTCAATACTTTCCACTTGATTGAAACAGGACAACCTTTTCTCAGTTTAAGTCATTCTTGAAGCTGACAGGCAGATCTCTATCCTCCTAGCGGGTTAAAGTTACACTTGGTATCGTGTCCACATTTACTTTCATGCGTTTACTTTCATGTACGTGTGGCTTATAATGATTTCATTGTGTTCATAAATTCACCAGTGTTCGTATTTTAAAAGCGATAAGGCAATCAGATCAATTATCTTCTGGATCTTTTTACACAAATTGACATTTTTAGCAGAACGTGCAACATCTTTATTTTCAAGGCCATGTTACACCTTTAAGATTAAAGGTGAAATTTCCGCACTTTTAAATGGCAGGAAGTGGTCGCATGGCGAATTGGCAGTACGACAGGATTACAGGAACAAATGTCGGTTGGTGGCACTAGGTCAGGTCCTGTGAGTCTTGTGACTCGCGACGACCACCCGTGGTGCCCGTTTAAAGGATTATCCTTGAAGGTGCCCTCGTGTCAAAACACTATCCTTGCAGAATGGCTTGACTTCAAAACCCAGTGACCGTGAATCGGACCTTTCTTTGCCCACAGTGCCAATTGTCGATTAATAGGGAAAACCACAAAGCTCTATAGGACCAGTCACTTCCAACATAATTTTACTACCTTCTCTATCCTCCCTTAACTCCCGTATTACAAAAATTTGACAAAGGGTCCTGGACAATATAAAATATTACCTTCCATATAATACAGATTTTCATAAGTTGGAAAGTACGTCTTCCTGTTGTTTTAAGAACGGCTAAGAATTTATTGGGTGTACTTCTTCTGAAGAATTGAGCATTTTTAGGCCTATTTCAGGTGCAGTTTTGAGATAGTTTAATGTCTAAAAGAAAATATCACATTTTATAATGAGACGAAAATTAATGCCAAAATGACCCACACAAAAAAAAAAGACTGAACTTTCTAAATCTGAATTAGTGAAAAGTAGGTCACTAATTTACTTTAGTGAAAATTTTTACTAATTATTAGTTGTATTTCACTATTTCAATTCACTAATTCAGATTTTGAGAGAAAGTTTTTACAGCTTAAATCAGTTTTTTAGGCTGAATTTAAGTTTAAGTCAGTTTTAGTCTTGTTTTAAGACTAAGAAATCTTAAAACGAGACTAAAAACTGACTTAAACTTAAATTCAGTCCAAAAACTGGTCTAAGCTGTAAACACTTTCAGTCCTTGTTTTTTCTGTGCAAGTGTCTGCTTCCGATTTAATTCGTTCAGAATGTGGTTATATTAACCAGAAGATGATCAACCAAAAACCTATAATCTTAAAAAATTGACGACAACATATATCGAACATAGTTGTCAAAAACCTGATTGGTTTGGAAATATTGTTTAGAATCCTCTGAACTATTTTTAGCAAAAGGTGTGCAAACGCGAGTAAATTAATTATATTTGAATAATGTATAGTACTAAAAAGAGATAATTATGACATTATATTGAAGTATTTTAAACTTAATATAGATTAAACTACATAATTCGGTCTGCAAGGGAATTTGGGTGGCAAGTCGTCCGCCGTCACGGCTACCGTGGAACGCGACTTTTAATAAATGAGTAAATAATTTCGGTCACGTTCCATCGCGGGACACAATACCATCGCCTTCTCAAATAGGATTATATTAAGCTGTTTCACCGTCGATGAATAGAGTCAAATGGAGGACGTCGAAGATGTTTTGGTAGGCTTGACGCGCTGAGGTGGTGGCTATGGTTATGGTTATGGTTATGGAAGATGCTGAGGTATAAAAAGAGAAAAGAGAGCGAGTTGGACTTGTATAAAGAAAAAGAAGAAAGACCTGGTTGACAGGTGAATAGTTCTGAGCATCGCAACTCGGTCCTTGCAAGCACAATTTATTTCCCACGTCCCACCATGCTACTTATCTCTACACTCTTCTACCTTTGTCATATTTTCTGCTTGTGTGGTTCTTAACAAGCAGAATCTTCGATATCAAAGACGCAGATGCAACAAGATCTACTTTATACTTATATTAAATCCAAGACGAGATATTTCTAATTTATTTTCATGTCTCTAGTCTATTTGCAGTGAAATTATATTGAGATATGTTATAAATGGATTAAAAGTGTTTTTTAAACGAGCTGAATTTAGAAATGATATTCTCGAAATTTTTCGGGTTACTCGAATTTAGAATCACCCCTTATACGCGTGCCACGTGGACAGCGACAAGATGCATGCGGTTCCCGCTTAAAATACATCATCTATCCAACTGCCATCCAATTCTCGCAGTTATGCCGTCCTGTCTAGAATTCCAAGTTCCTTGGCACAAATAAGTCTCGTATTATCTTACTATATTTCAAATTCGCAAAGGTTATACACACAAATATTGTAACAGTCGTCTTCATGTCAACCACCAGTTTCGCAATTTCAAATATCATCCATCATTTTTAAACTGTATATTTAATTCGTATAAAACGAAAAAAGAGTTTCAATCTGAAAAACTCAATTTACATAGAGTTTTTCATTCATATTATTTTCTGTAACATTTGTTTTTACAGTCAGATCTCTGTCGTTCGCAAATAAATTATCGAAACAAGGAATACTGTAAATCTGTCATTAGATTCGTAAATTTGAGGTATAGTTACGTCTACCATATAATTTCGAAGGGTATCAAAGCTTCGCTTAAAAAGGCCGCCAATCGTGGCACCTCTCGTGGTTGCAATGTTAAATTATTTTAGCAGCCGATATTTCAATCCGTTCTGCCACCTAAATGCCGTCCTGAAGCCAAAATCAACAGAGGCGCGAGTAGGCTCTTCCTCCCTCTTTTTTTGTCGCCTCTTTTATTCTCTTGACTTATCTTTTTCTTTATCTTCCTTATCTTCTTTGAATTTTCGTTCACTTTTTTGTTCACTTCTTCCATTCCAATTTCTTTCCAAAAAACACTTCTTCAAAATTCAATTTTTCAATTTCCCTGAGACTTTCCTAACAAATGTCCACCCTATTCTTGACAGATCAATTGTAGGTTTAAAGCCAATATTAAAATTGATAAATACAATTATTCTTCGTGTCTTTATTGGTGCCAAGCTGTCTAGCCCTCAGAAGACTCAACTTCATGATTATCAAAATTTTTAGCTTCGAGCTCAGGCCCTTTCCTGCGGCCAAACGTCAAAGTTTTTCAAGTGTTAGGGGAGCGAAAAAGCAAATATTTGTTGAAGATGCAAGAATCTTTAAACAAGTTTTCCGTCAGGTGAATTCAGGAATTCATGGAATGTAAAATGCATACTAACATTTCTTATTCGTGAAAAAAATTTTTAAAAAAAGTAATACCGTTAAACCATATTGTTATAGTTGTAAATTATATTTCTAGGCAAAATTAACCAAAGTCTAAGAATTTTAGCTATGTATTATTATTATAAAAAAAAACTCTTTCAGGTACAAAATAAAAATCACGAATTCTTTCGCTTCTTGTCCTCTTAGCGATTTCATTAGTTCTTAGAAAAGAAAGCACTTTAATTTGAATTTGGATATTTTTATTTAACTTTTGAGGTCTATTCTTCGTACTTCCGTTACTCTGGCATACGAATCTGCGTGTCAGTGGTTAACGAAAAGATGACGTGTGTCAAAAACGAAATTCCATCCGATCCACTTCGCTCTGTATTCCACTCGAGACGAGGCGAGAAACTTGCGTATATGTTATATGCGCGTAGGAATGAATGAACGATCCAAGAAACGAACCATAGATGAGTGACTCCAGCCTACTGGCCTCTTCTCTGAATGGAATCGAAAGAGATATCTGTGTGGTCATTTTTCAAGAAGAAGTCCTAATGCCTTCAACACACGTGGCATCTTGCAACGTCATTTTCGAGAGACACCCTACACGCTGTTTTTTTATTTTTATTTTTCAAAGGATGATGCATACGCCAGTAAATGAAAGAGATACGGCTTCTTAGATTTTCAATGGCCACCAAGTACCGATAATTTTATGGACAGTTTGACTTTTTTTATTACGCAATCAGACAGAAGTGTTTCAAAACTCTGAAAGGCTTCAGTGGACTTTTACTGGATGAAATATTGAAAGGAGAGACTCTGAAAATCAGTGACCTTCCATCTTCCATTGATTCAATTTTAGAGAGTAAATTTAAAAAGTAAGACAGTTTAGGTTTCGAAACAGTTTTTGATTGTACTATCACTAAATTTCCGCCAATTTCACACATTTCTAAATAATCTCTTTTTTCCCATGAGATGTTTTCCTTCGAAATTGTCATGTGAAAATAAATCGGAGAATGTGTGTTTTCATCATCAAAAATGCGTGAAGAATAAGGGCGGATCGTGGGCGAGAGATTTCTTCCGTTGATCGTTAGCACCCTGCAATTTGCTTCGAGATGAGTAAAACAGACTTCGGAAGACATCAATATCTAGACTAAGCTAAGCCTTCGTGAATCCTCGATGTTCGACCTTTCCCGTTTGTGGTTGACTTTAAAAAGTCGCCGCTCACTGGCTAGGGCAAAAGGAGCTTCCTTGTTATAAGCGGACCTGTCGTCAGAGGGTAAAGACGCCCATGGGATTCGGAAGACGAAATGTTTTTTTACGTGACACAGATCTCGTAAATTGGATATGACCACCGTGTCATCGTCTCCAGATGCAATGAACCGATCGAGGAAAGATGGAAGACAAATTTCTCAAATTCTCACTAGATCACGATCGTTTATGATCGATCGGAAATGTTCGTGGCTACTTCTACCTCAAAGTATCCAGAAAAATTGGGTTGTTATTATCAACCATATTCGGAATTTCAAAGAATTTCACTAGCTTTTAAAAACTTTCGAAAGAGTTCAAAAGAGATTCAAAGATTTTTAAGATATTTCAAAACAGTTTCAGGAGTTTTTGGCAATTTTAACAGACATTTTAACTGAAGAAATGAAGTGAAATTTGTCATGGTGAGTTTGATTTGTTCTCTTCATGTGGCAAGTTGTTTTAATCACGGAGAATTCTAGGTATGAAGCTGTAAAAGGTCGAAACTCAAGCCTACACATTACGGTTGGTTTCGGCTAATTTCTCGCTTCCTCACTCGTCTACCATCAAGTAGAACGATGGGGTGTAGTATTACCAACCTACAGTCGGTCCTCAGTTTGCGATCAAACGGTTGAACGCCTCTGAAGACGAATGGCTCGCGTGCTCTCTTGTTTCTCTTGATTTCTTTCTCACATCTGTGGTACTCCTCCTCTTCCTTTTTCCTTTTTCCCTTTTCCTTCTTCCCACTCGTGGATGCTCCATTACCGTCGCTTTGAGAGAGGCGACAAAAGTCCAATGAGGATCATTTTGCTCTCACCTTCCAAAAAAAATTCAGGAAAGCACCGCAAAAACGCTAGAAGGTCCCAAATGTAGAAAGATCGTACATTTTTCATTCTAAAAGACTCAGAACCTTCTCAGAATCCACCTTCTAATATTATTTTATTCATATAGCGCTCTCAAAAGTCTGCGGCGATCACTTTTGATAAAATATTATTTGTGGAGGGGTGAGTGGCTCAACTGGTAGTCTAATCAATTTATCTTTTGTTATACACTCTCTGGGTTCGAATCCTAGTGCAAAGACATTGATCAACATTTTTTAATTTGATGTTTCATTTGTCCTTTGTGAATATGTTGTATGTATATATTATTATATACCTTAAATTTGAGAAGTGGTGGCTTCAAATTCGATTTGTCGTTTAGAACATACCGTTGTTTTTTATCAAAAAACTTCTGTTTGATTATGTTTTTAGTGAGTGGTAGACAAGCAGGTATTTATATCCGTGACTCGTTTTTTCATGCATGTGGGCGGTCATAACAACTCGACACTTTCTGTTTGCTATCTTTTAACGACTCCCTATTGTCCTGCAGGATCCTGGCTTCGAGTGGGGCATTTTGAATGAAGAAGACAATTTCTATGCGCTGCCCTATTAGATGAATTGAAATCAAATTCCTTTGTAATCTGAAAGCTTGAGATTCTCGAGGCATGATCTCATCTTTCATTTAAGTAAATATATCAATTTTTATAATAATGGATCAATGTTCTTCATTTTAAATGAAGAACATTCTTTCTTCATTTCAATTTTTATAAAAATTGTTAATTAAAATTACAAATCGTTATTATTGAGAGGAAAATATTCACTTGTTTCGATTGGAGATTGTAGTAAGGAAGACTGTGAACCAGACACCAGATTTTGACACCAGATTTCTGAGATTTGAGAAGATTTCCCCATATGATTGATATTTATTGACAGGTCAACTTAGCTCAAAGGATCCGATCTATCACAGTTGCCTCAGATCTTTTGATTGGTAGCTTATAGTCAGACTAGTGACTACCATAAGTGCAGACCTAATAACCACCGTAACGGTCACGATGATGCGAGTTATGTCAACAAAGAACATTGCCAGCATCAACACGATACCGTTACAACTTAGCTACATATCAAAGATTCATAAGGTCGAGCGTCATTTCTGCCAATAATATTTCATTATTGAAATTTCATATTATCTCCTCTCATAATGAAAAACTTATTGTTTATTTATAAAAATACTTGTCAAAAATTTAACAGAAATCGTAAAAGTTATTATCAAAACTAGATTTGTCCCAAGAGCTGACTTTTGCCTGATCTGCCTTACTTATAATTATTATTTCCTACAGTCTTAGAATTTTTAAATGTAGACATTATTATTCATTACTTAATGAATTAGTGATGGAAATATCCCCTAAAGGATAAATATTGAACCAAGAAACTGTTTCGATGAGTAAATTCGTTAAAACTTCGTCCTTCAAAGGTAAGAGTTCGTAAAGCAAAAGATCGGCCCGTAATACATAAAGAAAAGTGCAAAAGTAAACTTAAGTAGTGTCACGTACTGAGAATATTTTGTCAATCGTCGAGTGCGCTCGTTAGCGGCATCAGTCAGAATACATGCGGACGCGTCGCGACGCCTTGACGTCTCGAAATAATCACGTTAGACGCGTATAGCATAGAGCAACTTTGCTATATACTGACTGCACAGCAACTAACAATTTTCCGCAGTTAACAATGAGATAATTATCTAATTTAAAATCTAAACTTTGATATTTGAGATTATATAACTTTTAATATTTTATCTTTAAATAAATAATAATTTAGCACACACGAAGGTGAGAATAGATGAAAATACGTCATAATTTCAATTGTTTTTTAGAAAAAATATAATGTCATACTATAGACACTATGCAAAGCTACCTGCGTCATATATGCATTCTATATGTTCAGTATTCAATAATTCAATTCGTTCAAATATACGTCTGATTAATTAAAATGAGGATAATGAAATACGCAATAATTTCCAGAAAACAAATGAGGTATCATCATTAGCAAAATAACCAACATGGACTACAACAATGAAACAACACATGTTCTAATACGCGTAGTAAATATTGACTTTTTTCATTTAATTCTTCCCGCACCTGTTCAGCTTCATTTGATCTTTTCTCAGTATCAAAATTAACCAGTTGGAGTTTACTATATTAAGAGAGTGATCTCTCAGTAGCCATCTCACAATTGAGAATTAACTCCTGAGCAAAAATGAAGCCCTTACTAGCAACTGGCCTGACCTTACTTATTCTAGCCTTTGTGGTGAGTTGGAAAATTTTGTTTAAAATATCTTTATCCTATTAAAATGTTCGAATATTACATCATCTTCATTGCAGTTCGTCAGATAAAAATGTTGTTTAAACAATTCCTTTTTACCATCAAAAATATAGATTCATAGCACTTTCACTATCATAAATAGCAATAATAGCATGAATTTTATGTTCTAGCTGAATAATACCCTCGCTCAAGAGGAAACAAGTGAAAATCCTTCAACAGAGTCATCAGCAGCTCCTGAAGATCCATCAACGGAGGCACCTGAAGGTTCAACAACAGAAGCACCTGAAGGTTCATCATCAGCACCGCCTGAAGGTTCGTCATCAGCTCCACCTGATGGTTCATCTCCAGCACCGCCTGAAAGTTCTACAAGCTCTTCAGCTAAACCACCAAAACCTACTCGACCTCCTCCACCGCCACCACCTTCCAGCAGTTCGGAAAGTTCGGAAAGTTCTGAGAGTTCAGATAGTTCTAGTAGCTCCGAGGAATGTAGTCGTCCAAATCATCGTCCACCTCATCGTCCACCTCAAGGTGGACCTGGTGGACCTGGAGGACCTGGTGGACCCGGAGGACCAAGTAGACCAGGTGGACCAGGTGGACCAGGTGGACGACCAGGTCGTCCAGGACGTTCTCGAGGCTCCAGACCTCGTCGTGAAAATATCAACGAAAGACTCTCTCGTCTACAAGGGATTCTCGCCTAAATAGATAACGAAGAGCAACAATTAATCAGAAATAAATAATTTTGGTAAAAGATAAACATATCAACCAAAACTTGTAGAAAATTAACAAGCAATAATAAATTTAATGAAAGTCATTAATATTTCTGGTAATCCCAATAAATATTATGAAATCCTTTGAAATCCGTTAAAAATACTTAATATCCGTCACGGAAATAATATAAATTTTTCCTAAGCTGTTTTTTATTCTAATTTTGAATATTCTCAAAATATTTTCAATTCAGTACTTGAATATTCGCAACTGTTCACATGTTTCCGCGCGTTGTAGCGCACACATAATATTTAGTAGAGAATAGAAAGAGATTTCACGATAAATGAAGCCGCTTGATATATTTACGCAATTTACGCAAAACTATTGTTCAAATGCCTCCTGCGGTGTCACGGTAGACCGACGAACAGGTCGTCCGATCAGAGTTTTTCTTTTTTTAAAATGGTTTTAGGCAAGAAGCATAATAGCTCAATTGGTCCGAATTTGATGCGGCTTAACCCTCGAGGATATCTCCCTATACGAACTAAGTAAAAAAGCGTGGAGAATATCAAAAGAGAATAAAGGGAATGGATAGACTGGCAAATGCCTTCCTTCAAAGCGATGCAGTAACAATAAAATGAGCATTCCACCGTGGATTCATGTAACCTTCTTATTACGTCTTCATGATTTTAAGTTGGTAGCCAAGATAAATAAGCTGAGAATCTACATTGTCCGCTGCATTAAGAGGAATAAATCATTATTTAACGTTTTATCTTCAATTAATAGTGCTGAATTTATAAGTATCATAATTATTTTACTAAAAATGTAGAATTGTAATAATTCTTAATTTTTTAAATAAAAAAATGAGACCTGGTGGTTTTCTAAGATATCTTTACAGATATATAGTAAGTAAGGGCGACGACACGACAGTGGCAGTGATTTAATATTTTTCTTGTTATGAGTGTAAGCTCTTCGGTTTGTTCTGAAAACAGCGTCGGGTGCGCCGAGTTCATATCCTCGCACAGAGCCACCTGCAAGAGGAACCAAACTAATAGTCGATATTCTGAATCTTGTTCGCACTTATACTACTTACTACTCACAAGCTTATCCGATCTCATTATCCTAACGTGCCCAACGATACCTCTCATCCTTGAACCAACACAATGATCATAGAAAGTGCTATTGCTTGAAGATAAAACACATTGGAAGTATTACGTATTGATATTACGTGTTACAATATCATCCACCACTGAGATTTGAAATTTGAGATAGAAGGGATGAAATATATTGACATCAATCGCATTTTGAAATAAACCTTTCAATTAAAGTTTAACATTTTCCTTAAAATTCTCTCTAAATCTGAATTAGTGAAAAATTCTACTAATTGTTAGTCTTTTTGACTAAAACTTTAATGAAAAGTTGAAAACTTACTAATTGAAATAGTGAAATACAACTAATAATTAGTGAAAATTTTCACTAAAGTAAATTAGTGACCTACTTTTTACTAATTCAGATTTAGAGAGTTCAAAATATAAATAACAAAATTTCTTAGAAAACCATAAAGAATTCAATCTAATTCGATATCAAGATACAATTTGAAAATATTTTCAATGTTTTTGAAGAATTTCAAGGGATTTTGAAGAGGTCGGTAAATAGTGACGTCATAGTTTACCATTTTTTAAAAAAATGTTCTTTAAAAATTGCAATTATAGACAAAATCTTTAAAATACAGAAACTGGCTTTGGGGCATTTGAAAGTGAAACAATGATGCTTTGTGTACCCACAACCTCCCATGGAGTTGGCTGCCCTAAGACCCAAATTTCAGGAATCGCCTGAGGCTGGCATATTCAGCACGGGGTCTTTAATACCGTGTTTTATTGGTGCACAATGAACCAGGCGACGGGAGAATATCACGAGCACGACTGGGCACGAGCAATGACTTAATGCTATTTTATATCTATTTGGATCCAAACACCATGATATATACCTATCTATTATGCGCGTGGCGTGTGCACTCGATCGTTCTTGCATTTCAAAAAATGAGCTACCTTACCACAAAAGCTAAAAGAGTCGTAATACCGACAAAGAAACTAATTTTAAAAGATAATATACTTGAAAAAAAGGAAATTACTAGCCACATTATTCGCCGAATATAAAAAATACGTTTAGGCATTTTTCGAAAAGGGTTTCAGAAATATGTATAGTGGATTTTTAGGGTGACTACAAGAGTCAATTTTTTAATGTCCCTAACGTTTACCTACATTTTAGACGTATTTCTCTGAAAATTCTCTGATTTCCCTGTGACATCCTTAATTTTCGAAAAGATACTAGGGAAAGTTCTTGGAAAAATTACTTGGAAAGGCTACTGGGAAAGGTACTTATTAGGTACACTTGTTACGAGAATGATTTATTATTTAATTCTGTTTGAAATAATTATTATGAAGAAATGGAGAATAATGAGATGTAAAAGAGTCTTATAATGCGAATCATTGAAATTCGCGATTATTGCAAAAAACAGGTGATAAAATGACAATGAAATATCTCCAAGTGTTGGAGTTATATAGATACAGCTGTATAAGTTTTATTACAAATTTCTTCCAGCAATACATAGCATATTTTAATAGCCGGTTGAACAAAAAAAGTTACTTATATAATATAAAAATCCGTTATTCTTTATCGTTAATGTTATTGCCAAGGACAAAAAATATGGCGTTGAGTTTTCTTGTATAAATTAGGTGAATTAACAAATTCAAGTGATTAAGAAATTCGAAGTAAATCCTAATGTACTTAAAAAGTTGAACTCTTAAATTTTTTCCCCTCTTAAAATTGATGCCACTCAGTGCTTGCATTTGGCGCGCAAAGTACTGTAGTAACGCTATAGTTTATAAATATAAAGTTTATAGGAGGTTCTCGAGAGATTGGTGATACGTCCAATTCGGGCCACCCGCAACGTTTACAGCATTCGAGGATGGAAAAACGAAAGGGGTCGGCTGGAGTACAGGGTGTTTATAAAATTACGAATGATAATGTAAGCATTTTTTCACGCTCTCGCCGCGTGTGGGTATGTGGAATGCTACATATATACCATGCCAGAATTGCTGCGGGGCTAATTTTAGGGTGTTCAGTTGTTCATCCCCATTCAAATGTTGACCGACACCGTTACCGTCACACCATGCTCGTTTACACGCAAGTTTCCGTCCCTGGTTCGATATCCTGACACCAAAAGCTGTTAACTGCCTGAATGAAACCATCTTCTGGGAAAAGCTGATTCTTGTCTATCTTTCGTAAACATCATCTATTTCTAAAATTTCCCCTAGAGGTATTAGGTTGGAAAAAAAAAAATTAATAGTATGAGGAAGCACTTGAGGTGTGCAAAATTGTCTTCAAATCAAAGCGCGTAAATATATTATACTGATGCTGGATTGTTTTTGAGAAAATTATATATAATATAATTCTTCTATTTAAAGAGATTCCTCTCTAATTGTCAATTATAGGAATTCACATTAATTCTCTGATAACGCGTAACGCGCCAGAATGGCCTAGGGATACTTTTCTGGTCCATTCGGTGTATTGATGCATAACACATATACGCCGTACTGACATGCACTAATTAAACTCGAAATTGAGGTAAAATGAAGGAAATCCCGCTGGAACTCATGCAGGGGCTCTCTATTTCCAAGCGCGACATGAATGTTTGCACAACCAATTTAGCATTTAATGTCATAATGACGCTCGCATTTTCGCGACAGAATGTTTACTTTATTTTGGATTAAACGCGTAGCAGGTTTGCAATTCAACTGCATTTCCTGAAGGTCATCACGATTAGGAGGCTAAAATAATATTTTTTTGTACTTGTCTCTTTATTATTTTATACACCTGTATACTATATAAGACACTTGCATCCTTGAACTGTGCAAGGTTTCTTCCATATATATTTTGAGATTACCCAGAAAAACAATTATTTTTGAGTTATACATTTCAAAAGTAGACTCGGAAATAAGCTTCCTCTGCTTGAAGATAATTTCCTTGATTCAAAGGAAAGCAGTTTTCAGATTTCCGAATATTTCCCTATTTTCTGACTTTTTGACAAATCTTCCTGACCGAAAAGTATAAAAAAATGTTATTATACTTCTAATTTTTCTGTCAGGAAAATCGAGAGGAAAATAGAAATAAAAATATCATTAGAGAACATTATTGGGTGGGTCCCTTTAATTATTTCGTTGGGTTAATTCATTACGTAACGTAATATCGATTTCTCGGCATAGCGACTGAATTTCGTCGTTCTTGCCACCCCATTGGTAGACAACCGGGTGCCGCGGGTACTTCCCTCGCTGATTTCAGAAACGGGAGGAGGAGTAAAAGGACGGTCGGTCGAACGGTAGCGGGAGAGAAATTCTAGTTTCGCGTTTTGCCAGGGGTTGTCCCTGGGAAAACGAGCACCTGTTCTATTTCTCTGGACGAGTAGACGACGAGGAACCGTTTCCGGAGCGAACTATGCCAGGATGAGAAGCTGAAACTGCTGGAAAGTGGAAAGCTTGGAAAGCAGCTACCATGTAAGCTTTCCAAAACTCCGTACTGAATACATACTGTTACCCAAATTCTCTCATTCAGCTGTAATATTATATCCTAAAACCGTACCGTGAATAACAGTGTTAATAAACCCCTTCGTCTTCAATTCTATATAAACTGTTCAAAAATAGGCAATTTTTAAAAATCTCTTTTGCGAATCCAAAAAAATTTTAACGCATTATAAGTATTGAAGATATTTTGAATAATTTTTAACGAATTTCAGGAAACTTTAAGAAATTGCAAACAATTTTATAGAATTTGATTTCGTCCTGAGCTCATTTTAGCAGAATTTTGATAGCTTTCAAATTAAAGAAAAAAATTACATCTTTGATGTAATTAAATTGAAAAGAATTTAAACGATCATTGAAAAACAGGTGATCTCAAAATTCTGACCGGTAGTGTATACTAAATATAAATTTGAACAAGGAAAAATTAATGAGAACGTAAGAAGCGAGATATGTTATACTTAAGCATTCATCGTCCTCCTTCTGGTGGAACAGAATGTTTGTTTAAGTAATCTTGTGGCTCCCGCGTTCTTTTTTTTTTAATTGACGTGAATCGCTATTGCCGTCATGCTGGTTTCATGCACAAAAAAGTCCAGAAAACTTCCCATCAGAGTTTCGTAAAGAAGCGAATATCGAACGTTTGCTGGTTTTAAATATTTATTATAAGAAAGTCGTCCGTTTTTACTTTAAAATTTAAACGTGGGAATTCACAGTTAATCATTTATAAAGCAAGCCCAAAAATCCTAGTACTTAATTTTGAAATTTCATTATTAATTTTTATTAATTTTATTTCAATTTTTCACAGAACTAAAAATTGTAATAAGCTTTTGAACTTTAAAGTCTATATTTCCTGTTACAATTCCAGAAGAAGAATTTAGAGACGAGATAGTTAATTTACTATTTGAAACGAAATTAAATTAGCCCAATAGAAACCTCTCTGCAAATATAAAGAATACTTCAGAAGACCCTATTTGTTTGCTGCGCGTATTAGAAAGGATAACTTTGAGTGTTTGCAGAGTCTGTAGGGTGTAAGACATTTGCACCCTCGATTCTACTTTAATATAAGAGAGTGCTATAAAGTCAATTGAGGCTACTTGTAGTACAAAATTTTATTGAAAAACGAATTTTATGGAATTTCTAAGTATTTGAAGAAATTTAATAGTATTTTTTAAGATTTTCAGTAATTTTATAAGGAACTGTCGAACGAACGAAAGGAATAATCTGCGTCTTTTAATTAGTTCAATAGTTCAATCATAGTGAAGATGGTTTACAAAAGCACAGAAAGACTCTTCTTATAATTTCAGTATCTTAATGGAATTCTGAAATACTCCTGCTAAGTGGAGCTTAAGAAATTTTCCCTGAACTAAGATAAGCTTCGAAGATAATGGAAGTAAGAAAGAGTATATATATATATATATATATTCTAAAGAGTGCACAAAGTATATTTACCAACTATACACACTTAAAATTTCAAACACCCTGTATTATGCAATAAATCTGGAAAAATTTTAGTTATTATTTTAACCAACTATCAATGTTCGAAATTCATAAATTCATAATGCCAAAGCTGTGCCTGTTTCTAAATTTGTAAACTTAGGAAGTTGTGATCTGCAATATGTGCTTATGCCTTGGGGAATTTCGTGTCTGGATTTTCTGTAAACTCTGACGGGATTTGAAAAGAGCCCAGATAGAAACTCTGTCTTTCGTCAAACTAACGGATTGCCCGATGGAGACGATTTAAACCCGGTTTATCCGGAGCACGTGTTTCGGCAGATGCACTTAAATCGGTTAAATCCCATCCTGGGGCGAAAACCACTGGTTAAGTCTGAAAGTGCGTGAAATTTTATTTACCTTTACTATTTGGGTACCAACAAAAAAATTACTAGTCTCATTGGCGACATGACCATCTCCACCAGACGCAAAAAAAATTTCCTATCTTTCAGGTAAGAACGCAAAATGAACAGCAAATCATTCCTATCTTTCAAACCTAAATGGGCATTTTACTAATATATAAGTATAATAGTAAGAAGAACGAGTTTTCCGTTTGTCTAGCTTTTCCGACTAATGGCACTGGCGGGACTGAAAAATTTCTCGAGATAATTCGAGAATTTGATAATCCTTTGCTTGAAACACGCAATAGTAATTTGCGAACTTTAGAACGATAAACCAAACCGCTTGTAAATCGAAAATCCCCAGAAGTATCGTCGGAAGTATAATCAATGTATCTTTCGTTGTTTTGACCATAAATTCCTCGCAGAAAGTGATGTAGATTTCAGGCTGTTTAAAACCGCGAGCCAACTAATCACCTCGGCTTTCAAATACCCAAGCACTTGCACGTGTTTAGTTCAGGCGTAACAGTTGCCAGAAATGCAAATTTTATGTGAAAAAAAAAAAAAGGAACTGGTATCCTCAATTTTTTCATTAATTATACTTCATTATTTATCAATTTATCATTAATAATTTCTAAATTAATGAAGGAATAAAAGGAAAATTGTTAAAACGAATAGAAATACATATTCTCTGATGAGAATGTAAAAACTAAACAATTTAAGTGATCGTATAATATATTTATTTCTGAACGTTTTCATCTCGCTTTACGTCGCGTAGTTAATAATAATTATCATCATAGTTGACAACTACGAATTGTGTATTTATATGGCTTTTCATGTGTTTCATATAATTATTTCATTTCTATTAATATATCTTTTATATTCTATAGTCTATACAATCTACACCTATTTATACGCCTCCTTAATATACAATTAGAGATCTACTCTTTCAAAGGGCATTAAAGTCAGAAAAAAGTCCCATGGACCAGTCAGAGACAATTTTCTGATATTTTGCAGCTCTCTCTGGAGTCTAAAAAACAATTTTCCTACAGTTTTTGCAAGTTCGTATAATCATAATGTACCTAGCTAACGACTTATCTATTCACATTATTTTTTTATAATATAATATACGTTATAATTGTATATCAATAAATATATCTCAGCTCTCTTTCATACGTGAAAACCCTACTTGAATTTTCTCAAGTATGGGTTTCAGGGTACGATATTAAATGCACATAACCGATTGGATTATTAAATTTAATATTCCAAGACGGCTTCCAAGTGTCTACTGAATTTTAAATAATTATATATACTGATGGAATTTCAACAATAAAGGGTAACTTTATACACTCAGTTTTGCAGGTTACTTTGGTTGTACTTTAATACAAATTATTTTAAATTGTAGAGATTTTGATATTAATATAATGAGAAATAATAAAAAGAGAGAAACAAAGCAATCGTTTTAAATCGACATTTGTAAACCAAAGTTTCATTAATCCTACATTCAGTTTAATAAAAAAGTGACTTCATCTTCTTTATTCATGATAACATCTTGCAAAAAATATTCGCACATATTTTTTGTAAATGTCATGATTTGCACAATTGCGAAGTGAAATTTTAATGTCGGTTGAGTTAGGTCGGGAAAAATGTTTTCTCAGTTGAGAATTGCTTACAAAAGAATTTGTAATTTTATGAATTACAATAAAGAATATTGGAACAATTTTTGAAAGACGTTTGCTGTTGCGAAATATTTGAATGGAAATATGAAATATACGAAATGTTTAAAAAAAATATTAAGAAATTGTACGCAGCTGGAAATGGTATATCACGTGGATCTTTCCACAAAATTTCAGCGACAGGAATTGATATCAATGAGAAAAGAATAACATAATTGGCATTGGATCAAATGAAAATCATTTGATCCAATTGATCCATTCAAAAAATTGTAAAACTGAAACATTGATTGATCGACTTTAGTTCCACTCTTTTGACAATTCCTCCGATGAGGGAATCCATTCTTGTTTTACGAAAACATGGCTGGAGTCATACTGACTAGTAGTCCCTTCAAGGTCTTGATCAGACCTTGAGTTTGGGTATTCTCAGTATTTATGCAACGTTATTGGTAAATTTCCACTCGAATTTACAGCATTGCAGTCCTGATAATATCTGTGATAAAGAGGTGGTGAAGGTGCTGCACCTGAGGAGAGAGGCGTTGGCGGGCTTGATCTGTAAAATATTTTAAACGGTGCTTCAATATTATTCAGAAAAATTACAAGTCCAAATTAAATATTAATAACCAAGGACTTCGATAGAAAGAGCTTTCAATTGTTGGTTAAAAGGAGATTCAAATACTTTGTCTATCTCTTGCAATAAAAATTAGTATATAATTTCGTAGAGAATACTGTAACAAACCATCAATTCACCCTCTTGGCTTTAAATAATTATTAAAATAGTATGAGGAAATGGACTTGGAAAAGGTATTAGAGAAAAGTATTCAGGAAAAGTATTTGGAAAAAAGTACTTGTAAAGGTACTATAGGAAAAGATACCTACTTCGAAAAAATTACTTGGAAAAGCTACTGTACTTTTGTAAAAATAGGATGAGTTGCTTAAAATTGTTCTGGTACTTGTTTCTGACGAAACAACGAATATTCGGGTATTTTAAACGACGTGAGCGCATATAGATCAAGCGAAACGTGGAGAGAAATGTAGCAACCACATGCGCTAAGTGTCAGGGCATATGTATTTGTCGCTCATTCCAAATCGCTCTTTAGACCCTTGCGATAAAATAAATTGAAATTATTCATATATCAAAGGCGGACAAAGGTTTGTTGCAGTGATTCTCATACTTTAGATGGAAATCATTAAACTAAATCACTGTTAACTATTGAAATTATTAAAATTTTTGAGATTTTTCGTATTTAAATCAACATTGATTTTGCAATCATAGCCTATTGTCAATCAAAGGAAAGTTGACTAACTCCTGAATCATTTCTTTGATCTCGTATCACCAACAATATCGAGTTTCTAGTATAAAAAATATTTCTATATTATGTTTTTGAGAAGAAGTTGTCACAGCATAATGTATTTAAAAAATGAAAGGTATTAATTACACTTTACTTCGATAAATATTGCTTTTCAGAAGAAAAAGCTTCAGACAACACAGATTTTTTTTCTCTAAATTCATTACTTTCTTTAAAAAAATAAGATAACGGTCCAAAAAGTAAAATGGAAAGGTAGTTTTGCAAAAATGAAAATAGGGGTATAATTTTTTCTATCCTGTTCTACCAATATTCTACTTTTTAAAACATTATCTTATACTGAAACAGTTATTAAACTAAATCTGAAACTTTTTTCCATCAAATGTATTTATCAAAATAAAGTGAAAACAATTCTAAAATCATGGTTTGGTGTTTCTACTGTTTTTACCTAAATAAACCCGAGTAGAAAAATTTTGCTGTGGCCCCGATCGGACCCAGATTGGGGAATCTGGTCCTGATTGGGAGATTTCAGACCGGGAATGAAAAACACGGCCCGACCAGGCCAGATCGGGACCCGATCGTTTCATCACCGGTCTGGGCCAGATTTGGAAATTTCTACACGGGAAGTATTACTTACATCAGCTTCCTCTATGTGGAAGTGAAATGGTGATTTAGAAGACTGTGACAGCTCTTACAGGGACTAAAATAAATAAAATCCCTATAATCACCTATAAAGTTGGCAGCTCGGAGATTGAGTCTCCTGGTAGATGGTAGCCGGATCAGGACTAGCAGCTTCCTGGTACCACTGTGTGTGTCCAGCGTTATTGTGATTTCTCGTCGTCGAATTATATTCCGCATGATCCATAATATATCCGGGCGGGCAATAAGGAGAATAGACGGTACTAGGTGGTGAAGAATTTCCTCTCGGAGTGTTAACGTGTCCATATCCTGAGGAAGCCATCATAGCCGCAACAGTGGCAGTGGTAGTAGCCGTAGTAGTCGCTACAGAAAGATCCCTGGTACCGACGGGTCCCATTGTCTCCCTCGACGCAGACATTAAGGAATGTGGATGTGCATGTGGATGTTGAAGCCCATGAGGAAGATGAGAATGATGATGTTGATGGTGCTGATGATGTTGATGGTCCCTAGCGGAATTGTTCATCAGCGAACCATTTTCCCGATTCGTCATCAGCGCATCAACACTAAAGCTTGTTGGATCCAGACCCATCGACACATCCTGGATAGGTTGTTCCTGGTGCACCTGATGCACTGAATGCGCACCCAGTGCACTCTGAATAACGCTTTGTGTTGTACTGGAATTCTTGTTCTCCTGAATAGGACTATGAGCATATTTGCTAATCATACAATGGGATCCACTCGGATCATTGATTGGTTCCCTCTTCGGCTTACAAAGCCCACTATCCATGACCTTCTTGGAGGAATTGTCAGAAGATGGCAAAATATGATTTAAAGCTTTGTCATCAACCCGTTTTTCTTGCACCAGTCCCTGTCGCTTCATCGCTTCCTCCTTTTCTTTCAGGGCATCCTTTTTCTTGAAACGTCTTCGTCTTCTCAGGTACGATCCATTGTCGAACATGTTGTAACTGTCCGGATCCAGGGACCAGTAACTACCTTTTCCTGGTTTCTTATCATCCCGAGGAACCTTCACAAAACACTCGTTAAGGCTCAGATTATGTCTAATGGAATTCTGCCAGCCTTGTTTGTTCTCTCTGTAGTAGGGAAAGCGCTCCATGATGTATTGATAGATCCCGTTTAAGGTAATCTTCTTATCAGGAGCATGCTGAATTGCCATAGCGATAAGAGCGATGTAGCTATAAGGTGGTTTTACCATGTCCTTTCCAGGGTGGTGAAAGTGCTGTTGGGAAATTCCCGTAACTTGGTATCCAGCAGCCGTCGCATAACCCCCGTAGCGGTATTGTTCGTAATACCCGGGTGAAGCGCCGACGCTTGGGTAAGAAGGTGTCCCCATACCTACTGGGACAGCCGTCGCGTGCCGGTAGTAGGCGTTTTGTTCCCCGAAAAGGGTGTGCATTTTGCGAGTTGTTGAATAGGTTTACAGTTCTGGATAATGATGGGTAATTTTGCAAAGGTGTTCAGACCTGAGGCATTGCGTCAGGTCTTCGATGGTCAATTGGGATCAAGGGATTAAGGATCTATGGAACTACAGGGATAATAGGGATGGATAGTTATTACCAAGAATGGTACATTTATGTCTAGGAGAACTATAGCCAGAAGTGTAATAAAAACTGTAGCCAGAGCTGTAAGCAAGAGCTAAACCAACAATAGTAAATTCACAACAACTTACACTGAGTCAATAAATTTCGTCGAAGGGTTTATTTTATAGAATATCACAGTAATGGCGAGCACATTTTCAAGTAAGCTTTGAAAAACACGTCACACACTTCTACGTCCTGAGTCCACTATTGTTTTAAAGTCACTATTGAAGAGTTCGGGTTTTGTCAATTCCCTTAACATCAAGAATCAATGTTTAAAAGCACCAACACGTAGCACGTAAGATTGAAGATTCGAGATAGGTGTCTTGTGGCAAGGGGAGGATATACTTTGTTTTATCGGCAGTACTCGAACAGAGTTAAGTGAACCAACTTCCAGGGATGCAGGATGCATGGATTCGAACAGGTCGACGTGTTTCTGATGGTAACACGTAAAACCGCATGCACACGATATTATGATACACAACAGCAGCACGTTTACTCAACCCCGAGTAAAAACACACTGGGGACCTCGTTCTGGGTCTCTCGCTGAGAGCGGAGTGTGTCCTAGGGATGCGCAAGCAGCCACGCGCTCAGCTTCGAAAAATCGGAGAAAAGTGCTGACAAGATGATGAAAAGTGGGAGAATATGGTCGAAGATAACTGGTTGAATGTAGGGAAACCACTCCCCATGTGTTGAGGGAACCAATGGAGGGTGCTCGTTCCTAGGGGATTAATAAGGGAGGCGTGAAGCCCCTTTGGAAGCGTTACCAGCAGAAGATGTGTTCCGCTATGTCACGCCTTCAATTCGGCACGATAGCGACTGGAGAGCAGATGAGTGAGAGAGAAAAAAGACGAGCAAGAGCGAGAGAGGAATAGAGAGTGTGGGAGAGAAAGAAAACGAAATAGTGGATGAGATAAGAAAGAGAGAGAGAGAGAGAGAATTTGGCTACTGGTGCTTTCTGATCCGGAGTGTGAGTGAAGACTCGAAAAGTGTTCTTTTTCTTCCCTTTCACGAATGAACGAGTAAAGCGGTTCTTCTTATTCCTGCAGAATCCGCAGAATTCGAAGGTGAGGGAATTGTGGAGATTGTAGTGTGGTGATTTTTCAGTTCCCGGATGAAACTTCACGATTTGAGGAGAAATTTAGACTTTTAGGGGAAAGAGAATATGTGGAATATATTAATTTGGAAGAAGATGAATAAATTAAAGTGCAGTGAATAAATTACTGTTCAAGATGCAGTCCAGATTTTAGAGTGTGCTGTAGAATATATTGATATCAATGTTTTCTTAAGTGGAATATTTTTCATTGTAAGATTCATTTAATTATGCGTTAAGAGACGAACTGAATGAAGTAAATTTCGAATCAGTTAAAATTACTTAACGTTATATAGATAATTGATAACGTTAAAGTTAATTGATCTAATTATGGAAGAAGGAAATATTCTACGTGTTTGCGACGAAAGTTACTTATAATTGCTTCGGTTTAATGATGCACCATTTGATGAACGAAATTCTATGGACATTTACGAAAGACTCAAGAGTTACAGGAGAGGATAGAGTGAAGCACGCGTTCTTATATACTAAGGGGGATTCAATTTGGCGTCTGTTTTTCCAAGAGTTCGACTCTCGCCTTGCGAAAACACTCGAAGACACCTCTATCTCAGGAAGTTGCTGGATCTTCGGGAAACCTAGAGTCATATCTCAGTCTGAATACCTTCGTTCATTGAACCACTTTTTATACACCGAACATGACATTGCACTTTAAAATATGGATTGTGCTTCTGCTTTAAAAAGTTCCCTTTTCTATGTCTGTTGAATAGTTCAAAAGTATTCTATTATGATTAATCATCATTGTGCAGCTGTTATTTGTATTTCTAAAAACTGTTACACTTATATATTTTATATACGTATCTAGAAAAACCAATTTGAAACAATATGTTACTTAAGGTAAACATATTGCATTTTAATATTTGCACTAAGATAGTACAAAGGGTAAACCTTTGCACTTTAAAAGTAGGCAAATTTTCATTATTATCTTCTCTCATATAAGTGTATCAATTTTTCTTTTACGATATATTTAGTCAATTTGTGAAATTGATATTTTAGGGATTATTCCGTAATCTAAATATGTACTAACTTAAGCGCATCGCAACACTTTTAAAGGCTGATTGAATATTCATGTCGAGTTGCGCGGGTATATAATAAGTTTGTCAGAATCGATAATTGGTGTTTTTGCGAGGCGTCTAATTTTAATTTAAATGCAACGACAAGAGCCACCAAATATATTGGAGTTTCAATTCACAAAGCTTTAGACCCTGGAGCCAATGAGAATACGCCTTTTGAAGTTTTAGTGAAAGTTAATTGTCTTTTGTTGATATTCTACCTCAGGACTTTAATTATTTCTTTTATCTTTTGTTATGGAACGCGAAACATCTTTCTTGCGTAATAATAATATAATTTGACACCATTCATATACGATTGGATACAATATAATTATATTCAATAATATACAGTGTTAATTTTCGAAATAAGGATAAAAGATAAGTTTTCATTGCTGCAGACAAGTATAAACATTACCCAAATTCCATACTTATTATCTTTCGGAAGGTGAGAGGATTATCATCAATGAGAGTATTGGAGAAACTTTCGTCTGATAATACGTGCCGAAAGTCCTAATCTCTCGATTTATGATAATGAAGATTTTAAGATTGTAAAAGATAAAGAAAATGTGTTTATTAGGGCTCTAATGTGCTATAAGGTTGTTTGTAATCCTCATACGAATATTCCCTTTTAACGATGCAAACAATTTAAAATTTACAAAGTAAATTTTCTGCCAGAGATAAAAAAAAACTTGAAGCTCTAACGAAAAAAATTATTCAAAATTACTTCATAATCAAAGAACATACAAATGTTAATAGCTTAAATGATTCCTGACACGTAAATGTAAAGCCTGAATTTAAAAAACGATACAATCCAAAATTTTCGAATAAAAAAAATATTAGCAGGATTTTTTATCGACTCAGGAAATTATTAAAGACATTAAGAATTTTGAGAGATCTCACTGTGAAAAACTTAGTATACTAGGTACTATTTTTTCTAAAACTGCCGTAATTCTTAATTTTGCAATCTAAAAAAAAATTATTGCATTTCCTTTCAAAACTTTTTGACTGTATTATCTACAGCTGCTTCGCAGATGAATGATTTTGTTGCAGCTGTACAACGAAACAATATTTACATTTTTCAAGGCGAATTATTTTGGAAACGATATTCTTTACGACAATACTTATTGAGAAACATTTCCTATTTCCTCCACGAATTTCTTTCAATATTAACAATTATTATTTACAACTTCTAGCATAATCAGTTATCTTAAAGAGTTAAAGACATTTTGTTTCTATAAAATATTAAAATTTTAAATATCTGAGTATAGATTCAGTTTATAAACTGAAACTTTAGGCCGAGTAGAAAATTTTCTGTGGCCCCGTTTCCCCAATCTAGGATTGGGGAATCACAGATTAGAGATTAAACGTGCCGCCCGACCAGGTTAGATCTGGGCCCGATCTGGTTGAGCTTTTAATCACCGGTCTGGGTCAGGTTTAGAAATTTCTATACAGTTTATTATACCCTAAAGGTTTGTCTCAGTTTCTTTACGACTCTAGTTGCTATAATAGTTCGTGTATTTTCATATTGAAACTTAATTCCCAAGACCTTTCGACCCACGAAGTCAAATGTATAAAACTACACTCATAGCGAGACGTATCCGACGGTTTTGAGACAGTTCTTGTCGCAAAAAAGAAACTGTGGCAACCTGCGACTAAATCTTAAACGTATATGGATCCGCATCCAATCGTTTTGAAGGATTAGGTGACAGGCATAACTAAAATGCCCTAATAAGCCTAAAACATGTGTTGAGACGATTCACTTGTATATAATCAAGAGAAGATAACTTTCTCACATCAATTTTTACCCATGCTCAATTCAGAGCACTTTTTTCAATAAACTTGTTTTGAACCTTGACAACAAGGCTTTTTTAAAAATCTTATTTATATCCCTGTGAAGATCCACCCCCACTATTCAAAATTCGAAATGTTTTTTGAGTCTGAGTTCTATTTCAATAATTCTAGAATTCCTGACAGGTTTTAGGAAAAGAGTTCTGACAAACATCAATTTATCTATACGCGTTCTAAAGATGATCAGAACTATTCCTAAAACTTATCAGGAACTTTAGAATAAGTATTAAAACGGAACTCAGAATTCTAAAAAAAATTTCGAATTTTTAATAGTGGGGGTGTAACTTTACAGGGATCTTACTTATTTGTTTTATTATTTATACGGATCTAGATGAGGAAAATTGCATATAGTGAAGATACAAGATTGGGTAAATTAATTAACATACGAAGACGCAAATTGCTGATTAAGGGTGTAACGAGATTCAGAGTATAGTTTCCGGTGGAATAGATAAGAAAATAAAGGGGTTTAAGAAAGAGGGGGGTTTAAATTCAAGGATGAGGATTTCGTTGCTCTAGAACTAAAGCGCATAACATGCCTGCAGCCGTGTTTGTTATCTTTCTGTTGAGCATTGGCGTGGATGTTCGTCATATCCTCGCCCTGCTATCAACGGAAAGCATAAACCGACGAATTATGTCGACGTGAGACACGATGCAGACTGCCAACCGCTGTGCTGCAAAATTGCAAATTGCAGGAAAATAAGATGGAGGAGATTTCACATTAAAAAAAGCTGAACTGAATTCTTTGAACATCTGATTCTGAATGATTCAGATGATGCATATACAAATAATCAAAATACATATGTAAATTAAGGATGAAATCTTGTAAAACTTTTTTACAAAAATCAGATAGATTTTTCAATGTGAGGAACACAAAGAAAGTAGTGGGTTTCATGTAAATTATAGTTTTACGGTGTTCTGAATATTTTGTTACTAGAATGTTTTAATATTCTTCTACATTTGGAAGGACTGAGTCAATCAAACTGAATTGAGGAAACATTTCATATTAAATCGCTGTGAGGCAACGATAGGATTGAGCTTGGAGAAGAAAGAGCTAAAAAGGGCCAACGGAATCGAATCGAACAATGTATACCGGGTGGCAATTTCACGCGACAAGTTCTGCCATCAGCATATCAATGGACCCGGAGGATTATCTGGATATGCTCGCTGATATTCTGCGGTTGGTTCGAGTAGATAGGGTTGCGTATATTCCCTCGTAGCGACACGAAATATCCAATGCAAGTCTATAACATCATACGCATTCACTTGAAAACTAAACCCTCACTCAGTCATCCGCAATAAGCAGAATTGTGTTGTTTTTATATAATTCGAGTATTTTCTGTGAATCTATTTACTTAAGCGAAAAAGCAAACTATAAATAGATTCATTCATTTTAATTAATTTCTTTCAGAAACTATCCATAAATTATGTAATAGATTTTAGAAGAGATGGGGATGCGAGAGGAATGCATGGATGACTCCTTAATTAAAAAGCCTTGGTTTAAAAAAAAAAAAAAATTAAGAATTTTCACGTCAGAGTTTCATGAAAAAATACAGATACAATTCTGCGATTTCGACATCAGATTTCACTCGTTTTATTATTTTATCGCTTTCGCACATTGGCGATATTTGCATAATGTAAAGATAATAAATTATAGGAATAAGCGACATTTTATTTACGTACGTAAATATTAGAGTATGCACAGGTGTCAAAATTTTGCGACAGAATTTAAATTTAAACCGAGATGTACATCCTTATAATGTAACCTTCAAATATTGTTCCAAAATGATATGCGTAATGACTTCTATTAATAAATTCGATTTGTTATATTTGATAAATCATAAATTAAAAGAATGAATTGATTATAATTGGGAGTTTAATTAAAATATAACTTTATAAACAAAAATGTCAATTGTGCGGGAAAATGAATTTATTATTAGGAGACGATTTAGGTCGACCTAAAATGAAAAAGTGAACGGAAGGAAGAGACGGGAGAAGCTGTCAAGGAATCATCCAGCATTGCAGACAATTTTTTCCAATTGGCCATTGGCGCCGTCGTCATGACAGATGCGAAGACTCGGTTCTTCGACGTTTTGACACTTTTGACAGTTACCAAAAATACCAAACAGTAACCTGGTCAACAGGTTTCAAATCCGACACTATTTAGAAATAAAAAAAGATATACAATATATATTTAAGAATTATTAATTCATTTTGAGGATACTGGTGGACTTTATGAAATTCTGAAGCATTTTGCTTTTCATCCACGGTAGAATATTTGAAATATGCAAAATGGAAAACTTGATAGCAGTGAAAGTTTGATTGCTTCCTGTAATCTAGGGAGATTTTGATCCCCCGCCATATCCCTTTTCCTTCAACAAACGACCCTCACTCGTTTATTATTCTTAAAAACGTATCAGCCGCATTTCCTTCCTTATTGTCGGGCTTGAAGAAATAAATCCACTGTCAGCTGGTTCTAACTATAGTTTTCTGTCCCGTAACGTCTGGTATCATCGTTTGCTGTTTGCAAACGACATTTTTCGTGTAAAAATGCTCAAACAAACAAACGTTGTCGAAAAGTATTTAAATCTCTTTGGAGATATCAAAATTGTCTGTATCAAAATATGTCACACAGGAAAAATTGGATCGCTTACATTTAAATCAATGTTTAAATCTACACTTGATGTAAACTTGTGATATATTTTCTCTAAAGAATTATGTTGAAGAAACTTTGAGGAAATCCTAATCCGGGAATCACGTCAACAGGAATTAAATGGCGTTATTACCTGCATCTATCCTATATGCGTAACACATGTATGTGCGCATCTTTTATACATATGTGAAGCATAGATACTGAGGGATTCTTTGCTCGAAGGGAAAAGGAACGTGCGCGTACAGCGCAATGTTTGTTCAGCCGCAACTTCTCTAAATCTTTTGTGCTGAGGAGGGTTGTGGTTTTCTCGTACGCGGTTACATATGTGGCCAAGTACCAAACGTATGAGCGGTAAGTACTCGCATATGCTCAGTAATGAGAAGAAAAAAATTCAAGCTCCATATATTTTGCCACAAAATTAATAATCTAACAGCAATTCTTCATTTTGTGTCATTCCTAACCGATCCTAACATTCATTTTTGTTATCATAAGAACATGGTCTTTAAATGTAGGGGAAAAAAGTGATTAGTTTGAATTAAAGACCAAAATAAATGAACACAATGTTCATTTCAAGGATTTTGAAAAGATTTCAAAATATTAAAGGTAGCAAATTTCCAAAATAGGTGAATAGAAGGAATTCCAAAGATTTCTTGGGATTTGAAAAATTAGAAGAGATTTAAAAATTGCAAAAAAAGTTAAAAACAGCTTCCAGTTTCAAATTTCTCATAGTCAGTCAATTATAATAACCCCGCTTGGAAATTTCTGAAGCAACTGACGAACTCATCACACTCGAGTTCGTTATCTTCATCATCGTCGCTATAGTTCGTCACCTCGTCAGAACCGTTTAGCCTCCATTTCGTTTGGTCGAAACACAGATCGACTGTCTAAAAGACACGAAGCAAGGGCCAAGACAAACCTTAAATGCTTGCTAACCAAACAGTTGAAATTAGCCGCGTTACTCGCCCACGAAAACCAAAACTCTCACCCGTTTTACTTCTCACTAAGGTAAATCTCTAGTTCCTTTGGGCTTGCACCTCCGAATTAAAATAAAATCCCACATTTTTCGAGTTTGTTTAATTCAAGAAATTAAGGATGGGGGGGGGGGGGAAAGGAGTTCAAGAAATGTTACGTAACATTAAAACTTCGAAATCTCCTAAAATCTCTTGAAATATTTGAAATTCTCCGATGAATTACTTAACGGTTTTAAATAATTAAAACTGTTTTGCTCTTAGCGAATTTGACCTAATTTCCATCTTTTTAACGAAGTAAATTCGAAGGGAATAAAAATACATAAAAATATAACGCATGAAAGTAACTGCTGTTATTTTAAGGGGTTATTTTGCATTCGAAAAGTTGATGCCGTCTGTTAAACCGATTTGCACATAAAATGGATGTACTTTCGAATTATGAGTTTATCCCTTGTTCTCCCTTTCTCGTTCATTGTTTTAACATATTTTTCAACACATTGTCATGGCAACGATTGTTCGTTTAATTCTTTATTATATATCCTATATTATTCGTTGAGTTTTTACAAAAACATGTTAAACTCGTACAGATTGTTAAATACCTCACGTAAATCTCTGCTGGTAATAACAGACCTATTATTAAATAAACTAAACAATTTCATTCGCAGAACCTGATTTTCCGGAAACTTTTCTTTTGATTGTTTTTCTTCTTTCCCATGAATTCGAAAGGAAGTTCATATATGACAGAACATGTTGCATACAGGGGTGACCGATTTCCAAGAAGCTTTACGCGGCGGTAGGTTCCATGGCACACGACGTTCATACAGTGAAACTCAATATTTTTTTGATCCTGTCAAGGAAAAATCAGTGACATGTTGGACCAGAAAAGGAACCTAATATTCGCGAGAAATACATATTTTTCTTCAGGGAGGATTAAGACTGTAATGAGGAATTTTTCCTTCCACGAAAGGTCAAAAATTTGTCTATGTGGAACTTAGAATGAAAAATCGTGCGAAATTTTCAAAAATAAAAATTTGTCATCGTTTCAACCGTGCTTTCAAAAATGGGCCTTAAAAATTGTGAACCTTAAAATTGGGCTTTAAAATTGAGGCTTAAATCTGTTCCTTATTTATTTTACGACAAATAACGTCTTAAGAAATTTCTAAATTGAAAAGTAGGTTTAAATAAGGCATTGGAAGAGGTGATATTTAAACTTGGACCCCGACAAAATTCATATATTTGGTGAACAAACATCGTATTGTGGTAGCAAGTGAAAACCGGCCTTGCGGTTTTTGTCGGTCGCTTCCGCAGAGCTTTTGGTTCAACACCTGTAACTAACCACGAAAGGCGAAACCCATTCAAAAAAGACTAAGAGGGCAGCACCGATGTTGTCTTAGGCCCGATGTAAACATAGTCTCTGGAATTTACGAAAAACGCGACCTCTCCCCCTTTTTATACCCTTTGGCGACGCATAACGAATAATGCCGAAATTTGCATTATAAATTTCTGTGATTTAAAAATTGTATTAAAGTATCATAATTTTTTTGCAAAATTTAGTACTTTCACAATAGTAAAAATCCTGAATATTTCATATTTGTCTATAAATTGCAATTCAAGATCTAAATTCTAAATAGAAAATTTAGAAACTTTTCGTCCATTTTTGGACGCTGATCCGGACACTGAGAGTCAATATTTCACGTATCGTGCAGGCGCCATAATGATTTTAATAAATTTGGAGCAAGCTAAGCTGGAACAACAGAGCAGTATGAATTAATAGGGACTGGCACGGCGCTTGGGTAAACATCTTGAATTAGGCTCCGAATTCTTTCCATCTATCTCCCTACGACATCTTTACGATGTCTGCTATGCCTGGCAGCGAACTCAAAATTAGTACCTATGAATATCGCGCTGTTAAAAGAAGAAATGCGTTACCGTTACTTCAAAAACGGATTTAAAACATTCAATATAGTTTCTTCCTAGACAGAGTAAAAAAAGCCGAAAAATAAATAGTCAACTTTATATCCGAACTCTTCCTTTTGTGATTTAATATTTTCTCATGGTGTAAATGGTTGATAGAAGCTTTCTTGTTCTTTTTATCGTTTTCATAATCCCAGAATAAATCTTTATAAGCGTATGTCGTCACTACCGAATCGCAATGTATCTCCTTTCGATTAAAGAAGCTGCTCTTCTACTGCTTTCTATTTGAATGAATCGCAAAATAATGCCAGTGAATCCTCGATCCCTAATGCGACGTTTTCATCGACCGTGAACGCCCACGCGTAAATAGACCAATTCGAATTTAACGTAATCCTCGATTATCCATGAGTCTGGGCCCGCATTCAGGTGTATCGAATTTTTATACGAGAGAGGAATAAAGAGAGAAGAAGGCAAAGAGAGAATGATAGAATGATAGAGAATACGACAGGTACATCTTTTTCGAATCCCACAAATCTCTACTTGGAAGAGAACTGACAAGTGTGCTTTCTTTTCACCCTTCATGAACCCGCCAACGAAATGGTATCAAATGATGATGACAGTCAAAAGCAAGAATTTTTATTCCCAGGGTATATTCTAAAGAACTAATAAAGTCTTTTTTTGTATTAATTTCAGAAGAATAATTTCCCTAAAGATGTTTTAAAATTTTTAAGTGGAAAAAATTCTAGAGGAGTTAATGTTTAAAATATGATTTCATAATTATATGAAAATTGATAAAGCTGAAAAAGAATCAAGTGTTGACAAAGAACAAGTAAAATTTAAACAAGCAAAATATCAAAGTGTGCATGCGAAAAATTATGAGAAAATCAACATAGTGACGTGGATTTAAAACTATCAGGAAACATCCATTCGGGAATGAATGTCTGCTGATAGAAGTTCCCCTCTTCATTTCTGGAGCTCTTCGGCATATAGCCTCTTCTTTCTTCGGGCAACTAGTGCCGCCCCCGCGAATTCGATTTTAGCTCGAATTTACGAATTCGATTTCAGATCGAAAATATTCATAATCTGAAAATTCAACACGAACACTTTTCGCATTTTTGCTTGTATTTTTAACAATAAGAGTATAGTAAACTCTAGGATAAAATATCTTTTTATAAATTCGAAGATATTAAATCCCAATGCTACCTACTTACAAATCTAGTTGTTCATACCAGAATAAACTACCTACCTCCCTAGCTATATTTAAAAAATGAAAAAAACATTCATAACAAAACTCACACTCCACGATTCTCATTCTCACCACCCCGGTGCAAATGAACCTAGACCTAGGGATTACGTCCCGGGACGCATCCGACACCTGAGCTTCAGAGCCACATTAGGGCATTTTTCACATTCATTCATTCAGCAACCCTGAAATCGTACACCGTTTTCTAAATGATTCTAAGTGATTCTAAATGATTCTGAGTGATTCTAAATGATTATAAGTGATTCGTAGTATATCAACAATAAAAACCAACAAATATTGTGAATGAATATACATATATTAGAAATTACAAAAAAATTACTCAATTCAGACAAAATCTACAAACACATACACACTTTAGATTTTGCAACTGACTTGATTAAAATTAAACGGTGTACGCTAAGAAAAAAAGATGTCGAGATTAGTATCATACATAATCCTGAAATTCTATCGTTTTTCGCGTTAAATTTAAAACATTTAAACTCTAATTAAATAATTTGCAAGGTTTCTAGCGATCCTTTCTAACAAAATTAGAAACTGTGGAAAAAAACTTGGAGAAACTAAATTGCTCCTATGATAAAGTATCATAAGGTAATACAATCACAAACTGTAAAAATTTTTAGTCCGTTAAATATAAATTGTATTGTATTGTTACAGCCGCTTGCCAAACAAAAAGTGATTCGAACTTAAATTTTATTTTAAGTTCCCTATTTTCCGTTATAAATACTCAATTCTAAATTCCCATTTCATTCTTCAAATGAATTGGAAATATAATCCGTTCCCCTTTTATTTTACTAATAAACAGGAGAATAAGGATCAGTAGATTGAGTGATATTTTAAGTGCTAAATGAATCAATAACCGAATTCATAATCACAAATTGTTTAGACAGACGACTGTTTCGCCAGAATACATTTATCTGATTGCTTGATGTTAATTTGACTTCCCAATATATTAAGGATTGACAATAGAAGGAATAATCCAAAACCATTTGAATTTTAAATCATTTGTAGATGGATCGCTAGAATTTTCTCAAAAATATAATATTTTACTTTAAAACTTTGCTTTAAAGATATAAACAATATTAGTTATAAAATTAAAATTTGAATATATGTATAAAAGACTTTTGAACAGAAAATGGAATTATAATAACATATATAATAAAATAGTTTCCTTTTCCTCGTTCGCGAATCTTTTCTTAGTAAAAATTAAATTCTAACGCTCTTTTACAGAATTTTCTATCGATACACTGAAAATATTAGGTCTGTGCCTTCTTTTGTATGTTCTTAAAATAATTTTAATAATTGTTTAACTTAAATTTTTTTTAGAATCCAAAAAATTATCTCAGATAATTAATATTCATCCCGATTACTAAGAAAAGCTTAATCTGACTACAATAAAAACAAATAAGAAAAAATCCACTTGCTAATTAAAACAATTAAGTTTCATTAGCTGTCACTACGTGATTTTCTTAATAAAAATTGGACTTACAGTCGCTGCTCTCCATCGTCGTGATAATAAAATTGGCAACTCGGCGTCCAGCTTTCTGTCCTAAAATCTGCTACGATGAAATTGATGAATCCTTGTCAAATGTACATCCAAATTCCAAGATTAAAGTGAAGCATCCAAAGTCGAAGAAAACAGCACAACTAATCGAGAGTCAAAACCAAACTAAATTCAATAATTAAATTAAACAACTACTAATAATAAAGTACATACAAAATTGAACCCTTTGTCTCTGGGGTGGAATCCAGGAATCCCAAGACATTTTATCTTACCCCACCCCGGATCCAAAAAGTTAAACTAGTATGTATATACTATGAAGAGTATGGCAAATCTGACAATAAGTATAAAGATATACTTTTTGACATAGACATTGTAACCAAATAATAAACTCGTATAACAAAAATTCTATTGTGAAGGCGATTAGATCACAGAAAGACTGCCAAAAAGGAAAAAATGTATCTTCGATTGCTATTATATATCAAATAGTCGATCATGCCCCTACTGGATTAGGATCAAGCCTATTCAGAATCCCGTTTGCTTTGATCGGTAGCATTAGATTCGGAGATTTCGAGATGGACCACCAAAAGAGACGACCTAATTTTGTGGAATAATTTCTATTTGAAAAAAAGTCCAAACTTGATTCTGCAGTAAATTAACAACTTCAAAAAAAAGTGAATGAAATTATTTCTTATAATTTCTATAGTATAATATTACAAGAAGTATATGTTTGGCTCTATGAAATAAACATAAAAGACCATAATAATGTTTCAGAAAAAAATATTTTCTTCTGCAGCAGGTGCTCATGACCCTCTCACCTGTAGTTATATTATGACTGTCAACCTTCTCTGTTTATCTACATATACATATTTGACTATCTCCCAAGTGAGGATTATATCTTTTAAGGCTATATAGATTGTTACGAGAAGAAGCAATCCTTGTTGCGTGAAACAACATTTAACCAGGACTATACTACCGGAGTTCATATATTATATATATGATCTATTACCGATTTTGATTTTCTACTGTTGAAATTGAAATAATCAGTAGCCGGAATTTTAAAAATGGTTTAAAAGTCCCTATCAAAAAATTTCCTGCGCTCATTATAATAAAGGATACATTTCTATAGAATGTGTCAAACTTATTAGTATAATAATTATTGCCCTGAATTGAGGACAAGTTGTCGCGAAAAAGTTGGACATATTTGAATATTTTTCCTGTTCAGAAAAATATTTTTATACATAAAATTTTCTTAATTCTTTCTATAAATTAATTAAAGTAATATGTATATTTACTTATTACTAACAGTTACTAACAATAAAAAAAAAATTTTGGACCTACAGCAGAAGACAAACTGGTTCCTTAATTGTAATTTTTAAACCCCTAAACCTAAAATCCAACCAGCATCTAATGGACCATAGTCTAAACGTCAAAACACATGTTCTCCAGAATATATACAAGTTAAGATATTTTTTACACCAGAAAGTAACTGTAGTCGTTTCTTAATCCGTAGTGAGTTATATGTGATTTTGGATGGAGCACATTGGTGATAGAAGAGTCGGAAAACGCGTTAGGCAGGAAAAAGGATGCGGGAGTGTGAAAAATAATTTCCTGCTCTCGATATATAGGTGGGACGAGGGGCGCAGGGTTGGACTATAAAAATATTATTCGAAGGATTGCGGGGGTGGCTACGTATTCTCACATCATATATGCTCGAGTCCTGTGGACCGAATATGTAGACTGAATCTAGATCCAAGGCGGAATATTTATTCCATCCGGGCTTAAGTTTGAACCCATGATGTTCTTCTAAGGCGTGCGGAAATTTATTCAATTATCTCAAATTACTAAAAATTAATAAATTAATAAATTATATATTAGGTTCTTAGAACTGGTACCTCGTTTTTTCCTGTCTACCTAATTACAGAAAATCAATTTTGGTTATTATATTGTGAAAGTATTTTCAAACAGACAACATATTCTGTTTTCTGGTTGTATCAGCCTTTGAATGCAGCAAAACTTTTAAGAAAAGCAAGAATAAGAATATATCAGGAAACCCATCTCCAAATATAAAGAAACATGCTGATGATTAATAAAAATTGGATATGACAAGTATGAATTGTAGAAATGGAATATTATTTTGAGAGAGCTGATATGTTTTCGGGTCTAACACCCACGTATATAAACTTTAAAGGTAGATGTGAGGTACTTATGTGTCTACGAATAGGAAGCAGAGCCTCAAGCAGTATGACTCGGTCGATATATGGTCACAATGGAGGGTGTGGCATTCGAGGACCAGAACCTCTCACTCTCGACCCTCTTCCCTACCATTGGCTGATGCCAGGTGTCTAGCATGGCGGATTCTCTCTCCTCTCTCTTACCCTCTCTCTCATTTCCTCTCCTCTCTTTTTCACCCTTGCCCTCGAATCGCAATTCGAGAGTTCAGTGTTTGACCGTCAACTAAACTAAATCTAAAACCCGTTGAAACCCTCAACAATTATTCATTTGTAACTTAATCATTCGGGTGACAACTTTTACCAAAAAATCCCCTGAAATATTTAATAACTTTCGAAATTCCTTCAAAAATTTTTGAATCGGTTCAAATCCTCTGAAATTCATGAAGATTTCCTCAACCCTTTAATTAAAATCTGTTAATCTTTAATTAAAATGTTGAATCTTCTCCAATTGTTTAAAAAAAGGCTCTGAAAAAACCCTGGCAAGTTTTCCTATTTTGAATAAAATAAATTACAAATAATGAGATATCTAATAACCGCATCTTAAATATAATATCTTAAAGCCTCAAAATATATAATTTAAGACCTGCACTGATCTATTTTTAATAGAAGATTAATTCTATTTTAGCACCTTATCGCTATAAGGCACTTTTAAAAGCTTTGATAGAATGTTAAATAATAAGTACTTACTCACCCGTAACCACTAGTTTAATGGATATATACACATGTCGAGAGAGTATTTTGGATCCAGCGGCTTAAAACCAAGGCCCCACATGATGATGACGTTCCAGAAGATTGATGAGGTGTGTTTACAACTACTTCTATCTCGCCTGACACGAAGCCATCTGACAATAAAATGTTTGCCTCCATGATGTGCATCAGTCGACAAATTGTCCTAATTCATCAAATTCCTCATCGTGGTTTTTGCCGTCGGAATTCACGCATCAAACTCAACTTCCTAAAAAAAATTTACAAGAAAAATATATACAACTTACATTATATATTAAATATATGCGTATTTTTTGTGACTTTATCATTTGTGATTGTACTATTTGTTTAAAAAAAAAATTACATTAGTTATTAGTCAGGGTATTTTTTTATATTAACTTTCTTGGCAATTTCCTGAAAAATTTTAAATTCCTCGCTTCGTTACTTACATCTTAGATGAAAGTGAAGAGTTTTCTAATTTCCTCGAATCTGCTGCTTCCAAATTTGTCTTTGATGGGCATTGATTGACGAGCTTTTAAAATGTCTTGCAGGAAAGCTTCCAGTATATGAAGTATACCCTCTACCTACATTCTTCGGAAAGATGATTCACTTTGCCTTCATCTTTTTGACGGATGATTGCCTCATCTTTGACTTTTCTTTTTTGCTTATGCTAAAATCCAAAAATAATATTTGTAGAGTATAAAATTTTGTAATTCTGCTTCTTTTTTAAATCTCCTTCTACATTACTTTCCAATACCCTTTCTGGATATGAGAAAATAAATTTTTTAAACACTTTAAAAAATATCAATCTATATTCAGCATTAAAAAATCGGAGATCTAAAATTATTTAGATTCAGAATTTGCCATTATACAGAATAGATTGCCTTAACAAAACCAATCTCAAATGTTTTAGGTGTAAATACATGGTATAATTCACAGGTGAAAAAAAAATCTCTAATAAAATCATTAATTAGTCGCCAAAAGGTGATATGAGAAGCATCGACTCGCGCCTTAGATTTGCGTCAAGCCGCAAAACCATCCTCTTCAGGCTCGGACTGATGAAGAAACGGAGGTTATTCCTGGTTGAACAAACACTGGAATGGGTCGCGTGCGCCACCCACATATTTATAGATTTTATCTCTCTTTGACTTCGCCGTGCAGAAGCTTTCGAGTTCTCGCTCTCGTCTTTACAGATAGATGATGCTTTCCAGTCACGAAACAGAGAGAAATACCACAAGGTGTGAGAGATGCCTCAGAAATCTTATAGATGTCCCATGAAAACACTTAAAAACTCAAACCGCAAACGTTGACATCTACGATTTTATGCTCCTAACTCGCGACATTAACGATGATCATTATCTCCGTTAGTTATACTCATTCTTATGATTCTAAAAATCCTTTACATCATAATTCATTTTTTAATCTACGTGTGAAAAAGCGCACTCTTCATTTAATTTTCCTCAATGTTGGAAAAAGATCGGACCGCCGTTTTGTATCAGAAATTGAGAATAGGCGGGTCTTCTATCCGACTGTACCGCTTAACCACGCCCATTTTTGCAAATCTGAACCTATTGGCTGGGGCAAATTTGATCCTTGACTGTACTGTTTAACCACGCCCCTTGTTACAGTCTTATAAGTAAAACTGTGTCCCTTAAAGAACCATTCACTTTTATCTTCGTCTGTATCATGTGACCACGAACATTCCGTCGATTTCGTAAAAATATAAAGAGAATCGTACACTTGTGATTGAAAATAAGGTATGCTTTAGGGACTAAATCTTGAAAATAGGGGACAGTAGAGACCTCAAGTGAATGTAGGGTAACAATATGGGATATAGGGACCGGTCCGTGAGACCTTTAAAATTGTATCATAATCATAAATTGTAACCAAGTGTAGAATATGTGAAAACTATAAAAATAGACCCTACTGATGACTAATGAAGATATTCATATTTTTACAATCGAATATTTAAATTCTTTTTCTGGCTTTGATTAAGATCTCTGCTTGAAAGTCAAAAGCCTAATAACAGAAGATCAATTTTAAACCTAGCTACGAAGAGCAGATCAACAAAATAAAATTCCTGATAATTCGAACAGAAGGTCCCAATTGAAAGAAACTTGTCATCTCATCAACTGTCAGAAGGATCGAAACGAAAAATTCTCGCTGAATGAAAAAGAAGAAATGAAAGTTGCGGAGGTGTTGGTGAAGAGCTGCGAATTTCTGATGGAGGGCGACAATGACTCCTCGTCTCCATCAGAGGGGCGCGACAGGAATTGAATCGGCCAATTGTTCAATCGGTTCGGTCTGTTATTTTTATAATTCGCCGAGGAAGTCTTTCTCTCTCTGACCTATTTTGAGTGTCTGTTCGTTCTCTCTTACTCACGTTGTCTCGTTTATCCGCCACTATATACCACGAGCAGGAGTGTTGTTTTTATTGGCCGTGTTTAGGGAACGAGCCAGTGGGAATGGGGTGTTGTTTCACCCCTCCAGCGTCACCACACCCCTCGATTCCACCACCATTGGCATTGCTACTCCGTGTCTTCGTGGTCCAGGACTAATCCAGCTCTAGGATAGGTTCGCCTAGGAGGAGAGACTCAAACGAGGGGTTGACAATACTACAGTCACCCAATGTTATTCCAACACAAGTTTGCTCTCTCAATCCCCCTCCTTGATGTCATCTGTCTCTCTTTCGTATCTTTTGGTCCATGTCAATTTCTCCCTTGCTCTCGTTTGTTAAGCACCTTCCCTCCTCGTTGTCCCATTTTAGTCGAGTCTCCAGTATTCGAGAGGATTCGTGAATTTTGTCGCCCGCAAAAGAAAACATCCCATTCTCTTTCATTTCATTCTTCCCCTTCGACATCTCTTCCACGAAATCATTATTGCTTTTCCGGATTTTGCCTCGCGCCATGTATTGTTATCGACATTATCTCGCTTTGAGAATTCGAACATTGTCGCGGAAGGTGTGAACTTCAGGCCTTTTATGAAGCTTTCATCCACACGGTCTATGGATGATAAATTGCGTTTTGAGAGACCTTGCTCTATATATATATATATATATATATACAGTGCTGAGCTGTTTCAGAAATTCGTAGTACATATCTGAAATAATTCGAATAATATAATTAAAATGATGAATGATACTACTAATCAAAATTTGTCACTTTGACAAATTTTTTAGATGATATTGCAAAACTAACACCGTATCTCAATGTTTTATAAGAATATTAATAATTTTCGAAATAGGGATAATTGAAAATAATTTTCCAAACCTCAATTATTGAGGTTTGGAAATTCTAGGTGATGGTCAAATCACTAGGAGGTGGTATTGGACTCCTTCTCCCTGGAATTGGTTCTTGGATCCACTTCCGGATTCTCTACCAGGCTTCTCTTCTTGTGTGCCTGAAATACAACCTCGGATACCGAACGAAAGGCATCTGTAATAACAAGCTTGGTCTACGACGTGCACGTATAGCCGTAGACCCTGACGTAGGTTCTCGAACCTACGTATTTGTGTGCCGACGATTAGCTGCCACGAGGTAACATTGCAGGTCTCAGAAAAGAACATCGACATTAACGACTAATCCCACCCCATTGACTTGGGGTGCTGAATTTATAAAAAATTACGATCTCCCTCTCGACAGATTACTTATTTTTGCCCCTCAGGAAGTTCCTCTCATAATTTCTTGTCGTTGATCAAATTATCAGTTTCTATACTGGAATATACATAAGTAAATTCTACTCAAAATATATATTTTAAACTCTTCCAGTCACCACAATCTGATATCAACATGAATTCGTAGAATTTCAAACGATTTTAGGAGATATTTTTAAGAATTTGAAGCCATGTCAAGAGATTTTAAGTAATTTTAAGGAATTACTAGAAATTTGAAGGGGTTTTATAGTTTTTTTTTCAAGGATTCAAAAGAACTCAAAAGAATTTTAAAAATTTACAAGTTTCAAATAAAAAATATTCCAGAAATTACTGCTTAATTATACCAACGTTAAGAATTCTTTAGATGATTCAACTTTATCAACTGCAAATAGGTGAAAAATGAATATGTAGTTGAAGACCTGTGATGACTATACTCTTCTCTTAATAAAATTTCAATATTTCCCTTACACTGTATATGTTGCCAAAAAAATAATAATTTTAATATTCTTAGCCTTTGAGCCCTTTCAGTTCGAATCGCTTTTGGTTTGCTCGAATTGAGTAACTAAACTGGAGGAAAATTAATATAATAGTGAAGAGCTTTTTAAGTCGGTTTGAAAGGCTAATTAATGATTGATACATTGACAACAGTTTTTCACGGTCGCAAAATTATGAATGGAGCGGATCGGCCCGTGACCGACTGGATGAATGAATGAAGCAACGAGTACGCGACGATACGAACGGTAGTATTGTTTTGGTTATTTTGGCAAACCTAACACAACATCGCTTGTTGTTTAACAAAATAAATGATTTTGTCGCCTCTTCTCGCTCCGTGCTTCTCTGTTCTCGTTTCCCTTTGTGTATGTTCGTCGGTTTTATATGTATGAGCATAATGCACGTTTGGGAGCCTGTTTAAACCACTATGTGTTGGTAAGATACGCGTGCCAGCTATGCCGCTACTTAGACGGCGTACAAAAACAAATTGTTCAATTCGGTTTGTTTGTTCCCGTTGAAAATCTCCGATAGATTGCTATTCATTCGGAAGAAGATATCTCAATACTGACACTGATGTCAGTTTTTCAATATTAGTATCCAAAAACCAACCCGAAAATTACCGATATTGGACTCGAGTGTTTTCAAACACAAATAATAATTGTAATAAGACCTGGAAATTTTATTTTTTGAATTTTCGAAATTTCAATAGACTTTTAGAAAATTTCCAAGAAAAGCGACGGAGTGCGAAAGATATAGGAAAGAATGGGAAAGCAATATGACGACGGACGTCTACAATTTCCTTTGCTTGTGACGAAAAACTGGTGGAGGAGTAGTGAGCCCTTTTTAAAGCCAGAATAAATATTGTTTCACGTAAATGCACCGCTGAGAATGATCCTTTTTTTCTACCGGAACTTATCTTAGATAAGGAAATTGACACCAGTCTCTAAACTTTGAACCCGTCTGAAGAACTAAAGAAAGCAGAAAACTTTAAAAACACTAATTAAATATTTTAGTCTTAATTAGAGATCCGAAAGTTCCATTTTTTGGAAAAAGTGAGATAATAGCACCATTCTGCATTATTCACATCATTATCATATTGATATTGAATTATTCAAGCATCTTTCTTAAAATTCCCAAAATATTCGAACTTGATAAATCTAAATAAAGATCTATAAACAAATTTGAATCGTTACTCGAAATTCTAAGAATGTGTGCTGGTATTCTCAATTATGGTTTCGCGAGAGAACCTCAAAGGTCAGTACTCTTTTGTAGCTGGTAGTTGGTAGCCTGGCTACCAACTGGTCCGCGAACTTTAGCGACTATTGAAAAGGTCTTGAAGGTATCATGGATCGTGCACTTCACAAAGTGCGGACGAACGAACGAAGAAGCGATCCATTAGGTAGGAAGCCCCTGGCTGACACGCCCTGACGCTATCAAAACACGCCTTAAAACTTATATTCCAGCGGGTTAAAGCTGTGGTAGTGGAAAAGCCGTGTTCGTGAGATAAAATAACAGAGTGTAGTTAACAGGCTCGGGTAAAAATATTCACACTGGCTTCCATATCTTTTCTCTTTCATTCTCTTTCGCTCATACTGGCTTCGTTTCAAGCAGTATGCGTTTTTTCTCTACTATACTGCATTTTATTGATCTGAATGCATTTGTTCTAAATGAGGATTCAATCCTTTCCAAAATTAATTTTCAATTGTAAACGTATAGAACTAAGGACATTGGACTCAAGTTCTAATCTTAAAAGTCAATTTCCTTCCTAGTAATTGTTGAATAAAACGAGGAAATAGAATTTTGAGGTTTGAGCTTGATCCAACGCCTTTAAATATTATTTTCTAAGAATGGAATTCCGACAATGGCAGAATTCTCAAAATTTCATTTGCAAAGGTTTTTACCATTAATTATTTGTTGATGGATATTTATCAATTAGAATAACTTACCATTTGCTTCCAATTTCCCGTAAAGAACGCTTCAATAACTCGGCAAATCTCGACTATGTATTCTTCATCACTGCAAAGTTGTAAACGGACAAAGGAATTCATATCAGATTCTATATATCTGAAACATATTTTTATATCTGCTCTAGAAATATTCTTTTCCAAATAATTTCATCAAATATCACATTAAGAATCAATTAGAGAAGTATTAAATCAATTAAAAATATTAAAGAATGTCGTGAGAATGTCATACCTATAAACGAATAATAGTTTTGATCGCCATTTTGTCATACACCTATAAACGAATAATAGTTTTGACCGCCATTTTGAATGTTTCTCGAACAAATTTTTTTTCAATTTTTCTTGGAAATTAATTATTGAATATTTCATCACTTTCAAGTTTTATTCTCAAAATGAAAAGTATTTATCCTCAGACACGTTTATTACACTTAGGAAATGTCTAATCGTTAAACTATTATAAAAACGAACTCAACGCGATAATTTATATGTAATCGCGGTAATCGCATAAATAAAACATAACCTCGTCAACAATAATTTTGACCCTTGCAAATTTTTAGTTCACCTTGCGTCACAATTCAATCTTCAAAACATAGTATTGACTAAAATGCATAACTAGAGTTCAATTTTAAGATACAATAAAGATAATCTATTCAAAATTCCCCTTAACTTAATTTTCCGACAAAAACAATCAACGACGAATTTACTTAGAATGACCGTTACACTTTTAGTTGTGACAATGAAATCGAATCGCGCGTTTTTTTTCAAATTTGTTCTATTTTTCACGCAGATGCAGATGGCGCTAGTTGTCAACAGAACCTAACCTAACCTAACCTAACATGTTTATATGACAGATTCTAAAATGGCTGCCGGCATGTTGGGCATGTTTCGGGAAAAGCGTATTTAATTTTTATATAACGATATTTCACAAGAAAGTACAATATTTACTCATTCTAACAATGCGAAACAAACAATAATTAATTTATATTTTTTCTGGATAGTCAAGTTTCGCAAGTTCTAGTGTATAAAACTGTGTCATGATCTGCGAGGATCTAATTTCGACTATTTATAGGTTATAATCTTTATATCCAAAGGATCCTCAGGATCCTTACATCAGAAATACTAATATGCAGACATTAGTAAAGTATTCAAGCCGGCACTTTGGACAATCAAGAGGAATCCTTGGTTCGGCTTCTCAATATTCTGTAGAAAGTAAAACTTTTGATAGAGAAGGAATTTATAAATTATGGAACAATTTACAACATCGCTCTTTTCATTCAGTTTCGAAAAAGGTTTGTACATTTATCACATCATTATATTATATATATTATAATTTGATTTCTGATATAACACTAAAAAATTCTTTTTAAATTTACACTAAGAATCGATGATGTAAATACACTAAAAAATCTAGTTGAAAATTGCCAACCGGCTAGAAAATATTTTACAATGATTGAAGTTGGAATAATATAATTTTATTATGTACTTTTGTATTGAAGTAACAAATTTTTAATTCTATATTATTTTTAATTCACTATATTATTTATTTTTCAGACTCTCAGACACTTGAAAAAAGAATACCAAGCAGTTCGTTCTTTACTACGTCGAAGTGGGATAGATGATATATATCTCCAGCAATTAATTAGAACTTCAAGGAGTTTAAGTACATCATCTGTCAAATTCAACAATGCTCCTCCACCCAGCAAAGAGCCGCCTGCAAATCCTTCGTCAGGTCCCAATAAAGAAGGTTCTGACAATAACGCAAATAAAGAACCTGGCAAGGAACCTTCTGATAAGGATAAATTTACGTATATGATAAAATCCTTAGTGCTCCTAGCCCTTCAAGTTGTTGCCTTAATTATTTTATTTGGACCCAGTCGAGTATCGGATTCTACCCAAGTGAGTATAATTTTCTAATTCTTTATTAATGAAATATAAAATAATCACTGATGATAACCGCTGGACCGAGAGACTGGGAAATGTTTAAAATATAATCTTGCAGGCTGAGCAGGTCTCTTGGAATGACTTTGTTTATCACATGTTAGCTAAAGGAGAAGTAGCGAGAGTTATTGTAGAACCTGAGTTGGAAATGGCCGCTATAATTCTTCATCCTGATGCTGTAATAAAAGGCAGAAGAGTTAGAAGTAGGGTTTATCGTTTAACTATTAATAATCCTGAACGCTTTGAAGAACGAGTGCGAGCTGTAGAAGCGAATTTAGGCATAAAACTAGGTTCGAATTCCAATCTTTTTAATATGTGTTTTAGATTCTAACTCAAAAGAAAAATTCTAAACACTTAAAAAACATTAATTTACAGAAAACGGAGTGCCAATATCTTATGATCGAAAATTTGATCTCTACAGTCGAATATTCACCGTGGCCATAATTCTAGGACTAATGTATTGGTTATTCAGAGGCCGGAAAGGACGCTCTTCATTTCCAATGGATTTTCTATCTCAAATGAAACGAGCCAAGTTTACTTTGATTGATCCACTAACTGGAAGTGGAAAAGGCGTGCGTTTTAGCGATGTGGCAGGTTTGCAAGAAGCAAAAGTTGAAGTTATGGAACTGGTAGATTACCTTAAAAAACCCGAACATTACAAGGCTCTTGGTGCTAAAGTGCCTAGAGGTATAATAAATATTATCGTAAAAGTTAATGCAAATTTCGAGAAGGTTTAATTAGAATTTTATTTACAAAAATTAATATTTACCATTTCAGGAGCTTTGCTTTTGGGACCGCCTGGATGCGGTAAGACAATGCTAGCCAAAGCGATTGCAACCGAAGCTAACGTACCTTTTTTATCCATGAACGGAACTGAATTCATTGAAATGGTCGGCGGATTAGGTGCTGCTAGAGTTCGAAATTTATTCCAGGAGGCTAAAAAGCGGTATGTAGTTTGAGAAACAAACCAAGATTTTAATGAAAAAATTTAAAAATAGAATAATTGAAGGGAATGACTGTTTATGCTGTTCGAAATATTTTTAGAGCACCTAGTATCATATACATTGACGAGATAGACTCAATGGGTGCAAAGCGTCAAGGAGGAGCTCAACCTGGAGGAGGAAATCGAGAAAGTGAGCAGACTTTGAACCAGCTTCTTGTAGAAATGGACGGCTTAGTATCAAGAGGAGACGTCATTGTCATAGCTTCCACTAACAGGTCAGAAGTTCTTGACAGTGCCCTTTTACGTCCTGGCAGATTTGATCGTCACATTTTAATTGACCTCCCAACTATCGAAGAGAGGCGGCAAATTTTTGAGCAGCATCTCAAAAGCATTAAGTTGGAAAAACCACCGTCGGCTTATTCTTTGAGATTAGCTCACCTTACACCAGGGTTCAGCGGTACTTAAAACTTTTTTTATTTGACATTATTTTTAAATTGCTCCATACTTTGATACTAGAAATTGATTTAATTTTAGGTGCTGATATAGCAAACGTGTGTAATGAAGCTGCCTTGCATGCAGCCAGAGAAAAGAAGTCGAAAATATACGATAGTGATTTATCTCATGCCATCGATCGAGTGATTGGTGGAGTTGAGAAAAAAAACCATGCGATGGCTCCTTCCGAAAAAATAGTCGTGGCCTATCACGAATCGGGACATGCTCTTGTTTCTTGGCTTTTGGAACACACAAGTGCTTTACTTAAAATATCAATCGTACCCAGAACAAACCAGGAACTTGGATTTTCCCGGTTTGAACCATCTGAGCAAAAGTTATACACGAAGGAACAGCTTTCGGAAAGGATGTGCGTATGGTTAGGAGGTCGAATTGCAGAAAGCTTGACCTTCAATAAAATTACGACTGGGGCTCAAGACGACTTGAAAAAGGTTACAAAATTGGCTTATGCTCTCGTTCAGCAGTATGGAATGAGTTCCACAGTCGGATTAATCTCTTTCGAACCTGAACTCACAGAAGGGGTATGTACTATCATCTTTTGAGTTGTGAGTACTATTTTTTCTTGATTATTAAAGAGATTATTTTCAATTTCGTTTCAGTTCTATAAAAAACCCTACAGTAAAAAATTGGGTAATATAATGGACGCTGAAGCATCAAAATTAATCTTTGATTCTTATAAGCGAACCGAAAAGCTTTTATTGGACAATAACGACAAGCTAAAATTGGTATGAAATTTTATATTTTCTACTTCAAGATATGATAAATTATTCGTGTACTTGGAGCAATGGCAACGGTGAATTTCGACTTAATCTTAATTATTATAATTTCCAGCTTGCCGAGGAGCTATTGAAAAGAGAAACACTAAGCTACGAAGATGTTGAGAAATTAATAGGACCACCGCCTTTTGGAAAGAAAAAGCTTATTGATCCTTCTGAGTTAGATATACCAATAGAGCAAGCGAAACCTCCGGAACCAGAATCCCCACCACCTGAGCCACAACCAGCATAGTGCACATAATATTTGATATGTAATAATTGTAAAAAGATTTATTTTAAATGAATCATGGATAAACTTAGCTGCTTCAAGTCGCAATGTTCATTCACACTGAGGCGTGCTTGTGAAAAGTTTTGTAATATATAATTATAGCGAAATAAGGTAATAAAACAAATTGAATAAATTGAAAAATGGAAGGAAGTTTTTATTTGAATTAAAAATTATAACTGATGGTTTAACATAGAATGCAAATTGATTCAACCTTAAGGGGGCTTTTAAGATATTTTACGATTTAAGTTATGGTATTCTCAAACCTTAATTTCTTTTATCATTATATCACTGAGCCCTAGCTCTCGCTTCTCTTATCCAACAATTAAAAACAGTATGCGTTAGATATATATATATATATATATGTATATATAATATATATACAATTATACATGTAATATATAATTATCAATGTATATTACGCGTAACTAAAATATACTTTATGAAAACGAAAATAACTTCACCTTGTACTATGAAGATAGATCTTTGCTTCCTAAAAGAGTCTTTGAGGAAGGGGCAGATTTGTAAGCGTACGAAATAACATTTAAGTCATACAGTAAACAACCCTGTTATCACTTGAATCGCCGCATCGTGCAAGAGAATATAAAATTTATTGATCCAAGCACCATTGTAGTTGGACCAAGAAATTTAATATCTCCTTCTACGACGCGGCAGTTAAGTTACACTCTATCCAATACATGTTTAAAAATACGGATTTCATTGATTATATATTTCTAGAGTGGCGATTCCACACACAATTTAAAACTACGGTTTTTCTCTCGATACAGTTCTCTTATCATTTTGAATCGCTAAAGTTACTTATATTTTTAACTTCGTAAAAGCACAAATTAATATTCATGATTCGAGAAGAAAAATAAAATAAACTTTCACTATAAATTACAGGAAATTCTACGCGTTCACAATAAAAAATCTTTAACTTGAAAATTCAAATAAAAGATTGAAAGTGTAAAAATTTCATAATAATTTCTTTAGACATTTGCTTTATCGAAACTTGCAATTCTATCAAATGTCATTCGCTCTAATGATAACCCGTCTTTTTACTCACATCATAATACATTGGTTCGTTTTAAAACTAGTTGTAATTTAAAAGCCTTAGTTTTTAATTTTTGACGTTTTTTAATTCCTAACTATATTGTAACAAATCGAAGAATATTAGAAACCGTGACGTCCTACGAATACGGCTAACTGAAAATATTTTATAGCTTGCATGACATCCCGGTATTTTGGCATTCGCGAGATTGAAATAAATGAAGTTAACAGAATAGCTACTCATGAGACTTAAGTACCTGCGACAAGAAAATACAATTTGACTTTATCACCCTTTTGTTGTCGAAACGACGACAGAACTGAGTGCATTACAGCTTAAGCAAACTTAGCAATCGCCGTTTCCTTGAACACAATTTCGTACTATACGAATATCATCTTAACAGAAACATTATTGTAATACAAATACAAACTATCGTCACTGATGAATAATGATATCTTTCAATACACCGTTCAGGGCTCTTTCCATGTGAGATCCATCCCAATAAACTTTACCACAATGTTCGCAAATGTAGAAACATTTTACATTTCGTAGTACCTTTGGTGGTACTTTATCAATTTTAACTACAACATTATATTTTGTTCTACATTTTGCGAGATCTAAAGTATCTGTGCTGAGTTGCCAAGTGCGATCTTGCTTATTTTGGCGAGAGTCTGGTCTGTTTTGAGCATAATGTGAATTTTCTGAAGCACATGCCTCGTATTCTGCTTCAAATTGACCACTGGAAGCTGATGGACCTGGACTTTTTCGATAATTGCGACCTCGCGTTAATCGCATATAACTGTAAAGAAAGAACTTAATTAGCTAATTCTGCAAAGCAATTAAGTGTTAATTATATATTTAAAACTTCACCTGTTAACAAGTGCAGCCATTGTAGTGTCAGGTACTCGAACAAATTCGTCATTATTGCAGACTTGACATCGACTAAAGATGTCCCTTTCGGTCACCACAATATTAAAATGGTTTAATACTTCTTTAAGTTGATCTTCGGGCTTGTCTGTTGTCACTTTGTAGCAGGCACCAGCTGGTACATATTGAGCAAACTGAAATTAAAAATTCTCTTTTATAATCTTCAATTCTCCAACGAATCCCAAAAAAATTAATAGAGAACCTGCACTTACTCTCTGATAACCGCCATTGCGGGTAAGCAGAACTCTTCTTTCATCCATCGCTATTTTGACCGATTGATCACCACCACGATCATACTCAGTGTGGATACAGTTACAACCACACATTCGAAGTTGCTTTGCTAATCCACCCAACATCGAATCACAAACAACACGCCATTTATGCGCTGGTATCGACAAACTTTGAATTTCAGGATTTACTTCTTGAACTCGTATCAATCCGGTCATTACTTTACGTGGCATTTGAGCTATTTGTACTGGACGATTGACTGATTCAATTTGAGGATTCATTGTTTGTACTTGATGATTGACTTGATTCTTAAACAAAAATTGCAACACTCATATTGATTTCCAGATTTGAAACAATATAATTTTTAATATCCAAATTTCATACTTTGTTTGTTGTAGATTTCTTAGCTGGTTTCTTCGGAGACTTATGCGGAATGTGTTGAACTTGTGCCGAGATTTCTTGAAATTGAATATCCATTTGGGAGCATTGCCTAGACAGTACATCGTGAACTTCCAATAAACAATAAGCATCCAGAGCTGCAATAAAAAACTCAACTCATCACTGTTTTTATCATAAATTTGAAAAACTACCCATGACAAACATAAATAATACAAACCAGCATAAATAATTTGACTTTCTCGCAAAGGTCTTCGCTCCCAGTTTGAGAATTGGTCAGATTTATCTAATCTTTTTCCCAAACAAAGCTCCACTAGTTTGCTTAAACTTTCGCTTGAGAAATTGGGATCACCTCTGTAGGGAAACTCGAAGTTGTATTCGTGGACAAGTTTTCTCCAAACATGGAGAAGATCCATATAACCCTGACCACAAGCTTTCACATTCGAAAGAGCAGGCAAACTTTCTCGCATCATAGCAATGTCATGTGCTAAGCCGAAACCCAATTTTGTAACATTCTTATTTTCAAACAGCAACAAACTCAATTCGGCCCAAAGATCCTTGAAATCATTTCCTAATGCAATAGTGTCGAGGATATAAATATTCGTCTCCGTCGCTATTTGAATCAAAGCTAATTCTGACTTTTTAGTCCCTGTTCAATAAATTTTAGTACATGATTAAATGCAATTATATATAATATTATATCAATATCAATTTTCATATAAATTACGCACCAAAGCTTGGCTTCCATTCAGAATCAATACCAACAAGACTGATTCCCTTCATCAATTCATCGAGAAATCCCTCGAATGATCTTTTGTCGTTTACTAATATAATACATTCTCTTGGTAACTTTAAAGTATGGTAATTGATACAAGCGCCTATCTCCCAATTTTCTTCGTCAACACCAGTTGCACCTTCATCTATTCCTTTAAAAAAATACACAATTGTAAATAAATGCATTTTAAAAAATAGCTGAAAAGGATTGAAATGTTTTAAAATTTGTACTTACCATCTGGATTTTCATTTTCGAATTGTGCAACCGTCCATGGCCACTCAATTCGCGGGAGGTTTAGTAATTTCGCAAAATACAAAGCTTCTTTGGTATTCGTGTAAGATAAACTTTTGACCAATTCCGTCTGTAGACGTTCATCATCTCCAACAGCATCCCTCGCCATTTCTCTCCAGCTTTCAGTACCTGAAAAATATTTAATTTAATTAGCAATAGAAAAATATCTCTAATAGAAGAAGATCGCAAATACTTTATAATTAAAAACATGTTTTTACTTAAGCTACAATCGACAAATCGCTTGTAGATTAAAAATTGCAATGCTCCTTCGCCTCTTTTTTGGTTCAAATTCGGACAAGTTTCTGGAGGAAGTTTGTATATTTTTGCAAGACGTGCAACCAATTTAGTCATGGGTTTTAATTGAACAATTGACATTTTTATATCTGGTATTTTGTTCTCCCTGCAAATTTACACATAATTATTATATTATTACCGCCAATTATTATGATTTAATGAAGTCAAGGTATGGGATCTGCTTACCTGATAATTTGATCTAATGTAGCTTGAATGTTTTTTCCTGGGGCTAAAAGATTATCCAAATACTGAACCAAATTCTTCTGAATATCCGGCTGATTAATTAGAAAATCTTCTACGACTGTAACCTTATTTTGCAGAATCAGCGGAAGCAGCAAAATTTCCGGTTCTGCAAAGAAGGGCTGCAAGTTCAACATCTCGGCGTATTGTGCTGCTTCTTTGTATTTTTTTTGGCGAAGCATATCCTTAAAATTGTGAAAATGGTTTTAATTAGGGACCAGTTTGTTAATAAAACCTTCGATCTTATAACAAAAAAATAAAGCAATTAACTTACCTCTATGATTTGATAGAACAATTCATTGCAGGTGGTGAATTCGTAGGTCTCCGCAACCATTTTCATTAGTTGCATATTTTTTTGTCGTGAAACTAATTTGAAAGCAGCTAATTTTAGATCCACTACGAGATGATCTTTGTAAAGATCTTTATTAGGTCCTATCCACTTTGAAAAATCTTCCATAACTGCAAATAAATATAGTTATGTATGTGACTGTGAGAAATCCTTATATATGTAGTAAGTTATACCAATATGAATAATAAACTTTAATCATACCTGTAAATGAGAGCGAAGATTTTGTTTTTGATTGCATAAAATCATTGGTATTAACCAAAATTCGTAAAGTACTGAGGTAGGGATTCGGAGCAGTCTCAAAATAATCCGTCAATGTTTTCGTAACACCCTGGCTTTTCTTCCCTAAAATAAAAGAAAATTTATACTCCAAACTGAAATTACATTTTGAAATTTAATTAATATTTAAAAAACACTACTATCTACTATACGTACATAATCCCCATATGTAGTGCAAAGTATTTAACCAAGTTTTCGTTGCCTCGTCTATTGTTGAGAACAGAGAGAGTTCATCATCGTCATTTTGCCGAATAATGGAAATCCCATTGCTTCCATCAAAAACATCGTTTGCCATAGCTTGATCCATTTTAAATATCGTCAAATTGACGTTCTCGTGCAGCGATTAAGACAATTAAAATATCTTCTTTTTATTGATAATTTTCTATTATAATAAGTGTTTCAGTGTACTTCGTAACCTCCAAATTGATGTTTGGTTTGTTCGCTTGTTTTAAAACACCGCAATCTCGGGGAGTTTGAATCAAATTTCAAGATTTTGACCAAGTTAATATCCGATCAACTAACTCAATATGTCACGAGTTACGAGCCATCAATTCATCTGATGAAATGCAGAACTTCCTATTTTACTCCTTTCTTGGAAGCGGCCATGTTCACACACTGAATTATAAAGCGAAACTGAAAGTTTCATTCAATTCTGCAGGTCAGTTTTTAACATTTTCTGTTATTTATATGTATTTTTTGGGATGACTTTATTACGTAAAATTTTCAGAGTTTAACCAAGTTTAACTAATATCACTAATATGGATTATTGTTTATTTAAAGACATAACCAAAGATGTTATATCCACTTGACACTCTTCACATAACACAGAACACCGCGAGAAAAATAAATTTAAACACGGAAACATTCAATTAAGTATTTAAGATATAACTGATGCAATTCCTTTTAGAATTTTGAAGCAAAAGGAAAGTGCAGTGTTGAGTGTGTATGTGAGTATATGTATGCGCAAAAATATTTTTTTTTGAGGTGACGACACTGACGATGACGCAGTCTCCAGAAGGTGGGATTTCCATAGAAATATGGGGATATTTCGGCCCCCCACTATACGACCTACGATATCATGCTTCTTCCTCTATCAAATGGTTTGTGACTGTTGCTAGACCGTGCTAGAGGAAGAAAGCATGAGGTCCTGGGGATATGGTGGGGGCCGAAAAACCCCACGTTCTGAAGTCACTGTGCATGCGATGACGTCATGACGACACGATAGAGAAGTACGCATGCGTCTGCTTCATGCTTTGTCGTCTGCTCTGCTTCATGCTTTGCGTCGTTTCTTATTTTTTTGACATTCTATTTAAACATGATGACCTCACGACTCACACATGTTTCTCGTGTTTACATTAACAAGTGACAATTATTAAGGTTTACATTTTTTACAAGGACAGAAACTTTTCATCAAGTGAATTTCTAGTGCGTGAACAGTAAAATTGTTCGTTGAAAGCATTTGTATTCTTTGAGTGAACGTTTTAGTCGTTTTAGTTTAGTGCGTTTTGATCTTTCTACTAGAAAGCATGAAGAAAGCAAATCAACCAAAGCTCCCAAAGAATTGGGTTGTTTGCTCATCCAAGAGTTATCCCGATAAGGTGTATTATTTTAATACAGTCACGAATAAAACGTCTTGGGTAATGCCTGCTGCAGAAGCTGAAAATCAGGTAACGTAACCTTTTATGTTTTATCTTCGATAATAAATTATTATGAATTGTATTGTAACTTATTTTTTTTCTCTATAAACAAGGCGTCCCCGAAGAAAGGAAGTACCAAAAAGCGAAAGAAAGAATCAGACACGGAGGTATCAAGACCGTCGACCCCAGAAATGACTGTAGAAACAGAAAGACCAGTACTGCAAGCTAAACGCAGAATATCTTTATTCCAATCAAAAGTACCGAATGAGACACCCCAAATGCGAGAAATACGAGAGAGAATGTTGCAAAAGCAAGCAAAACTGAACAAATCTCTAAAATCGGATACACCAGCTAAAAAAGGTGCTTCGATTAATCAACCGAAAGCTAAAGTTCAGGATAATAATATGTCAAACTCTAAATTATCGGATACGAATCTATCAGATTCCAGAGTAACTAACTCTGAACCATCAAATAGTAAACAAGATACTAAAATTGCAGAAGTCAAAATAGCATCTCCAATCAAAGCAAAAGGACGGTTTTCAGAACCAGGAAAACCTCTTCCTCGAAGACCAGGTCGCAGACAATCTACTACTGGGTCAGAAAGTAGTGCGAAAGAGGAAGTGGCACCTCTTGCAACCTCTACTTCCACTGCCGATCAAAATATGACTCCACAAATGCGTTTATTGTATGAGAAAATAGAGCAAAAGAAAGCCTTGAAAATGGGAAGCCCCAGGAAATCTCTTGCGGGTTCTTCTCAATCGTCAAGCTCAAGTTCTACAACTTCTTCGTCTTCTTCGTCTTCTGGATCTACTTCAGGGTCCTCTAGTTCTTTGAGTTCTACCTCCAGTCTATCTTCTGCACCAAGTAATCAAACTCCTAGCAAATTACGCCGACCAAGAGACTCTCTTGCGCTCAAACAACCAGCTCAAAAGATCGCAAGTTCGAGACGTAGTTCGAGAAATTCAACCATCAGTTCACCTGCTGGCGCATCTTCAAATCTTTCGGCTTTACCAGAAGAGAAAGAACCCGAAGAAAAACAACAAAATGAAAGACCTCCTTCGGCGACATCTTCTACTCGAAGGACTAGACGAACTATATTAATTCAAGATCAAGAAATAGGTAATGTATCTCTCATTCTAGGAAACATAATTACTATATTCCGACTTTGGAAATGTAACGAACATGATTGTTTTTCAGAAAAAGTAGTACCAGATACAACTTGTAAAGACACGAGTCCATATCCCACCAACAAATATCCAAAGAATATAGCTAAAAGGAGACTCGATGATTTAAGGAGGAGTTTGAGTTTGGAAAGAGAATCAAACGAATCCGTTGTTTCTAGAAAGCGAATGAACCTTGCAGTTAACCAGCCTCAAAGTCCACAAGTGTCTCCTGATAGGCAGATGATAGATAGTACGTTTTGATAAATGTTTTAATTATGTACTTGTTTAATTAGAAATATTAGTAGGAAAATTTATTTTGTTGCTGATAGTTTCAGATCTAGGAGAAGAACCAAATTTTTATAGAAACGCAGTAGATCGCTCTAAAGCTTTGCGAGATAGAGTCTTAACCTACCAAAGTTGCTCTTCTAAATTAAACAAGGCAATCCGGAAAAATGATGTTGATCCAGACGCAATGGAAAATCAGCCAATTCTCGCAAGGCTTAAGGACTTTAACAATGATCCCTATTACGAGGAGATGGAATGGGAGCCAGTCGAAGATGAAAAAATTATGTCTGAGGTAATTTTCCTTGGAATTATTTATTACCTACAAATTAGAATAATTATCATTTACTTAAGTTGAAATTATTACAGGTGCAGGCAGTCAGAACGCAACTGTTCGACGACAGATCGATGAATGCTATGAATGTCATTCAGGAAAATATCCTAGAATTACCTTCGGAACCTGTTCGTAATAAAGAAAAAGCTTTGTATATCGTCGTTGATACTAACGTTTTCCTCTCAAATTTACAAGCAATCGAGGAAGCAAGAGACTCTATCTTTAAGTCCTTTGGAAGACCCTTCATTGCAGTTCCATGGACAGTTATAAGAGTGAGTCTAAGTCTAAAATTTTGACTTATTTTCAATAAATTTATTAGTACTTCATTTTTATTTAGTTTTAAATTATTTTTTAGGAACTAGATTTCATTAAGGATGATAAATCTGCAACGAGATCCGAAACTTTAAAAGCTAAAGCAAGAAGGGCTGTGCGGTTCCTTTATCAGCATTTTTCAGCCAAACATCCTCGTGTTTTGGGACAGAGGCCAGAAGATGTAGCAAGAAATAAAGAACAATTTGAGATCGATTGTCCTGATGATGAGATTCTACAAAACTGTCTTCAAATTCGAAAAGCAGGACGTTCAGTGGTAAATTATCTTTTGTATTAGTTATTTGTTATTTACTTTTTACAGATACTTTTAGAATGTGAATATTAATTAAATTATTTTAGGTTCTACTCTCCTATGATAAAAATCTCTGCAACAAAGCGATGATACACGATATCGCGACTCTTGGACGAGAAGATCCCTTGGAAAAGATTGATTACCTGAATATTAATGACTCCAGAAACGATTCTTTTTCTGCGAATAACTTATCATTCAATCAAGAAAGTTCAGAAAACGTGAAGACAGCGCTTGAAGAAGAATTGTTGGTCGCAGAAGACATTTTTGAAGAAGCAAAGGCTGTTCTGCAAAGTCTCCTTTCACCTGTAAGTTTTTTTAAAAGGTTTTATATTTTTAAAATTTGCAGTTACCATGTTAAGTTGTAAATCCTTTGTAATGCAATGGAATTTTCTTCAATCTCTAAAATTGAATCTTATTCGTTTCTAATTCAGGTAGTGGCTACAGAAATGCAAAATTTATATGGAGATACCTGGGAACGCTATACAATTGTGAGACCACCTTGGTCGACAAAAGATGTTCTTAAATGTGCCGTAAAACACTGGATGGCAGCAGTTAGTGAATCGTTTACGAGAAGAGCAGAGCCAATTCTTAAGGAACTAATGGAAATTATTATTCATTTTCCAAGTAAAAATACAGTTTCTATTTATAATAAAAATTGGATTTAAAATTTTATTTAAGGAATATAATTATTTAAAACTTTCAGGTGATGGTAGAAGATTAAAGGACGTAAGTTACGTATTGGAAAGATGCAGTGATTTGATGCAAACACTCGTGCAGCAAAAGTATCCAAGTCTATTGGATAAAACGGCATCATCAATTCATGTAATAATTAGAAAATCACTTACTATTTAAAATTTTAAATATATAATAATCTTACCAATTCTAATATTTTCGTAACATCTTCTCATTTTCAGTCTTTAAAGCAAAGATGCCTTCAAGAAACCAGAAGACTGTACGATAAACGGGTTCAGGACGAAATTGGATATGATGATAATGTTGCAAGACAAGATTACAGGGCGGAAGTCGCTTTAAATTATTTCAATAAAGTTTACGCGTTCACTCGTGACTTTTGGTATGTCAAATAGACTTTTCATAATTTTGATTAAAATTATTTCAATTTTTAATTTTTAATTTATTAATCATTTTTAGTGGTGTAGCACATGAGGCTATAAACATGTCTTGTCCATTTCTCTTCGAGAAGACTGACAGTAGATTGAATGCGAACTTTGTGAATAATTATCAACCAGTGGTCGCTGCAAATTTGAATCATCTGCTGCAGATTTTGAGTTTGTATGTATCTAATTTTATTAATTAGCCATTAAGAAACATATAAGTAACAAAGTAACTTCTGAAACTAACCTTCCTTTTTCTCAGGGCATTGGAAGATGTAAATGGTTTACGGCCAGATCATAGAGCAATAATAGTTTTAGCGGAAGCTTTAACAACTTATTTCCCTGACGAGATGACCGATCCAAACATGGAAGTGTCGCCTTTAGATTTATATTGTTGCATCAAAAATAAAGAAGATATAATGAAGAGAGGCTTGACTCAGTTGCAAGATTTGAGTCAACAATTCTGTCGAATGGCAAGTTTTAGATGCAAGTAGACTAACATAGGTGCATAAGAGTAACATAAAAACACAAATATCTATTTTTATTTATACGAATATTTAACGTTGTAAATAATGTACAACTTGCTAAGTGCTGAAGATTCTAAATAAGTCGAAAAGACGTTGACTATGATTTAGATTACAATGTTATGATTTTGTTTTCTTTAACGTAAATTATTCTTTTTGTTTCCTTTGAGACAACTTTTTTTAAATTTTTTTTTAAACCAAAAACTTTAGTCATTGAAAATGGCCATGAATAATATGTTTGTCTAAATTACATTTTTTTCTCTTTTCATTTTAATGCGTTTTGACAAAAAATATGTCATTAAAATTCTGCGGGTACAAATTTGGAAAATTTGTTAAAATTTGTACGAAAACTGTTAATATTAAAAGTAAATTATTAATTTTGTACTAAAGTGTTACAAAATAAAGAATCTGCAAAATTAGTTTACTAAAAACTCTGTTTATTAGCCAGTTTTTGGGTAAAATTTTCTAGAAATTGATAAATCCATGGAAGGATTTATTATTTTAAAAAAGTTGTATACAACAAAGAGAAATACAGTATTTTATTTTTACAGAAAGATTATAAAATAAACTTTGAGTTTACACAGCCGCAAGATTAGTCTCGTACGAATATCAGTAGGCTTCATTTCTGAGACAGAAATCCTCGACGAAGTCCTAATTCCTGTAGAGGAGAGGAAATCCTTCCTTCGGTGGAATTAACCAATTATCTTTGGAATAATTCACGTGTTTCGTTTCGATCACGTGAAAAGTGTAAGCATGTCTAGAAGACTCGCTTCTATTTTGATTTGAAAAATGAACAACGAGGCCATGAAGCAAAATGCAAGTTCCTTTCCGCACTGGAACAGGTCTAAAATTATTTAGGGGATAAGCAGGCTCTTGGGAGTCATAAACCAATAGTTCCTCGGATTTTGGATCTTTGTTTCTGGTATAACGTCTGTGAACGCCACTTTGATGAGATCCTGGGGCAATCCAGAGACACCCGTTCTCCAGGGTCGCATCGTCAAGAGCAATCCAAAAACCCACGAGATTCACTGGATCAGTATGAAGGTAAGTTGCATCTTGGTGAACAGTCACTAAACAAATATATCATTTTTAAACTTATGTATACCCTTTCAATTATAAAGGATCTAAAATGAAAATTAATTTGAATTTTGTAATATTTGAAAAACCAGATATTAGTTGAAAGTTTAAAAATTGAAAAATCCAAATTGAAATAGAAAGAATATTAAAGTAAACAATAATACCTTTTGAGCCTATTCCTGGATTTTTGTATATATACATTGATTGGCAAACTGCTGGTTCTTTGAGATCTAATTGAAAAGCTATTTCTTTTACTCTTTCGTCGAAAGTGTATTTCCTGAACTTTGGATGCAGCCAATGAACAGCATGTCCTACCTACAAATACATTTTTATTTCACAAAATTAAAATTAAAAGTAACTTGTAGCAAATGGATTAATTTTTCGCAAAAAAAGTAACTCACTTTATTAAGAGACACTCTTGGATGAACTTTCAACTTTCCATCTGCCTCAAGGGCCTCTTCTTCAAAGAAGTAACTAATATTATTTCCACTCTCCAGAAAATAACGCTCCTTGGACTGCAAATGAATATTTAAGAATACAATTTATCAGAAGTAGTTATATTTTTAAATTTAATTGATTCTACATACCTGTTGTTTCTTTTCAGTGCTGAAAACTTTTTGATCCTTTTCCGAAGGAAGGTTTACTGTAAATTCTTCTCCGCAAGATTTGAGTTCCTCCACTTCCTCAGGCTTGAGAAAGTTTTCCAGGACAACATATCCGTCTTTTTGAAACTGAAAACAAATATATTGCAGATGATAAACTAATAAATTTTAGCAAAACTTATTACTTCGCGATAAAAAATAATAACAACATTTGTTACTTAACAATTTAGATTCGTTTTCTTTCTTGTCTTAACTCAACAAGTTCGCAAATAAACGAATTGAAGTCAAAGGTCGTTCTATTTTGATACCTCAGACCTCTTCCGTGTGGCAAAATAGCGGAACGAAATGAAGTAGAACGAGACGTGCAATCGAATGCAATCATATATTTAAAATGTAGTTCACACAATGTTTAAAATTGGAACCGTACAAGTTGTAATATTTTAATCTAAAATAATTCTGTTTTAAACACACTTTCATTTTAGGTGATATTGAACTTTTTACGTATAAAAATTTTAAGCCCTTGTACAATGCAGAGAAATAATCTTTCAATACGTTTATCAAATTTGTATATAACATTAACGAAGTAACTTTGTCAATTTTTTAAGAAGATATTATAAAAACGTCAAATATTGGTACCCGGAAGAGGCATGAAGTGTCGAAATAAAGCGACCTTTGACTTCAATTTATTTATTTAGGAATTTGTACAGAAAGACAAGCATGATAATGAATCTAAATTATTATGTACAATTTATGTTCTTAAAAAATTGATAAAGCGATTTCGTCAATGTTTTATCAAAAAATCAATAACTTTCAAAATAATGAACATTTTTTAAATCCCTTGTTCTCATTTTAGACGTACAAGGACTTAAATTTGGATTTAAAACTTCATGTTTAATTATTTTAGGTTCTACGTTCTACAACTTTAAGTTCTCATAAAATGCAGAGTAATAATTTTACAATTATACCAATAAATTTGTGAGATTCTATAGAAATTTAGCTTTAAAATGAGTCCAAGAAAATAAAAAATAGTTCATTATTTTTAAAGTTATTGATAATTTTATAAAACATTGAAATTTGACGTGATTAATTGATATTTCAAGAAATTTGCACTGATTTAACGTTATTTTATGAGATATCAAGTATTTTTTAAACAAGTTCAATGTATTACAACTTATATCATGAATGTCACGCGCAGTTTGTTTTGATATGCAGGGCAGGCTTTAATAATAGCATACCATCGATAAGTGTTTCTAAAAATATCAGTGAACAGGCTTGGCGAAAAAAATCTTGAAATTTACACTTTATACGATTTTATACCACATTCTTACCCTACCTCATTCTTTACCCCATGGGTCCGGAAGGCCCCTACAGTTACAAACAGGCCTAACCAGTGAGTAATCCGGCTACATAACTTAGGGAAGTCGTGTTACCTGTGATATTTTTAGCAACAAAACATAAACCTTTATCAGCTGAATACCTTTGGTGAAATTTTGTAAACACCATAAAGTTGGTATCTTCAGCAAACCCAATGGTTTCATTTATTTTATGTGGGGCTTTACGATATGTCGAGAATTTTAAAATCTCTCTTTATTGAAGTATACTATTCAAAAGCTGGAAAACCTGGGAAAAACATGAAATTTTGAAATAGTGACTGATGAAATTAAATTAACTGATATTTTTGCAAAAATTGACCTAGGAAACGTGGAAGAGATCTAGAATTTTGAAATAAAACCGGACTTCTGTAAGAGAGCATTTTTATCTAGAGCTTGTTTTGAAAAAGATAAATCTCAGTTGCGAAAGCCTTGAGGTCATTAAAAAAAAGGATTTGAAATGAAAATTACATGAACACATATATCCAGCTCTTTCTTCTTTTTGCTTTAGTTTCCAGTTTCCAATACCTATTTGGGGACAAGGAATGAAGACTCTTTGGAATTCGCGAGTAATGGAGAAGACTAAAATAGCATTGAAAAAGGACGAGAAATTATTTATGTTTACGGGACTTTTTCCTTTTTTAAATCCGGTTCGCATCGAGGCATTTCAGAATTATGTATCTGTATTAAGTACAGTGGTATTCTATATCCGTTTCCAAAAATCTTCAACAAATAAATATATAATAATATATAATAATACACACATATGTATATAAAGCTATTTTAATTTTTTAATCAAATTAGTTCCAATATTTTTTAGATTTCTGTTGTGTCTTTTTGTAAATTTAAATCTTTTCATTTTAAATTATATTTGGTATAAGTCGAAAAAAGAGCAAAAAATTATTTAAACACGGAAGCTAAACTACGTAGTTTATTAATAAATCATCATCTAATAATGATGATGGCCTTCTTATTAGTAAAAACATATTTCGCTTTGAAAATATTTTGTTTACTTTGAAACTTCACTTATAATGGTTCATTGACAAAACTTTGTAAGCTGATTCATTTATCATCTTATTCATCCTTATACTATGAACCCCGATACACATGTGAAAACAACTCGAGAAGCAAAGTTCATTTCTCCCAAAAATTAAGGGCGTTGGAGCCAAGTTCTAATCTAAATATTTGATTTCTTCTTTTTACTCAACAAATATTAAATTTGGAATTTTTTCTCTTTGTAGAATTATTCAATTTTTAACTAGAATTATGTATACAGAGCGATAAAATATCTATTTTAAATATTTTTTAAGTAAAATGAAAATATTCAATTTTGAAGTTAGATTTTGAATTCTTCGTTTTATGCAAAAAGTTTCGAAATTAAATATTTTTTTCTCTCTGTATGCAGTCTTATAGTTGAAAAAAGATTAGCGCTACAGAGCGAAAAAATATTTATCTTTAATTTTTGTTGAGTAAAATGGGGAATGGAATTTTGAGCTTAACACTTGGGTCCAACGCCCTTAAATTTTTTAAATTTTCTTTAATGTCTCAGATCTCTAAATTTGAATTTTCGAAGAAATTCAAAGGAATTCAAAAGAATTAGAATTAGAGGATTTTCAAGATATTCCACAGAAATTCAAAGATTTCTAGAGGAAGCAATAAATTAGAATAGGCCTGATATTCATTCGAGAATAAAAAAATGTAAATAGGTATTATGTATATGCATTTTCCGTAATCAGAACTTAGACCTCACTTCCTGATTTTAAATGGAAAGATGGACTTTAGAAAGAGTTGAAGAAGTTGATAACCAGAATTTTGAGGAAAAAAAAGCCTTGCCCTTGAGAAGGTTGCGAATTTTTTTTTCTCTTATTACAGACGCCTACGTAGTTGCACTCGGAATTGGAAGATGACGCAAACACCTGAAATTCCTTTATGGAAAATAAAATTGTGAAATGTTTTCGTGATCACGCAGGCTGAGAGAAAATAATCTCAAACCACAGGTGGTACATTAATCGTGACTTTCTCGAATAAAATTTCGTATTGATTAGACTCGAGTTTTGGGCAAAAATGCATGTGTGCACATTGCACGTGGATCAAGGTGTGAATCACGAGAGTGAATCACATTTAAGAAGCGAAAATAGTCCTCTCGTAACCTGGCTCTTTTCTGAATGGACGTATAAAGATAGTTTCCTCATTCCGTGTGGGTCGCGAGCCACAAGACAAGGTTGACGATTCTCATGGATTTCCCAAAGAAGTCTGGCCTGGTCACTGCCAAATCTTTATTCTTAGAAAATTAATTCAACTCCCGCTTCACGCACTTGACCTTTTCAATTCAAATTTTATGCGCTATTTTATCTTCCATTTATATCCAATTCGAACATGTACTTTCAATATCAGAACCACAGAAGTCCAAACGAATCTTTCTTATCTATTTTATTATTTCTACACCCAGAAAAAATTTTATTTCATTGAAAGAAATGTTTTCGTTTCGTTTCTTGTTTTTACGGCAAAAGTATTTTTAATGTCAATTCAGAGTATTAATTTTAGAAAATACAATCTATATATGTTTATCAAGAATTGGATCTACAAATTCCAGATATTGTATATCAGTAAAAATTGTATTATAATTTATTTTATGAAATATTGAAAATGATTAAAAATGAATTATCGTTAATTAGGAATTATCGAAACTACTGTGAAGATGTAAAAGTTTTAAACTGTCAACTCTGACTTTTGGTCTTGGAAAGGTTTTGAATGAAATTCAATGGTCTGAGCTCAATGGAATTCAAGTGGAATTTATAAATTTTAATTTAAATTTCATTTAAAATGAACAGCTGTACTTTGAAATAAAGTTTGGCTCCACCAATCTCGGTACTGGCAACAAAGATACTTAAATCGGTTTCAAAATGAAGCCTGATAAGATAACGTCTAACAGAGCGTCGCATTTAATTAGTAGAAATTACATTTTATTTGTGGAGGCTAAATTAAAAAGTACATATAATATAATAATAATAATAAGGGTTGATTTGAGAAGAATTGAGACTTCGTATTCCTATGAATACGCGGGAAAAGAAAAAGTTCAAATCCTATTCCTCTCAATCGACTCATTAACAGTTTTTTTAAATTTAACATATTTTTTTCATTATTAAACCGTTTCATAACTTACACACTCGGTAAATATTCAAATTTATATTTTAATAATGAATTAATCCCTGCTAACATTCAGGAGAATATATTAATGAAATCTACTCAAATATTTGAATTAAAATTATTTTAATCTAGAGAGTCAGACTTGAATTGCTCAGAATTAAAATTTGTTATTCTTATGATGTCATTTTAGACAGATGGGAAAATCACGCACTCAAAAATATAGAATATTCCTCACTTTTACGCTGAAAGCTGAAAATATTAATTTTTCTCGATTCAACTCTTATTACAGTCTTTTTAAGTTATAAAAAATCTTACCTGTTTGTATATGTCCTTCATGGTAGTGAGTTCAAAAGTCTTCCTGAGAGAAACAAGTATACGATGAAATTCGAACAAATCCGGATGATCCCGAAGTGAACTCGTTAGCGAATAAAGAAAAAGAAAAAGAACTGTGCGTCAGTTGATGGTGATGGCACGCATTTGAAGACGATTCTGAGGATCGTTCACTTGTGTTTCTAGACTCTAGAGTATCTAAGACAGTCGAACACTTGTCTAACGAAGCAAGCGCCAGCCAGGCCAGATCAAAAGAGGAAAGTGCTCCACTAACTTGGCACACAGACTTGAAGTCATCGGTCTGCTTATCTACATGGAAAAAACTTTGTGGAAGACAAAGATTAGGAATAATGAAGAACAATAAATTAGCGAATATAACTGAGAAGCAGTGATCCAAAAAATTATTTATTGCTTATTGAATAAGACCTGATAAAGCTTCTCTAATTATTCTACAATACGAAAAGAGTGTACACCAGATCGGAAAAATGTTTAACTCCTGGAAATAATTGTAACATCAGCGATTTCAACACATTGAATAATGAAAAATTTTAATTATATACGGTTTTATAAGGACATGTGGTAATTACCATAAGAGTATATTTAGTTTCGCCAACTTAATGTTCGCAATAATCAATATTTTTCGCAAAAACTGAACTAAATTGCTCTGTAAATTTTTAATTGCTCTTATGGTAATTATCGCATACCCTAAAACTGAAACGTTTCGTAACTTATAATTCTAATAATAAGGAATAATTTCAAATTAAAAAATTAAAAAGAGGATAATTAAAAGTATAATAAAATATAGAATAGCTAAAAAATGTTTACTTTGAATAATTTTAGCATTAGATTGGCACAATGATTTTTTTTTAAATATCATGTAGTCAGAAGGCCGATTGTGCACTCGATTAAGGCAGGAAGTCTAATTCCAGGAGTCCGATGAAGTGTAATATTAATATTAATATTTAGATTAATATTTTATAATTTAATTTATATATTGAGCTAAAAGAATAATTATTTAATTTAGTTATTCAGTAAAATAAATGGAGCTTTTATTAAAGTTATTTTTTAAATTAAGTAGGCTTTGTTGGTAATTGTTTTATTAAGAATTCAAATTAAAATATTGCACATGGAATCAAGGTAACAGCAGGGTGAACATGCAGTAGATAAAGGCATTCAGTAATTTCAGTATCATCTTGGAATATTGCCAAGTACTACAGTTTTAACTTGACCAGAATTAATTGCATAGGTTTACCTTCTGAGGTGTATCCTTTTTGCAATTTATATTATTATTTCCGTAGAATCACCTAACTTCAAACACTGACCCAAATTTTGGTCAGTTTATTCCTATTAAAATTAAAATGCTATCAATATTTTTTAAAATGTCCTAAAAACTCCTTGAATTCTGCAAATTCTACGACAAACGTTAACATCCCCTAAAATATATAATAAAGTTATATAAAAAGTTATATAAAAGTTATATAAAATGCAAAAAATAACTCTCTAAAATTGAATCAGTCAAATTCCACTGATTGTCAGTGACTCTTTTCTCACGATTTTAATCAGTGAAAAGTCACTGAAATTTTCAGTAATCGTCACTAAACTACTAAAAATTTCAGTGACTTTTCACTGATTTCTAGTGGATTATTCACTAATTAAAATCGTGAGAAAAGATTCACTAAAAATCAGTGGAATTTGACTGGTAATCAGTTAAATTTCACTGATTCAAGTGTAGAAAGAAGAGTCAGCATTATTATTAATGAAGACAAATTACATGAGCACAAAAATAAATATTTTTTATTTTACATAAAAATTAGTAGAAAATTTCCTCAATTCATGTTTAGAGAGTATTATTTTCTTCAGCAAAGATTATTATAAGCTTAAAAATGATTAATAATCCGTAAAAATGGATCATTTATCCAGGAAAACGTCGAAAGAAAATTCTGAGCACGTGGATTGACAGTGATCACGGATTGAGATAAATAATAGGTCGACGAGCCAGCTTGGGTCTCTGGGTTAACCAATCTGTTTTTGTTATTATACAATGCTCTTGGTCTCGCTCTTTCTCTTATTCCTATTATCATCTTTGCCTTTAGAATTTATATAAAACTATCAGCTCAATACTGAGACACTAAAAACTTAATTCAATTTAAATCAATTTACTTTTATCGGGCATATTATTGTATTCACAAGTAGGAAGGCTATAAAAAGATATATTTAACAATAAAGTAGAAAAATGTCATTGAGTGAAATCTTTATGCGCTGAAATGGGGGGCATAGCAGCCCCTCAATTAAGTAAAGCTGCTTGAGATGATTTAAAATATCTTCTATTCTTCCGAATAAACAATAAGATCTTCTTAGAAGTCCCAGTCTTTGTGTAATATTATATCGATTTTAGAACTTGTTTCGAATTCAAAGGCTTATTCAAGGTTTATTTTAGATTATATTCAGTGGTAGAGTAGATTGGACGGTATAATTATTATTACTGATGCGGCAGTAATCGGTTTCAATTTGTGGAATAATATAGTTATATTGAATACTAAATCAATCTAAAAATGCTTAAAATGATTCCTATGTAACACTCTTATGTAATCTCTACATTGAAAAGCTTCTGTAATATCAAATTCACCTTAATTTCTAAAAATTGTCATTTGGAACTTGTTGATCCAATTTATAAAAATTTTGTTCCAGTCTCTATGATTTTTATTGATTTAGATTCCCCCTGCTGAGAAATAAGAAAAGCATAATTGCTTCCAAATTTGTAACCAGAGACAGAGATTATGAGCTAAAACGGTCAGTAAATAAGCCTACTATTGCATAAGAGCTCTCCCTTCAATCAATTGACACGTGATTTATGTGAGCCTGGACTTAACAAAATAATAATCTGGTATGCTTAGCGCACAAGTGCGTGGATGTCTGTCATATATATTATTAGATTATTACCACATGAAACATGCAACCCATTATTGTGTGCATAGAGAAATCGGTGCACGCATTTTAAAGGGTAGGGAGGGGCAGGGGGTGAAAAATCCAACACATACTCAGATCTGTGTACACGTGCTTGATAGTCTTGATAACACGTGAATAGGACTTTTGCAATTCCAAGTCACGTGTGCAGAGTACAAGTGTACCCGACGTGCTCCTTCCATAAGAAAGTGAGAGCAGTCAGTCAATTGTTAATTCGTTACTTCGTTACTTCGTTACTTACCCTGTTAAGGCCAACGATGGTCATTTTCTTCTTCGACAAAGTTCATTTCTTCTTATACATATATAGAAGACTCTTATTCTCACGGCACCCAGTCTTCCTGTAAAAATAAAATGCAAAAGAAATTTATTTTAAGATATAATGATAATAAATAATAAAAAAATAATAATAAATAAAATACTACTAAAATAAGATCTAAGGAAGTTTATCTTTTGAAAATGAGTTCTTTAAACCAATCTAAAAATGTTATTTGAACCTTGGGGTCAATTAATTTTGATTTTTTTTAAATTAAATGTTAATTAGGTGAGTTGATTATATATTTCCTAAACCACTTGATGCATTGACATATTATATAAAATGACCTACATTCATAATTGCAAGATCGCCCTGTATGTAGAGAATTCCAGAGATTGAATGAAAAAAATCAGATAAATCAGATATGTGTGAATTTGTGTAATACAAAGAGAATAATTGGACCCTGAATAGAAGACGGAACTGAATATTCTTTAAATAAACCTTATTAACTTTTCAGGGGCATGTCCAGAAAGTTTTTTTTTTGGTGGGGGTCCCAAAGATAACAAAGTGAAGATAAACCTTTCACAATTCATGAAATACATTCCAAGTTTTTTACAAATAGATATTTCAGGGGGGTGGGGGTCCGGATACCCAGAACACCCCCCCTGGATCCGCCACTGTAACTTTGTTATCGTCTAAATAATTTGCAGAATGGGTCACTAAGATCCCGCTGACCCCTGATAAGATGAACAATTCTCACCATTAAGCTTTGACATGTTTTCGACTTTGTTCACCATGTAACCGTCTAAATCTGATATCAGTTAAATTTTAAATGGTAAAAAAATATTACTATGATGGTAAATATATCCCATGAGAATTTATTTTGTGTCCGTGCCTTGGAGAGGAGAAATCATTTTTGTTTTTGTTACAATTGATGGATAAAATTGATAACTTTCAAAAAATAGATCTTATGTAAAGCAAATTTAAACATTGTAAATGAGATTAATCACTTGACGATTATTTAGTGCAGAATAAGTTATAATTACTTTTTAATCATGTTAGAAAACTGGTGATAAACTCTCCAACTGATTACTCAAGAAAACTACGGAAATTTTCTTCAGAAAGTGATTAAGTATTAATTTTCTTCAAAAATGTACACGTGCTAGTGAAATAAATGTTTCTCACGAAAACAATATATAATATAGTCAGTATCAAATTGCATCACTTATTTACTATTCAGAGCAGACATACGAATTCCGGATTCGCCGAGATAAAAATAAGGTTGTCTGCTTTATCATTTTAGTACTGTTTAGTGAAGTAAATAAATTATAGAAGGATAGGAAGACTAAAAAATCCTAAAAACTAAATTTCCCGACGTGGAAAAATTTCTGGCATTATAAAGTATCCGATACTCTAAAAATTTTCCGCCACTAAAAAATTCCCGAATCTAAATTACAATTATATATAAAAATTAATTAAAAATATCAATTTATCTGCAATCGTCTTCAAGCCTTAGAACCAGTCTGATATTAAGGTTCAAATTAAAAACAATTGTTCCAGAAGTTATATCCGTGCCAAATAATCGACTCAGCTAACAATGATAAGCATAAATTCTTTTCTGCAAGCAGGGTATGTTGTTAGCTAAGCTTTATTCTAGTCACGTACAGTTTATTTTTAAACATAGTATGAGAAGTGTAGCCTATTTTCGGTACGTTCAATGCGTAATTTGCGTACGCATCTTGGGGGTACTTTTCGCGTGATATCAATGAGTCCAATCTCACTGACATCATATGTTCAATTTTCTGTGTTGTCAGGAACTGATTCGTAGGGATATTAACGTACGTATCGCCGGGAGAGAAGAGTCCAGTCCACTACAACTCTTCGTGGTAGGGAACTCTGACAGACAGTCGTTCTAGTCTCTTTCGCCCAAGAGCATCGTGAGTACTGGCTTTCTTGCCATAGTAGTACACTCGACGTCAAGGTGGACACTTCTCCCTTTTTCCACAAACAAATCCCAATATCCGTTTTATTTTTCTCTTCCTTCTGTGATCTCCAAATTCCAATCTTTATTGTACAATTTCGCAAAAATTTACAATAACTAAATGAATATATAAATAAAGGAATAAACACAAGTTTAAATAAATATCTAAATAAAGAGACAAAGAAAAAAGTAACTGAGCCATCAAGGTAAATTAATCAACTAAAAAAAGGTACCCCAAGTTAGCGAAAAACGACTTCTTAAGTTTTAGAAGGAAGACTGAAGAGAAAGATTCTTCATTTTTTTTATAAACTGCAACAATCGTTCTCCAAGGCATCTGCCATCAAGTTACCTGGTTCTTGCCACCCTCTGTCGTTCACCCTATACTCACTGGTCAGAGGGTCAATCATCCCTTCTACCTGTCCACGACTCGCACTCACTTGCCGTTTTACCGGCGATCGATTTCGCGAACTACAAGCAAAAACGAGCTTCGAAGACTCGCGAGGAAATAAACTCTATAAAAGACTGCCAAGAAGAAAAACAGGAAGAGAAGTCATCAGTTTGGAATTTTCTTTTAAAAAAGTAGAATTCATATCCTCGGACTGAGTATCCATCGTGCCGATGTGGAATACTCGACGAAAGGACTGCACCCGATGTTCCAAGGAGAAACTTAACGGTAGAGAAGTTACTGTCAACGAAACTAGAAGAATTTAAGGAGGAAAATCAAAAATTGAGGAACTGATAGGAGATTAAGATATTGATCAGAGATCATCTGCATCTTGAAGATTTGCAACCCTCTGAGTAAAACGGAGGAACACCAAGCATCATTTGAAAGGTAAAATTGATTTATATGTATATTTTTATTTATTAAGGCACTTAATAATTTCACGTAAAGAATGGCATTATCAAAGTAAAAATAAAATGAATTAAAAATAATAAAATAAAAAAGAAGTCGAAATAATTAGGCTAGATTAAAATAGTTGAAGAATACAACGAAGGAAAACATGAATGTTTGTCCAGATTAGAAACATTTACGTTTAAAGGTTATTCTGGGAATTAAGGACATATGGGTCATTGTCAATTGTCATATGTCAATTTGAAGTTACACAAGAAAAGCATGGTTTTTGTTGCACTTTAATAAATTTAAGTCCCTCTCTAGACTTAACTCTAGATTTAAGCCCATATTTCGTCTTAAAACAAGACTTAGTCTTGCTTTAATTCTAAGAGAGACTTAAATCTAGCTTTAAGTGTAAAGAAGGACTTATATTAAGGTGTAACAGAAACAATCTGTAAATTTGAAGTTTTCATTGACAATAAGATCTTCTTAGAAGTCCCAGTCTTTGTGTAATCTAATGTCGATTTTAGAATTCAAAGACTGATAATTATTATTATTGATAACTAATTTAGCATAGAATTTGTTTATTCATAATTGATATCATAAGGCTAATAACATTTATCAATATCAAGTCCTTAATTATCAAAATACGACATAAAAAGGATAATAAAAGGTAAGAAAACGTGTATGTAATTTCAAATTCTCATTAGTGTTCTCTACTTTTATTCTAAATGTATTGATTTTTTAAAAATAATCTATTTTTTTAAGTTATAATTTTACTAATACTTTTAATGAATGTTATCATTAAAAATTTTAATTCGAAAATTTAAGTTATGTGACAATGACCCATATGTTACTTAACTTAGAGCAAAATAAAATAAAAATGTAATTTAACAATTTAAGAAAACATATATATTCTTATCTCTCTAGTGAAATTTGACCTCTTAATTATTAACACATAAACAATAATATCTTAGTCCAGATATTGCACGCTCTTTAAAAGAAATAATTGGATAAATTAAGAATCAAGAAGTAATTGAATTTTCAGATAATTCAACATTCTTTTTTCTAGTAGTTCCCATTTATGATTAATTAAATTGTTAAATAATAATATAATATAAATATTTCCACAAAATTTCATATTTTTAATTCTCTTTGATATTAGTATATATTATGCTCGAGTTTTGATTGATGTCCATCTTTTGATTCAAAATCAATGTTAAGTAAGGCTTTCGTGATAACATGAGCGATGTAAGTTCAGCATGACAAAGAAAAAAATTATTTTTATCGATAACTGTAGCTCGTTATACATATATTACAGTTGTTGATCCAGAATTGTAGGGAGCATAAGAACAAATCCCTCTATGATAAATTACTCTTATCATTATGTAATCGAGAGTTATTTTTAAAGTGTTATTCACTACAAATCGCACCTCCAACATCAATTTAGTTTCAGGTGTATTATATAGTGCATTACAGTTCGCCTTAATCTATTGTTCGACTTGGACGACGTACTTTAGAGAATTGAATAAACTTCTGCTTTCAATATTACTCTAAATATTACTACAAATCACCTCATCTACCAATTAATTTATATTGGCAAATAATTGAAGATTTCTGGGGAATGGAAATGATTTTCATGTTTTTAAAATCATTTTCATATAAAGGACGAAAGAAATTAGTGTTTATAGTCTTTTAACAACTTTCTTATACAACCTGTATGCAAGGGGCCACATTTCATGCCTTAATTGCAACAAAAAAGATGTTTTCCAGTGTAAACCTAGAAGGAATAGAGTTTTGTTTTTCCTCTGCGGGGTTGTTAAGAGTTTTCTAATATATCAATTTGCATAAATTGTGCATTTCAGGATTTTCTGCAACACGTAAAAGGAAAGGCTAAATACCACTTTCCACTGATTATGTATTTCTCTCGTTCATCGAATATAACCTTCGGACTGTTTACGGCTTTCCACTGAAGCGATATCCCGCAGTGGGATCTTCACATTTTGTGGCTAAATATATCAAGAACACAAGGACATTTTTCCTATTTTATGACTTATAATCGGGATATTAAATGACCCCGTTTGTACGGAACTTTTGGACCCTTGTTCGGCTCTCTTGCGGCATAAGTAGTGGGGAAACGTATAGGGGCCTGGAGAATGTGTTTAAAAGCAGCCAGACTCGTTTATGGTTATTTTTAGACGTCCTTATCGAGAATGCACTATTATTAACTTCCCAGTAATCCCAGTGCATCTCAAAACAAACAGTCCAGTAGCCCCAATCAATAAATTATAATATATTATAAAATGAGCACTTTTTCAAGATCCCAGAGAAAATTTGACAGTATTTCTAGAGACAAATGTCGTATGATAAAAATGGGACACTAAATGGTTCTTCAAAACTCTGTATAACATTTCGACCATGCAATTGAGACAAAAACGAGATATGTCCCAATCATCTATAGATGTATTCAAAATATGAAGGACATAGATCAAGAATTTTAGATACTTTCTCATTAAAACGCTAAAAACGTTAAAAATTAGAATTAGAAACTTTTCATATGGACACATCGATTTAATGAAACATGCACCATGAAGCACGGTTCAGTGCGAATAAACTATTTGAGAAAGTATTTATAATTACTTTCGAACTTCACTCGCATAATTAGCTCAAAACTGATAAATTGTTAGTTTTTCTATCTTATCCGAAAGGCCCTTGACTCCTTGTTGCAATTGCTAATTGAATTTGTTGCATTCCGATGCTGACCCTGGACCATTAATAAATGTCGGCATATGTTTGTCCAATCTGCTTTTTCTATATATAGTTCAAAAATAGATAAGGAATTTATTAAGGGCAAATGGAAGTTGGAAGGTGTGGCTTTAGACAGATATATTCCGCCAACTTTCTCGTAAATAAATAAACACATATAAAGTACAGTTTGCACAGCAGACAGCAATCAGGAAAGATTTACTACATATAAGGTGATATAGAATAGTGTTTCCGACCATCCTCAATTGATTCGTTCTATTTAATTTACGGCCGCGTTAATTGCAACAATATTAGTGGTATATTGTACTGATAATAATTGTTTACAAGTGACAAGCATTAATTTTCAATAGACTTTGATAACAATGAGAATGGTTTGTTTTGCAGAAATCTCAGTATTAAGAGCATGACAATTGAAATCGAAAATTTTTTTTATGAGACGCTCTTTGAGACAAGTTTCATTTATAAAGATTTCTGTGGTTTTCAAAAATTTTCAACCATTTCATTATGGAAAAGATGAATTTCAGATTAGAAATATTATTATAAAATAATAGTATAATATGTATTTTAATTTAAAACCAATTGCATTTTAAGTGACCGGAGATGATTGTAATTTAGTTAGCAATACAAACAACTCTGTATAATCCACACAATGTGCAATTGTTTTCATGAATGCAAGAGGCACTTACGACCTTATTTCATGAGAATATTAATGATGCGGTTCCAAGTGTTGCATATATGCCAGACTGATGCCAGACATTAACATTCTGAATAATCGCTGTTATTGTGACGCTACGATTCATCTTATAACTAGCACATTTCAGATGATCGATCTTAGCTCAGACAGAAGAATAAATAAATAATGCATTCTTTCATTACTGTTGCTCTCAATGATTTTCCATCATGTTTGTCTAATGCCGCATAAAGCAATATACATTACACATCTTTACACTGATTTTAAAAAGCGAGACCTTATTTATTAACACCATCTCTGGTGTAAACAGGGAGACTGTAAAGTTGGTTAACGTTTCATTAATAACGTTTCATTAATAACTTGTTTCATTCAGCTTAGCTACATATTTTTGCGAACAACTTATCAGGGAAGATTAGTTTAAAACAAATTATAATCATTTTAAAATTATTGCATTCGGTAGCAATCTGACATGTTTACTTGCTCAGAAAGTGGTCTTTGTTACCATTTAAGGCTAAACTATAAATAAGGTTTCGAAATTTAAAAAAATGCACAATAGTATGACAAATGAAAATGTAAAAGTTACAATTCTCGATGTAAATGTGTGAGTAAAAAGGTAGTAGATAGACAGTGACATTGCAAGTAGTCTATAGTATAGTAGACGATATGGTGCACTTGCAAAAGCGACTGCCATGTGACACGTCGATGGCAATGCACTCGAAGTTGCCCTAGCATTGTTTATCCACGATAAATACTCAATGTTTGAATACTTTGTCGACTAATTATACTCAGATTGTCGATTCAGAGACGCATGAGAGAAAGAGAAGACAGACACATCACTATGCGTTCAATGCTGTGTTCACTGATCATGTCTCACCCAACAGTAGGAATAACCATGCAATCACACTGTAAACACGATTGTTATTCGAGGAATTTCCCCTTCAGATAATGCAGTAGAAAGAATTATTTTCTCTACGTTGATATTGTTTCCATTACTTAAACCAACGACGCCAAGTACTTTCCAGATTATACGCACTTAAAAGTTAAACCTACCACAAGATCCTGATGAGTCTAACTGCCAATTTCAAGAGATTGGTATAAACTCTCTTAATCTGAATCAGTGAAAAGTATGATGTACCACTGATTCGAATTCAGTGTATGATTTACGCTGATGAACCAGTGAATGTCGCGTCCTCTATATCATCGAAATTCCGCTGATTCATTAACGTACATACGCTAATTGGAATCAGTGGTCTACTTATCACTGATACAGATTTAGAGAGCATGCGCTATAATTTTCTTGCCCTCTAAGTAGATGTGCATTGAAATGTATTAAATTGATTTCAAATTTGGTCACATCAAGCAATGTATAGTAATAATCAACTATAATTGCATTCGTTTGATGATAAATGGAAGTTGATGAATTTTGAGAAACTGTTGTTTTGTAAGTGATATAGTGTCAAATTGAGACCATTCAAGATGAATCTTGGCTTATAGTCCATATAACATAATGCTTCTGTTTACTAGTCGTAAATTTAACGAACAACGAACACAAAGCAAGGGCGATTTAATGGTTGGAATTGGCCAGCCGGGCCGATAGTCCAACTAGCTTTCAATCACGATGGTGTCAGAAAGGTCGTTGTTGTAAAATAATTGTACACTCTATACTAGACAGGTCAGAGTTCCACGTGGACTATTTTATCAAACGACTTGTAGATCTTAAACAGTGGTGTAACAGTGACACTAGCTCCCTCTGACTCTTAAATGTTTTCAGCACTGTATTCGCTTTAACAAAAGCACTTTGCAGATCCTATCTTAATTAATCTTTTAAATTGATCCGGAAACATGATCATCAAACTAAAAGAAAATCACAAATTATATTGCAGAGTTCGCTGGAAGCTCAAATTGCAGTTTAAGGGCAACGAGAGTCATGAACGAGTGTGTTATGGCTTTTCTGGTGTTGTCGTTTTTGGGGTCAGGTCAAACGTTTCTGACCCATGGATCCGATGAGGAAGTTGGCACTGATTTATCTAAGAATTACCGTCCAGCAAAGTCATCTTCAACGACGCCAATAGAAGCAACCAGAGCTGCATATGTTTGCTTAGAAGTGTCAGCCAGTCTCCCACCTTGCAATTTTGACAAGTAAATATAATCTTTTTAAAGAAAGATATAATAGATGAAGAAACATTGGTTGTAAATAAATATTTAAATTTGAAATGTTACTTTCAGGGTGAACTATTCTACAGAAAAGGAAGGCGTTTCTGTTCTTTCCTTGAGTAAGTCAGCCAACAACGAACGTGAACATAAATCTTATCGCCGGACGATACGAGAAAACAGTTTTGTTATTATCTACAAACTTGAGGGATGTATTCCATCAAGGTGAGTACTGTACTTTGTACATTTATTTAAAGTCTTCATTGATCAAGAGAAAATTTAGTGAATTTTGTAATAATAACAAAATTATGTATGATTTGTTGCTTTTTTGTAGATTACCTTTCCAACTGCCTTTGTGCAAACCTAACGACTCCTACAGTAGGACAACAGAAGTGAGAAGACTGTATCCATTTAGAATACCAGGTGGACCTGAAACTGCACCTTTAATTTTCCCAGAAATCAACCATAATCAATGGTTACGACTGATGAAGAACATGGGACATCATCCTGAACTTTCATCTAAAACCAAACGAGTAAGTTAACGTTAAATTTAACTCTAAACGTTAATTCGAAAAATTGGTAAGCTAAGTTAAGCAAAAGCTAATTGAATACTTTGCTGCTTCCAGAATTTGGATTTCGAATTAGAGGACATTAGAGGAGAACAAGCGAGGCCAAGTAGAGAGAGTGAATCCGTCAACCCCATGAAGAAAAAGTCGAAAGCTATGAAAAAAAGCAAATCCAATAAAAGCCATCATCAAGATGATTGGTCCCAATTCGAAAAGAAAGAACCTCACCAAGAAAAGATGCAACTGTTTGAGTTTCGTCCGATGATCAATGAGGATGTGCAAATTACATTATTGAACGCCGAGAAGAAAATCGAAGAAGACGCTGAAGAAATAAGAGATCTTAGTCAAGAGTTGGACAGACTGGTAACTCAAGAATTCCCTTATTCAAGAGCAATTCCATATGACCCAGCTAAATTGCAAGTTGCTCGAGAAGGTAGCGAGTTTCCCTACTCAAAAGCAATTCCTTTTGATGCGAGCAAATTAGAAGTAGCCAGAGAAAGAAGTATTTTGCCCTATTGGACGAAAGTGTCTTATAGATCCAGAAGCTTTGGAGTTCAACCTAACCCGAATGAATTTACCTTCCCTGATGAATTATCTTTTGAAGATAATCTTTCATATTCAAGAGGAAGTCACAACTCTAGAAGATTGCAAAGTGTGAAGAAGGATCAAGAAGTGTTTTTTGATTCTAGCATGTTGGAAGCTGCGAAGCAAGGTAGTATCTTTCCTTACTCGAAAGAAGTTCCTAAAGACACTTCAACGAAGATTCAGAAGAGCAATGGATCTATGAGGAATCAGAATCAAGTAAAAATAAATCTAGAGATGAATGAAGAGAATGAAGAGAAAGAGAAAAAGACTAGAGTTCCCTTGAGAGCAACTGCTAATCAACAGGCATGGATTCCAGATCGTTTCAAAAGACGTGTGGAAGATTCTGGAAATCTTAGATCATGGGTCAATCACCGATCGCGAACTTTGAAGACAATCAAAGAAGGCAGCGAGTTTCCTTACTCAAAAGCAATTCCCTACGATCCCAAGAAACTTCGACCTCCAGGTGTTCGAAGTGATACAGAAATACAGCCACATTATCAATCTAGGAAGCTGAAAGTAATTCAAGAAGGCAGTGAGTTTCCGTACACTAAGGCCATTTCATTTGATCCCACGAAACTTGTTGTTCCAAGGAGGAAAAGTGAATTAATCAAGTCGAAGATAGAGACTGATTGGACATCAGAAAAGCGTAGTTCCAGAAAGCTTTTGGCTATCAATGCAGGGAACAGTTTATCTTTTGCTCTTTTTGTGCCACACAATAGAAAAGCTTCGCATCATCATTCGAAATATCAGAGAGACATCTGAACAAGTTCCTGAAACCTTCAGGAATCTGAAGAGTCGGAAGGAATCGGTTGGCAATCGACTCAGTATGAATTTTAGATCTAAAGGGGTTGTCCATTTATCAAGTAACGGTTTTAGGTTCTCTCCTAAAATCGTTGCTTTATTTATGGACGAACTATAAATATTTGATATGAAGTTTAAATTGGTGTAAACTGACCATCTATAGTTAGCTTTTAGAGATCAGTTAACTCGAGTAAAGAAAACGCCGTTATTTTCACTAGAGTGGTTGGGAAATAATATAATATTTTTTTCAACAGTCTTAAATGACGTCCGTCCGACGAATGAAAATATTTAGTAAAATTTTTCCCAAAGCTACGGATGTTTAAGTTTTCTAAGACAATTTGTATAGTAATCAATGAAAAGTAGGACAATTTTTGGCACTATTTCACCGTCTCTGTGCCTTACCGACTCTTCTTAATTTCGTGAAACCTAGAATAGTGGATAATGTCGCACGTGCACGTCGCTGTACATTCGTCAAAAAATCATTTCACAACAGACATTCCTTTTTGTATTCCGACTCGACCAACTGAAAGGCTACCGCACATTTAAGAAATCGAAAATCCTGTGGAATTTTACTCAGAGAAAAACTAAAGAGATTCTTATACTATAAGTGTAAGATGTAAGATGTAATTTATTAAAAGAATTTCAGGATTGGCGCATAATCTTCGGATGTGCTGTGGCCTTTAATACCGATGATCGTTTTAATTTCATTTATCTACTCATCGTCGTTAATTTATTGTTTGTCTCGTTTACGAGCTCGTTTATAAAAGGGGCTGTGTAAGTATGTAATCTTTAAGGCCGTGTGTTAGTTACCCGACCTTACCTTACCGACTTTTTTCCTGCAATGAAATATCTTTATTTATTGAAATATGGAAGGAAAATCATTAAGGTACGTTTATCTGGTCTGAAATATTTATATTTATAAAAAAAAGAGTCATTAAAAGAAATTTATTTTGTTTTACTTAAAATTTAAGACCAGATAAACTTTCAGAATAGAGAATTTATTTTAAGTTTAGAAATTCGATATTAATTAAGTTTAAAAACTCGATATCTTAATAAATTGTAGAAATCGCATTGCAGGGAGAAAATTTCCGTAAGGTAGGGATGGGATAATTAATATATGTCCTTAAGTTTGAAAACAAGGACGATTTTACTGAAACGTCGTCTTTTTTATCTCTTTGACTCTCGATGCTATTATGTCGATCTCGATAGGGTTCACGTGGCTTGCACGGAAAAAAATATCGGCCAAAGTTGCAATAATATAACAAGAAAAATTTATCTGGTTAGATCTTCTGCACTTAAGAGAAGTTGTCCTTATAAATAAAGCTGATTAATCTGAATTAGTTAAAAGTTACTAATGAAATAGTAACTTCTTGCTAATTCTAGATTAAAATGTTAGATAAAAGTTAGTTAAGTCAAAAGCTAGATTTTTAAACTTATAGGTTGATTAACTTTATATAGAAATTATCACTTGTGGATAAAAAATCGTATTATATTTTGTTATATTATAGTAATAGGTGTGAAAAATGCTAATATTTTTTTCTGTGTGCGATCCACATGGTCGTCAAAAAACGACCGTAATATGTGATACATTTATTAATAAGGTACTACTGATTGATACTGATTGATAATTATATAGTCAATTGTTTGTGATCGACTTGTAGTCTTAAAATTATACTGTGTCAGCAGGTGACTCGGCATTCGCCAGCAAAAGCTGTAATGAAATTTAGAAGTAGATTGTAGCCACCGATACTGATTATTATTTTACATAGTATAGGTAATGAAAATAAGATCTTCGGATTAGATTGATTAAAATTAGTATTTTAAGATTTTTTCTCCTACATTCTATTCTCTTGCTGTCGTGAATAGAAATGTATTTAAGCATATTGTACTTCTTTCAAAGCGGAACATTCACGTAATTTTTTAATTTATTGTCAAGTATAGATATCATTTTAGCTAGTACTCAATGATTGTTTATGTTATAATTACTGCTTTACTGTTATATAAAACTTATAATGTGTAAGGGTACTAGATAATTTTTTTAATGAAAATAGGTTGGCGTGTAATTTTAGAGTATATAAATAAATTATATGTGTAAACCTGAATTTTTATTCTAGATATAAAAACCTTTTGTCAATACATCAATGTCATTTCAATTTTATATTTCCAGTTGCCTGTTTTTCAAAATTTACGCGTCATCTTCTTCTTCTTCTTCTCTGTCTTCCTCTTCAGGATAAAAATCTTCATTATCGTGCTTTTCCTCTTTTTCCTCTTTTCCTTTCATGATTTCTGGTTCAAGTAATTTGAAATCGAAATTCTGAAAGAAGAACAAAGTCCATTAATTAAATTATTTAATATAGCTTAAAATTTGGTGAAAACATTGATATTAATTTACCTCTGAACCATTCGCCTCAAATTCCTTCAGGAAAGCAGCCATATTATCAGCAGCCGAACCCGACAATCTTTGCACGTATATCGCATCTGATTTCATTTCCGGAATATCAATATTGTACATAATTGTACGTTCGTCGCTTTCATCGGTTTTTATCGCATTGCGTATATTGTTTTTTAATTGCTCATCTTCAATATTGACAAGATTATTTATTTGATCCTCAACAGTGGGATAATCATTCAGTTGGGGGCGCAGAATTTTCTCGAGTCTATCTTGTAAACTTTTAAGTGTAATTGGTTCAGGAGTAGATGGCTCAATAGTACTTGACACATGAGAAGAAGACTCAAAAGCAATTTGTCCAAAATTAGTTGATTCACTAGAAGTGGGTTCAGGTTTAGGATCAGTTGATTTATCAGTAGTTATTTCTGAAGTAGTTGGTTCAGCAGTCATTCCATTTTGTGATTTAGCAAACAAAAATCTATTAAAATAATAGAACATCGCATCAGGAATAATACTTCTTTTCTGTTTTCTGTTGAAGAGACCAGTACTATGCAAAATATCTTTCTCAATCTTTCTCATGTCTCTTTTTCTAATAGAGTGATTCTTGGAATCATCAGGATGCGATGATTTTCTTCGTTCTTCTATAACATATCTCAGACGAAAACGGTTCATCCCAAGTTTGGCACAAATCCTACGAAATGTTTTATATTCTGCTGGTGAAAGAGTGTCATATGCCAAAACTAAAGCGTAAACTCCCGGGTGGTCCAAATAAGAATCTCGTATTTTTTTAGACACCGGCATTCTTACAGTACCAAGCCCGTCAATCTTATCATTAAATCCAAAATTTGGATTGAACCAATCTTTAGAATCGAGTGTTTTAATTTCATCCTGGGTTTGATTGGTTGAATTAGAAGCTTCGGATATCAATTCACTTTTCACATCTTCGGACACAACACTTTTCAATACTAGGAGGAGGAAAAATAAATACACGAATTTTCCCATTTTCAAGCGTTTTCTAAAATATCAAATCTTTTGTTGTTGTCATTGAAATTGGAAGCACTCAGTTAGACAACTGAATGGATACTGAAGCTGGTGGAAGGAATGTGCCACCTTAAATGCTAGATAGTTAAGCATCGTTCTTTAGAGAAGCAAAGGTTCTGGTCATTTCCGGCTTTAGACGATTTCTTTCAGGGTGCATGGCTCCACCAATCAGATAAAATAGGATTCTACAAGATGCACACGATAGAAAGCGGAGGAAATGTACAGTCAAAATTTGAAAACGACTGCTATGAAAGAAATAAAGAAGAAAGGTGACCATTACTATACTTATACTTGTAAGAGCTAGTCATAAGTTACGTGAAAGCTTTTAGGGAATGAGGGGTGAGGACAAATATTACGATTTGTTAAATGGAATGGGGAGAGGGGGCATCGACACTGTTATGTTACTTTTTACAAATCATAATTATACTATTAGAGATTCCGACAGGTTTCTAAAATTGTGAGGAATTTAAAAAAATTGGAGAGATTTCCATGTATTTCAAGAGATTTCACAGATTTTATTTGGTCAAATTTCAATTTCAAGATATTTTATTTTTTAGGGGATGTCAAAGATTTTCAGAGATTTTGGAATTTTGGATGAAATGAAATGGATTTTTAATTATATTTTCCGTAACACTTAGCTGTATTTTATTTAATGAGTCAAAGTCAATGATGTAAATATTTGGTAAATGATGGTTTATTTTCATACTAAAACTTTATCTTAGAAGATAATTTTTAAATCATTTTCTTTGGATATTGTTTTAAGACTGCCAGTCAGCGATTAAATTTATTGTTATCAAAATTAATTGCCTTCAAATTAGATATTATTTCAAAATAAAACATTCTTGCTTCGAAGAAAATCTAATATCTAATCTAATTTTTCTTAATTCTAATTTTTTCTAATTAAATGTCGACTTAAAAATACTTTCTTAGGTATATGGTTTTCTAATTATATCAAAAAATTTTTCTTTAAATTTTTTATAAACTAACTAATAATAATAAACTTTCATTTAAGAAAATATTAAGATGGCTAATTCAAAGACAAATGTTAGTGAAATTATTAAAAAAGCAAATTAGTTAAGAAAATAATTTTTATTTTTGTTACATAAATGAAATAAAGTAAAATAGAATGTTTGAACTCGAACTTAATGTAATTCAAAGTAGAAAGAAATAAATCTTGCAAAGAATATTTTTTTTCAAGAGATGATATGAATATATATATATATATACATGAAGAATTAAAAATTATAATAATGAGTGTAATACGACCATAATAATGATCGTTTTGTTATATAATAATGAGGTTTTGTTAACGATACAAATATAAACAATAGGTAAATTATTTGATTTGCCTTAACAATTATCGGCTATATCCATAAATAAAACATAAAGAAACATTTTTGAGAAAAGTCCAAATCACTAAATGTCGCGAAATTCAATGCGATGAGTAAAGATATTCTCAGTTTTTGGATAACTCATTTTGTCGATTGTTCTTCATATCTTTTCGTCTCAAATACTTTTCTCAATTCTGCCACGAAATTATGGTGGAGCTGAAAAATAAAAATTTGGATAAAAAAGTTTCTAAGTAAAAGAAATTGTCTACTTTAAATATTGCTTCTAGAAAATTGTGTATTTTTTTCAACTTATTTTATTCTCTTGATATTAATTTTTGAGTTTGATGGGAACATGATAATTTTCTACAAATTATGCGCGAAGGCCGCGCGTCATTTATTTCAAATATCAATATCTTGAAAGTCAAATGAGTCAGCATGATTTTTCCTTTTTAGAATTAAAAGTAAGAGTATAACGAACTTAATATATAACGAATCTGCTAAAAAAATTTTGAAAAATGGAGAATAACAGTAAATTTACAAATTTTCTCTCTCATAAAGAAAAATTATATTTATAGAATAATAACAAATAGATAATCAAAATTGATATAAAATTACATACTTCTGCCTTTATTTGGCCTCTTGTGTCTCGTTTGAAATTGCGGCCGGAATCTGTAGTCAGGAATGTATTGTTTAGAATCCAAAATGCTTCTCTTGTTCCCTCTTTTCAAAAACTGTTCAATATTTTGAGGAATGATTTCAATAAGACCGTCAGTCACTTTATTTGATTCAAGCTCACTTTTCCTCTTTAATTCAACATTCCAAAAATGCGTCACATAATTTTGAATCGATGGAACGCTTCTTTTTTGAATTCCTGACTTCTTATCATCTTGATTCTCCTCAGACCTAGGAAAATCATCGCAGAATTCTACTCCAAGAGGAATACATTCCGAAGCTATTATAACTGTCTTATCTAATGATCTGATGACTCTGATGACACTGACTTCTTCCTCAACTTTCGGAATTCCGCTTTTTGATGAATTCACATTTGCAAATTTTTTCTTCTCTCTTTCCGTTTTTTTCCATTCTATTTCTCTTTCCTTTTCCTCTTGCATTTGTCTGTCCAAAGACTGAAAACTTTCTAAATAAATTCTTCCTGGTCCATAATTTTCCAAACTTACGTCCTTTGAATTCTTGAAATCGATCACCATGTCAATATAACTTTGCCGCATTTTTTCAATCTTGTCTTCATATTCTCGCTGCGTTTTCTTAAATTTCCCGACACCACAGGGTGGAAGTTCACGACGAGCTGTGACACAAATTTTGGGAATGATACCAGTTGGTATAATTTTTATATCCGGCGGAGGTACTCGTTTAGCTGCCCTACATTCTACACTTGCTATCACGAAAAGAAGAAGCAGCTCTTTAAGATGCTTCATGATCTTAAAAGTTAAATGTTTTTTTTTTGTTCAAGATTTCTCACTTCTAATTCAGACTTCTCCTTGGCCCTTCGGATACACAGTATGCCTTCTGAATGGACACTGAAGCTCGTTGGAAGGAATGTGTACCTTAAATAGGAGAAGATGGGCTTCTAGCTGATGTTAGACGTTAGACTCAAAGGTTCAGGCCATTTCCGGCTTACAACGATTCAGCTTGTATACTTCTATCAATCAGGTAAAAATGGGGATTGTACGCTATGAATGTAAGATTGTAAAGGCCACTGAAAGCTGAAGAAGATTCCTCAATGAAACGAAATACTATATACTCACGTATATTCTATACGTTAATGCGTTTTCTTTGAAACTATTACAAAAATTACACTTTTAACTTTACATAGACTGTTAAGAAAATCAATTTTTCCAGATTAATTTCTCTGGACTCGAAAAAACAATTGACTATACGGAAAAAAATGAAAGTTTGCATTTGCGCGATTTTAATAAATTAGAATGGTCATGCGAATGTTTTTTCGAAAATTTAAATTTTATTCGATTTTAAAGAAGTTTATTCGATTGAATTTTGAATAATCACTTCTTTTTGTATTAAGTTCTTTTTTAAGAATATTTAACTAAAAAATGTATTGATTTCTGAGTATTATACTTGGATATCATCCTCGATATCATCTGTAATCTCTGAAATTCTTTCAAAATAAGTAGAAAGGAAAGAAAATCTGAGCTTTTACCTGTCAGCACTGTCAACGTGAAAATTTTATACCTGGGTTTTGAAACATGTAACATAGCGTACAGGTAGAACTGTCAAGTAACTGTATAGAAACACAAGTGCATCATTTATCTCTGGAGGGTTGCTGCACATTAGTTCTACAGTCCTCGAGAAGAATCCTCAAGGACACCTGTTCTATTCAGCATCTCTAGCGATACTATTTCATTCAAAAAGTAAAAAAGGTCATAACTTTAAAATAAGCAATAAAATAAAAATAAAGAATAAAATAAATTAAATAAATTAAAATATAAATCAAATCTACATCATTTTTTCTCGTCTCTCTAAATCTGGAACAGTACACTGAGAAACTCTGTGTTAGAAAAATTACTAATTCAATAGCAAATAGGGGCAAAATCCCAAAATTGAAAATAATAAATTTTACTATTTAAATAGGAAAAATTACTATTTAAATAGTAAAAATTACTATTGAAAATTACTACTTGCTATTGAATTAGTAATTTTTCTAACACAGAGTTTCTCAGTGTAGAGAAAAAAAAACAAAGCATAATAGTTTGAAATGGATTAATTTATATAACTTGAAATATCTTAAAATATTTTAAATTTTCTGTAAATCTCTTAAAAGCTCTTGAAATTTCTTACAATTAGAAATTCCTGAAATATTTTTAAATCGATTCAAATGTTTGCAAATCCTTTTGAATTGATTAAAATCACTTAAAATATATTAAAATCTCTTCAAATTCTCTGAAATTTCTTAAAATCACCTAAATGCGAGCCTATTAAAAACTATTACTATTAAAAATTATTGTTATGAACTATTTTATCTTATTTAAATGGACTTTATTTTTTTTGGTCTTATTTTTGCGATTTGGGATTTAGGACCAATTGAATATTAATAAATGATGCTTTTACAAGAAAAGAATCAACTAAAATAAGCAATAAGTTTTCATTTATCAATAGTAATAAAAATAATAATAAAATATAAAAACTTTTATTATAATCTTTTTAAACTATATAAGGTCCATAATGGAAAAATAAAATAATAGAAAATGCTAAGGATATCTTTAGGAAACAAGTGTTTCCACCTTTTCGACCGAGTCTAAGGCAGCTGTAATCTCATAAAATGTAGTAGATGGCAGCACGCGATGAAAACGCAGAATTTAAAGATGATAAACGATAAACATTGATTCTGCAATATTAGCAATGTTAATAAAGTCAAATTGAAATGAAATATTTGCTCATTTATATATATATATATAATCCTTATATTGCGGGATTTAATTCTAAATAATTCAGAAAAAATAATTGTCCATACAATAATTGTTTACAATTATTGATTATGAATTGGATGCATGTTATAAAATCAGATTTTACTGTCGAGCTATTTGAAAGGCCGTAGACCTTGAGAAAGTAATTATTTTCAAATGTCACAAATTGATATTCGAATAGCTTTGAAAATATTGTTCTACATTACATATATATAAGAAAAATATATATTATGCAAAGTCTAAAGGAAATCAAGCTTATTTAATCACGGGAGTGATCTTCTAATGAAGAGTCTAGTATTTTAATAACTGAAAGTTGAAAAGTTTATATCAGCAGAAAGTCCAGACAAGAGTATTTTTAAGTCAAATAAATTATACATAAGAAAAGGATAATTTTTTGCTTGCCTGCACAAAAAAAAAATACTGAAATGTACATGCAATGCGTGAAGATAAGGAATCACTTGAGAAGTAGCCTCCGTGAAAAGTGAAACCTTGAATGCAATTTGCAATACATCACTTCTTACAAAAGAAGAGACAGTTTAAAAACAAGTATATAAAGAATTGGTATTCGCAAAGAGAAGTTTTAATTTATAATTTTTGTTGTGCAATTCCATTTGTGTAGAATTTAAATTTCCAAAGATTTAATAAATCTTCTTGTGATGAGAATAAATTAATAGTTTGCTTTTTGAAGGTAAGAAAATGACTCTTAACGTGTCTTAAGAAAATAGTGTGTTATTAGTTTAATGACACCAGAGAGGGATTTAGATAAAACGTTGTCAGCTGGTTACGCTTTGCGGTTTTTACGATATAGCAAAGCATATAATTTCTGAGGCATAAAGTCTATATGTATAATATATCTATTAGTAAATCTATAGTTCAAAAATATTAATTTTTTCATTTATCTAATTTTCTATCCTGTATAATTTATCCTAAATTCTTCATAAGCTCGAAAACCAAATAGCACAAATCCAATTGTTAATAAAATATATTATGTAAGTTGTAATACCGTTGTGCACAATGCATTCATAACAGTTCACAAAACAATAAACTTAGTTTACTGTTCTTTAAACTTTTACATATTAACATACGAATTGTACTTCTCAGTCATAACTATACAAATTTCCGAGCAAATTTCAATGTTTTATGGAATTTTTGACATTTCAGAGAATGCTTTTACAGTGGCTAAAGAATTATTATTAAATTCTTTGAATTCAATATATTATTCAATATTATACCAAAAAGCAGTTTCAAATTCTCGTGTCCTATTTTCAGAATACACAATTCGATGGAATTAATTCTGATCAAGAAGTTTCTGATCAAGAACTTCCCACGTGATAACAAATCCCCGGAGTTTAACACAATGGGAGTCACTTCATCTTACACAACGAAATTTAAATCAGGGAAATCGCTTCCAGGAAATGTTAAGGAACTTTTAGAAGCAATCAATCAAGAGAATTATCAGCAGCAAATTAATGACAATAACATAAAATTCACTGATGAAAATTAAACCATAATTGATCAAATTGGTTCGATTTGGTCCGGAGGTGGTTGTTTTTTTCCAGAAAATTACTTTATTTCGTTCCTTTCGCGATTCAATATAGCAAGATAAAATCCCAAAATATCTTGATTAAAATATGATGTCACTATTTACTAACTGTACTATATATATTTTATCCGGCTTTAGAAATTACAGAAAATATATCAATGCTCTCTAAATCTGAATTAGTGAAAAGTAGGTCACTAATTTACTTTAGTGAACATTTTCACTAATTATTAGTAAGTTTTCAACTTTTCATTAAAGTTTTAGTTAAAAATGACTAAAAATTAATAGAATTTTTCACTGAAGTAAATTAGTGACCTATTTTTCACTAATTCAGATTTAGAGAGTGCACTATTCTTTTTAAAATTTATATTTTCTTTAAACACTGCAATTTTAATTAATTTTTTAATTTTTAATATACGTTAATATCACTCTCTAAATCTGAATTAGTCATAAGTTACTAACGAAATAGTGCCAAATCGTTTACTAATACACTTTAGTAAGCATTTTTACTATAAATTAATTAAAAACTACTAATTCATAGTAAAAAAGTACTCTCTAAATCTGAATTAGTGAAAAGTAGGTCACTGATTTACTTTAGTGAAAAATTCTACTAATTGTTAGTCATTTTTGACTAAAACTTTAGTGAAAAGTTGAAAACTTACTGATTGAAATAGTGAAATACAACTAATAATTAGTGAAAATTTTCACTAAAGTAAATTAGTGACCTACTTTTCACTAATTCAGATTTAGAGAATACTAATTCAGTTAGTAACGGTAACTAAATCAATTAGTTACCGTTTTTAGTACTTTTTTACTATGAATTAGTAGTTTTTAACTAATTTATAGTAAAAATGCTTACTAAAGTGTATTAGTAAACGATTTGGCACTATTTCGTTAGTAACTTATGACTAATTCAGATTTAGAGAGAAGTGACGTCATATTTGTTCTTATTTTGCCCTTAAAATCTCTTGCAATGTCTTGAAATCATTTAAAATCTCTGGAAGCGCTTCGAAACTGAAAAAAGTCATCAGAAAGCTCCTCCCGCGAGAAATCAAAAAATCAGCTCCTATGCCCTCGTTAGTTTAAGGAACCAAGAGAAAGGTCGGCCTCTGAAAGGCTGAATCTCGGGACGGACCGCGAATGCATCTGAAACACGGGACCTACTCACCTGGTCGCCAGAAACAATGACAGCAACATATCAGCTCTCAAGAAGAAGAGAGAGAGAGGAGACTTAGTTCTTTAGAGAGGAGAGAAGAGAGGAAAGAAGAGGAGTATGAGACCGTGGAGAGACTCAGCTGCAGAGCGTATGGTGTATGGAGGCTGTGGCTAGAAAGCCTTCTCTGTTTAGTTTAGTATAGACCAGTGATGTCGCTTGTCCGCGTGCCAGTGTTCAACGTGTACTCGACCGGTACCAGTTCGGTACCAGTTACACGTCAGTGATAATCGATCTTCGTGTCGGATGTGTCTTCGATTCAGGTCGTTCGACCTCGACCTCTTGATGGAATATTCAATGTGAATTGCTCGCTTGTTTCCCATGTCCTCGAGATCTCGATCAATGGCCCTTCCTGTTACACCATTGGATGCAGGTGCGGACCAAAAATCAACTAAATCACCTGTTACCTCGAAACTTATCGCAGAAAAGTTGTACTGCTAAAAAGTTCTCTCTAAACTCATCCCACTTTCAAAAACATCTCCTCACATGCCATTTGATTTAAAAAAGAAGTGCTTTTAAAAGACATTCTGGAAAAGAAGTGAAAGACATGTTCTCCGTTAGAAAGTAACAACTGACGATCATTTTCTAAACTGGAAGAGTCTCAAAGTTGAAATCTGTTCAATAATATTGAGATCGGGATAGATAATCTACAAAATAGATTTTCAATATTAATCATAATTCTAAGAGACTAAAACGACTTTATCTGATTGTGAGTGGTTCCGGTATGTTTTAATGCTTTTTAACACGAACGAGTCAGTTACTAATGTTTCGATGATAATATCTATAATGATATACCTTGTTTGATACAATTTTGTTGTTTTTCTATTTATAGAAAAGCGGCAAAATCTATTTTATTGGAAAGTCTATTAACTGTAGATCAATGACGTAAAGTTGAATTAGAAAGTACCTACGGAGAGTGATTTTTGTTTACACGAGGAACCGATTGCACGAATTGGAAGCCCGGTTTTGCGTACACAGGTTGCACTCGTGCACGTGTGCACTCACTGGATCTATACGTTTTAAACACACTTTGTGCTTGTGTGCTGCCTTTGAATGCGCGAGTGCATCCACTCATGAAAGGACATTATGACGTAAACGCAAAATGCGACTCGAAAATTGACCGGGGATTTCTTTTCTCGAAGAGAAGCCTCATATATGGTATTCACCTCCTTATTTTGAAGTCTGGATTTTCCAATGGAGGCTCAATGTTGTAACTAAAAAATGTAGTCAAACCACTCCTTCAGAGAAAATTTACCTACATTTTTCTGAAAGTTTTTAAAGGTATTACATAGGTACTTATTTTAGCGCTGGTTTTTTTAATAAGTCTTTTTTGACTTAAAAAAGCTGTTCCTGTACGGAAAAAATTATAGGAAAATCAATATAGGTCCAGTAATTTTAGAGAAAAATCCTTTTCTTTGCAAATTCGAATAATTAATATGTTTTATAGTACTTTTTGTGAATATGTTTGCTTCTGAAAAATAAAATTCCATGACATCAATAGGAATACAATAGCGTGGGAGTGGTATTTATTTTTAATTAGAACTGGTATTCAAGCTACTATGATAACAAGGTCGCGTCACTGAAATAGTTAGTATAGGAACTCTTTAATATTTTAAACATGTAAAAAATAACTCTCGATCTTATTTGTGATCTTAAATTTGAAACCTGTTTCTAAAGAATTATTTCTGCTGCACATATTATGTCAATTAAAATAGGTAACGTGTTTCTCTCTTTCTCTCTCTTTCTAAATTGCAGGAAATCTCAAACTTTCAAGAATATTATGTAACTGACTAAATCCATTTCAACTCAAACAAGTAGACTAATTCCTACTCGCAAAATTACATCATCGAGGAAATATGCTGTTATTGAAAGAAAATAATAGGAAATGTATTTTATCATGAACTTATCATTCCTTCAATTAAGACATTTTTAGACTAGTCTATAGCACAAGTTTTTTTAGATTTATTATCATAGAATTTCAATTCTGTAACAAAAAATAGTATTAATAATTACAAAATGAAATATCTATAAATATGATAATAAATCCTTGACTCCTAAGTCCTTGAATATCAATTGCACACTATTTTAGAATATTTTACGTCACAATTATTGTTTGCTTCAGAAGAAGCATCTTTTTATATCCTAAGCATATTTTAAAAGAAAATTTATGATAATTTCCCTCTATGAATCAAAGTTCAGTCCACCTAAAAACTAATTTCCTCATATATCTTTTGTCTTATTAAAACTCAACTCAAATTAATGATTAAAAATAGTAATTTTATACGTATTATACGCAAGTACTGTTATTTGATAATAAGTAAATCTAATCCATTACTTCATGCATAACAAATCGTTTATAAGAGGCTTTTGACATTTACAGCACTTTTGAACGAACACTCATCGAGAGGCTAAAACGACTACGTGATTTCCTCTTTCTCTCTGGCTCTTTCTTCCACGTTCTTTTCTCTCGAGTGAAGATATTCGATTGGTAATCCACTTGACCGATTACAAGGTACAACGGTTTGTGGTAGGTCGTGAGAAAACAAGTCTTCAATCGAAAATGGCCTGCATTATTCCAGAATCAAGAATTTTGAATAATACACTTCTGAGGAAATAAAATCATATTGAAGAAAGCACGAAATTCCTGAAGAAAAAGGAGAGAAGAATAAAATGGGACAAGCATGGTGCAAAGAGAAGACAACCAAGGCTCAGGATTCCAAATCTCCCCTGGACAGGGTCTTCGTACGTTGTGCTCACAGGGTATGCGAACATAATTATTAATTCATTAATTATACAGGAAGAACTTTTTTCAATTATCTTTCGAGTGTATTTGTGAATAGCCTGTAAATGTGCACTAATTTAACTGTCTAAATTTTACATTTTTATTTAGAATTTTAGTGAAGAGTTTCAGTTACAATCTTACACTTATCAACAGAAGAATGTATAATAAGATACGAATATTTTCTACGCCGTAGAGGCTGATAATCAATTAGCGACCCCGCGATAAGAGACACTGACTAATTGAGAAAAAACCTATATTCTCAGTCAAGGTTTCTTCAATGAGTTCAACACATTTATAGCAAAGTTGTTCCTGAATTTTTTTCATTTTCGTATTTAATATTGATTAAATGATTAGAGAAGGAGGACAATTCTTCCCATCGATTTATCGATGACTAAAACTGTAAATAATATTAGATAAATACACTGAGAAACTCTGTGTTAGAAAAATTACTAATATCGATAGCAAGTAGAGGCAAAATCCCAAAATTGAGACATTTTAATGTCTTAATTTTGGGATTTTATCCCTACTTGCTATCGATATTAGTAATTTTTCTAATATAGAGTTTTTCAGTGTACATCATAAATGGACGCACGACATATGAAGTAAAAAAAGCAGTTGGAAGAGATAAAAGAAGTTGGCAAAGACCGAAAATAGAGAAGGCTTAAGTGCATTACATGTATTTTAAATAATCTCAAATCCCTTCCGATAGAGAGATAACCCGAAATTTTTTGCACCTCGAGGTACGGTTTCTCTCTTATTGCGATAGCATTTTAAAAGTACCCTTGTTTCTACAAAGTACTGCAAAATATCTCTGAAAACAAATTTTGGCGAGATCCTCTGGCATTGGTAGAATATGGAAAGAGGAAAACCGCTTTTGGCACGAATAATCAGCTAGATGAGTATTAACAAAGAGGAGATAAGATAGGTTTTCTTTCAAAGTTATTAGGTTTTAAAGTATGCTACAAATGATTATCTTAGCAAAACAATTTTTTAAATGTGGTGAAAAATGATTGCCATCTGTGGATGGTGACAAATTCGCTCGTAAAATTTTTTTGCGATGAATTGTTTTGCGTATATATATATATATATATATATATATATAAGCTGACACATTCTTGTGGATTTCTAACAAAGCCGTTGCATTTTTGTACTCGCTCTTCTCCATGCCAGATTATGAAATCGATTCACATGAAACCATAGGAATAAACACGTTTGGTCGCGGAAACACTTAGAATAAATTATGGCTGATTGACACTCTACACGAGATTCTTCAAGTTGATTGTGTGCCCATTTCATAAATATTCCCCGAAAAGAATTACAAGTTTAGAAGTCTGAAAAATGGGTAGAATAGTGAATTTTCTACAGATTAAAACAGATAAAATAGCAATTATATTAAACTCTGATTTAAAAGAATAGCAAAAAAAACGATAAGTTTCTTGCAAAGGTAGATTTGAATTAAAGATCGACAAAAAAGAAGGCTTGGGCTGGCTGAGAAAATTCTGTGGACTGTAACGAAGTAAGAAAAAATTAACCTTGTCCGAGCAAAGGATAGTCGAAATGAGAACGAGCTGGTAGATCTTTACATAAGTCGACCTCATTTGCATGATTAGCAAAACATCGCTAATGTTGAGCACAAAATATATTTATCGGGACATATTTAGGCGTTTTTTATGACGCACGCACTCTCTTCATAAAAATGAATCTGAGGAAACGTGACTTTATGTGTTGTACTTTGCATACAACATATCAGACGACATAAAGTGGATGTGCATCGTAGAATACGGAGTACGTAGAATCAGGTTATGCTCTTTATTCTGCATATTATTCTTTCGGGTTTATGCTCTGATTCGTCTACTTCGCGAGAAAAATGTTCTTCATTTTTTTATAATTCTATGTGTCTTCTGGTTTCATCCGAAAGAGCCATTTGTTCAGGTTTCTCATGTTTTCCCTCCATATTTAAATTTAATATTTCAAATTTTCATAATCTTTTTCAAAAGTTATACGGAGAATAAATAAATTTCAACTGTAATGCTGTCTAATTCATATAAGTAATTTTATAGAAATAATTGAATTATATGATAATTTCGGATCATATTTACGGAATGAAAAAACTTTTCCGTATCTTTCCACGTTATAAAATTAATGAAAGTGTAACTTTTTCCATTATGGAATAATTATTATTGAAATATTTAACACTTTGTTATTCGAACAAAATGTAATAAACTTTAACGTATAAGCTGTCGAGACCCAGAAATGCCGACTGCAGCGTTGCGGGTTCTCTATAATTTAATCGACAAATAACTTCCGAGATTCACGTGGTAAAGCAGCGTGTCAGCCGAATAGAGTTTTGACGTAAATTTGCAATGTAAACGTCCCAAAAAGGTACTCGACTTATGTAAACCTTCTAGTTTTTAGATAATAGATGAATCTACAATTATACGTCACACTTTCCTGGAAATATTGATTTTTGACTTATACACTTTAAAAAAAACTATATCTTGTCAAATTTCAAATAGAAACTCACATTCTCAGCAGAATTTAAAAATTCATACTCAGTTTAAATTTAAAATTTTGAAAGTGGGAGTAATTCAATAATAATTGAAAGATTTTAATTGGGTGTATTGATTGCATTGAAAAAAGGTACCTCTCATTTTTGATTAACTCATTTTTGAGTAACTCATAAATATTTAGCTGATCAAACGGCTACTTCCTCTATCATAAACTTGAAATTTATCTTCGATAGAATACATAACAGAATATTTGTTGAATGTGAAGTATTCTGCTTGAAAATGGCACCTTATCATTATCGTATTCCCGTTAAACTTCAATGCTCGCCGCGAATTATTGATGCGTAAAGAAAACGACCTTCTGTACACTATGTGCTCTGAGCAGAATCTCTATAATTTTTTTCTCTTCTATTTGTTGCTTCTTGGTGACTGAAAGACTCTATCGAGAGCGAAGCTTTATGACATTCAACTTTTACTCTTATTTCCCCATCTATGCAGAGGCAACTTCTTATTTACTTTTCCTCCCTCGGTTTCTTGCCCCTTAATTTTATATCTATATCTGTAGTTGAATGCGAATAGTCTCTGAAATTCGTTTCACTACTTCACGATTCGTTCAAAACATTTTCAATAGTTCTTTAAATTTTACTAGTCAAGGAAAATAGAAATTGACATTTATGCTAACTGTGCTATTTTTGTCAAAATTACAAAAATAGTTTATTGAAAAGATTTTCAATATTTTTAAAGGATTTTAAGAGTCTGAAAGTCAGGAAAAAGTCAGAGTACACTGTTAGAAATATATTGAAAATACCACCATTTTTCATTTACTGTGATTGAAAATTCAACAACTTTTGATTGAATATTCATTAAGTTGCGGTAATTGTAAAAAACTTCAACTAAAGTAATTGAAGTTTTTTTTTACAGTGTAATGTCAGGGAAATTGAAAAATTGAATTTTGTGACTATACCGAGTATTTGCTCAAAACCTTGTTTAATCTCTAATTAAAGACACCTATGACACAATTCAATCTCCATATAAGAAGATAATCACTGCAAAAGAGAACGTTAAGGAAAAAACTGTCTTTTGGCATTCGACTGTCATAGACGTTTCAACTGAAGTGTCGATTCTCCTGTATGTAAACTGTAAACTGTAAAGTCCCATAAGTGTTATGGAAGATTAGGTAGGAGGGAAGGTCGCTCGTTAAAACGATGAAATATCACGTCTGTCGAGGATATGTCAGTAGTCTTCCTTTTTTTTCTATGTATGTAATTGTATTTTCATAGTGCACTCACACATAATACTCAGAGATACATGGATAAGATACAGGATTATGTAACCCCTCGAATGATCAATGTGTGTTTGTGTTTGTAAGTAGATTATGTAATGATCCGCTTGTCGATTTGATGCAGTATCTGAATATATCTGACGATTATATCACTACATCAGAATATAAATTTAAAATGAATTGAGAACCACTGTTTGCTATGCAGTAATTAAAAACGCGTCATATTTTAATTTATCTTCTCAGAAATGTGTAAATAGATTAGATAGACAGGAAAATATGGAAAATATTTGGAAGTTTTTGCCTTCGTGCATTGATTGGGATTCGAGTCGAGAGAACGATAATACGAAATAAATGCAGCGTGAATAATTTACATGCCTGTCATTATTTACGTTGCTGGAAAATTTGGTTTCTTTCAGAAAGAAAATTGGAGAAATTCAATTATTTGGTGGGCGGTTATTAGTAGACACTGTAATGATCTATTATTAATATATGTTTTATATTCTATAATGAATATTTGTACACAAAGAAACACTTTCACTTGTCGAAGTTCAAATGTCAAAGTTACGTGATTTACGTGCATTTGTATGTTACTTTCTCTAAAATGATTCCTTTTCAAACAAAATTAAAGATATGTTTCAAATTTTGTTAGTATTATAATAAAATTTCTCTGAACTTTTCACCTATTCACACCTCAATCTCAAATCAATAAATTCATTCCTGATGAACATGAAATAAGTTTTTTTTTGCATAGGAGCCAACCTATTGAATTAAGATGACAGGAATAAAGTTTCAATTAGGTAAATAGTGAAAGATTGTATTTGAAGTAATAACTTCTGATTTCTCAAATTGATGTACAGTACATAGTATTTTATATTGACTTCTCAGTTAGACTGCCCTCGTTAGTCCGAAAAAATTTGTTCGGACCGGTTAACGGCCGAGATAACGGTTGTGGAATCGATATGCAGGGCTCTGATGAGTCAAGTGGTATGCTTATAATAACAGTTTCAGAATCAACTCGGTAGATTATTCTCTCTACCTTTACAATCTATCTTTTAATGGGCGTTTCCGGCTTCGGATTCTTGTCAATGGGGTGTGTAATGGCATGCGAATAGCTCAGTACACCAGGTGTATACTCGATAAAATTGCAACACTTCAATATCATACTATAGATAAAAATTTTAATCAATAATAAGACATCATAAAATAAAGATAATAAAAGTACAAGAATCCTGGGACCTGGAAATGCTTATCAGTGCATGGATTTGATGCAGAAGAATAATCGAATATCGAATAAAAGCATTAGGAATCATATACAGTAAACTATTCGCACGACTGACTTGACTTTCGATTTATTCCTTGATTTATTCTTTTCAGATATATCCGGGCTTGAAGGAAGAAGGTTCTGTCTTGGGTGGCGCAACTCAAAGAGTCACGAGGTATGTCCTAAAAATCTTCCTTATCTATGTATTTCTAGAACTTTTCGCCTGCACATGTTTCTTGTATATCGATCGGAAATAGTAATTTTAAGCGACCATGGAACATCGCTGCATCTTGCAAAGGCGATGTAAAATAAAAATTCGTGTCAGCGACGCAGTGATTTATTCACAGAAAAAGAAACTGGAAAAACAAGTCTGGCAAAAACTACGTAAATAAAGGATAAAGAGGGTCAAGATTGTGGCGTAATAAATGTGAGATAAAAGGTACAAGAGGAAGGCTATAATTTATAAAAGACTTAGTTTTAAAGGGTCAAGTTTTGTTCCGCAAATAAGACACAATTTTCATTGACACTTTTGAAATGTCATACAAAAAAGAAATTCTTGTGAATTTTCAAGTCATTGGTTTCATTTAATTTCATTGGAAATCAGAGTTAAATATAAATCGAATGTTGAACTCCCGTGAAAACCATGGAAGGTAAATTCTACCTGACAATAAGTCGAAAGCCGAGAACGGACTCGACCTTAAATGGTCACATTCTCATGACCGCGATGCGTGACTTGGTCTCCACCACGCGAATCACTCAATTCCTGTTCTCTTTGTCGAATTCTCAGCAAACCATTAAAAACCGTTCACTTCCTCGTGGAAGAAATCAACTTATTCTGAATACTAATTAGATTCTAATATTTGATCTATCATTGTTTTTAATAAAAAATTTTTGCAAGTCACAATTTTAGCTTTCGATTTCAAGTTGTTTTTTTATTTAAAATTATAATAAAATAATGTCTCAGGGTGTCTATTAATTTTCGCCCACCGAATACTCGATTGTAAATTTTAAGACATTAAAAGATGTTTTTTAAGAATAAATTTTGAGAGATTTGAGCAGCTTTTTTAAAAACTTGTGAAATTTAAGAAATTTTTCAAGAGATATTAGGAAAGCGGAAAAGTTTCTTATATATATGTATGTAGTCTGAGCATGTCCGCGTATCTACTCTGAAATACAACGTTACCGACCTGAATAGAGTCAACTTTATTATGATGAGATTGGTCCAATCGTCACGTGGGAAGCACCCAGAAAGATATCTTCCTACACAATTGGCGCTTTGGCAATTCCATTTTAGGACTCAGAACAGGAGTCGGAATTCGCACTTATTTTAATCTTGACCAAAAAAAAACTTCGTCATCTACATATTTGAAAAATGGCATACTTAACAGTATAAATTAAACGAAAGACCTATGGTTATTCAAAAAAGTGGAATTTTCGACAATTTTAAAATGAGTCCTTCTACTCTATAAGTTTAGATCACCTGTACCGATATCACAGGTTGATGATTGAATAAGTCTTATTTGGATTGGCTTGGAGCTGTTTATAGAAATACACTTCAAACAAGTCTCGTATTCCATTCGAATGTCTCATCGCTGATACTGAAATGTAGTACATATCTCTTGTCTCTTCACCTTTCTCCTATTTCCATTCATATAACACATCAGCAGTCTGTCATCACCTACATTTTTTTACAATCTGATTAACGAAGGAAAACATTATATTTTTTAAAGAATTCATATTGTCACGATTTCCAAGAATGAGCTATATTTCTGGATTTAATTTTGGATGTTGGTAATCTTTTGCAAACAGTTCGGAAATAGGATATGCGGGATCACCACCACGAGCATTGTTAGCACGAGGATGCAGCATAGATTCAACAGACAGACCATTTCATCCAAGCGAATGGGTGGACGTTAATCTTGAAGTACCCAACACACCGAGGGCAAGCTCGGCTTTCACGAATTTAACCGTTGACACCAACCTTTACCCAACAACTACCACGACTTCCAGCTGTGAGTTCATAAATTCTGCAATTTCTTCCTCTAAATAGAAAGACTTCAAATATCACAAATCATCACAAAAATTGTTTCTAACCTTTGTCTCCAGAAATTAAGGGATATTGGTTCCAAGACCTTTAATTAAGGAAATATCAAGTAGTTGCTATAGGAACTTTAAGGGGTTTGAAGAGGTTGCTAGTAATTTAAAGAGAATTTCAAGAATTTTATAAGAATCTGAAGAATTAAGTTTCTATTAATTTTGAATGTTTTTTGATATTGGATGTTTTATTGAATTCAGGTCCGAATTTGATGGAGAGTGTGACACCTGTTCCTCCTCCGCGAAAGAGGAAGAGAAACATAGGACGACCTCTACCACCAAAACCGGATGACGTCACCGAGAATAATGGACAGATAAAGTTTTCCACGTCGAAAGATGAACCTCTATATTCTTCGGTGAAAACAGACAAGTCTAAAAGTAACAACTACTTCGATTCCGAAAACTCCGAAAACGATTTGAAGAAAAAGTCTGAGTCCTTGGAGGATTCAAAAAATGAAGATGAAGCAGAAAAGTCGAAAGAAATTTTCGAACATATGGTGAGTAAAGTTCTTGGAAATAAATGGAATTATGAGACGATTTTTATGAGATTATATCAACTCCAGCTAAGATGGAAAAATTCTTTGTTTTAAGATAAAATTTCAAGTCATAAAATCAACGATTATGAAGTATTTTTAGGAATAATAATATATATACTCTATAACTTGATATACTCTATATTATCAATTTTATAATTGCTTGTAGCGGCAGAAAAACTGCTAGAAGCTGTAGATATAAAATTTAGAGACAACTGAGATACTTAAATTCGCGAAGCTCTGTTTATCTAGGGAACATTTTCCCCGGGCAGTATGTGTTCTTCGTTTAGAATGTAAAAAGGGACGTAAAAACAAAAAGCAGGAGCAATGAAAATTCTCTTACTGCATTTCGTCCTGCAATACACTTGGGGAAAACTGTGTTCACAACTTTTTTATGCTCAGTCTTTAACAAGACATAATTTCACCTTCTATAAAATAAATTGGCTTGTTTCAAAAGCTTAAGTGGTTTTTGAGATCATTTTATATTTTATTATATTTTTTCACTTTCATTAACAGTGTAATTTATAAAAAAGTTGACATTGTTTGCAATTGCAGAAATTATTGGGAATAAAGTGGTAACTATTCGAATAAAATATAACTAAAACGATATGGAGATGAATAAATATAATATTCATTGAAATTCTTGGTATTGGGGGAATTGGATAAGTTATCAAATCCTGTTTGAAAAGCAGGTGAATGTCACAGGGTAGATAATTTTTAACAAGGTTCTAGAGTCGAGTGAAAGAAGCTTGATCAAACAATGGAACACCGGAAATTCCAACATCAGGTTTCATGACAAACTTCAGAACGAGGATGAATACGAGAGATTCTGAAACCTCGACTCCAAATCATTTCAACAAAGGTTCTAAAGATTTAAGTTAGCTTGACCATGACCCGGAAGCTTCCAAAAGAGCAAATAATAGCGGCATCGCCAGTTTGCTGAGTTACAATAAACTCGTGATTGCCAGATGTGATGTTGGCACTTATTTAGAAAAGCAGAAACCGGAAGTAATGCCTGAAAGATCTGCAAAAAATCCATCAGAAAATCTTTACCTCTAGGGACCCACCCAAAGATTATTTCCATTCTCCCACATATCTTTCAGAAATAACTTTAAATTTTTAAATTTGACTTTCAAAATTTGTTGGTCTTTCAGAAACTTGATAAGGGATTCGAAGACTTTGAAATAATGTGTATTTTAAAACTTTCTTACAGAATTTGAATGAGACCGAATCGAAAGACACAATGGACTTTCAAGATTCAAAGAACCAAATAGAAGAAGCCACAGTAGAAGAAAAATTAATTTCCAAAGTCAATACCTCCTCTGACTCCGGAGGCTTAGACTCCTCGGAGACTTTGAGAGAATGTTTGATAACTGGAGACGTAATAACGACCTCTACTCCGATCAAAATGGCTATGGATGAGGATTCAAAATCCTCCAGGAAGTTAGCAGAGTAAGTTTTTATATAAATAAAGAGGATATCCCAAACCTTGCAATTTTTGGATACCCTGTATACAGAAACATGTAAATTAGATTTTAAAGAAAAGTATACTGATAAGATTATTAATTCATAGATCGTATTCTAACATTTCTACCCGTGGGGTATAATTGCAGATCTAGTTCCACTGATTATGCACCTGCGCTCGACTTATCTACAAATGGCTGCAAGGAGAAAAATGGGAACGTGGGAGATGACTCGAGAAATTGTTTATTCTCAGATGCATCTAATTTACGCAGCGAAGTTTTCTATGAAGCTGAAGAAGATTTTCCAGTTCAGGAAGGTAAGAAAGTTTTTAATTAATTTTGAGTTAAGTACGTATAGAATTATTCTTTTCCTTCACCCTTCACTGTCTGAACGTAATTGACAAACAAATATTTCAATACCCATAAATAGATATTATTAAATTTTGAATAATTCAAAATCAAATTACTTGGAGTTGAAAATATTTGAGTCCCCTTCACTCCCTTTATTTGAAATTCATTTTAAACTAGTTAAAAGTCTGCTAATTATAACTCCGAATCAGCACGTCCAGAGACCTTTCGGTCTATTACTTTCTGACGGTTAGGGTGATTGGAGAGACTTTGATAGTAAAAGAGCAACTATTCGCGTACGTGACTAGTTAAACCGCACAATTTCATTCAGCAGATAGTATCGAGCCACGTTCCACAGTCAGGAAGTCCGATTCTGAAGCTGGAGATCCGGGTAAGATCCTGAGGCGAAGCTTGTCCAACGAAAGCGAACCATTCGATAGTTACGAGGAGAAGGAACTTGCCCTGGGTCTTCAAAATTCAGGAATTCACAGAACAATTTCTGAAGAGTCTTTGCCTCGGGAAATGTTGGAGGCTGTTGATAGCGACCTGGATAAAGCAGATGATGATCGAGAAGATGATTTCTTCGAGGAGAAAATAGTCAAGAATGTCATAAACAACATCACCAAAGACTCCAGTGTCTCCAATGAGACCAAGGAAGTCCTCAAAACTCCAAGTCCAGAACCTAAAATCAAAGCTGAAATCCTTGGAAATGATCATTCGGCCTTGCTCAAGGTTCTTCAAGAAGAAGCAGCTACTGCAGCTGGAAGCAATCTCAGTTCCATGACTCCTAGTCTCACAGAATTAGAAGTTGCACTTTCAGATATGTTGGAGAAAAGGGATGAACAAGAAGATCTTGAGGATCCTTTCAATGAAAAAGATTCTCTCGATCAAGAAGACTCTTTAGAAAAAAATGAAGAAAATTCAAGATCTAAGTCTGCAGAGTCAAGATCTTCAGAGTCAAGATCTACAGAGTCAAGATCTCCAGAAAAGCTCATCGAGCCTTGTATTGTTCCAGTCGAAAAAGAGAGAAAATTCCAGGAAACTAAGGATGATTTTACTGCCAATAAAGATTCAAAGAACTTGGAAGTTAGTAAAGATTCTGGATTCAATGGCAATGATTTTGAGGAATCGAAAGGCTCTGAGGAAAAGGTCAAGATTGTTGCAGTTGAGTTGAAAGACGGATCAGTGATAAATAATTCTAAGAGTAATACGAATCCTTTCGAAGTGGACCAGGAAAATTTAAACGACACATCTAAGGAAAATCTGAAGGGTTATAAGATACTGGATTTTTCCTTTGATACCAAGGACTCCAAGGACGAAAATAATCTTGAAGAGGAGACACCTGAGAAGCCAAGTAGGATGCATCGGATAAACTTGTCAGATTCGTCAGAAAATGATGGAAATGTACCAACACCTCCTCGGAGAAGACATCGAAGTGGGTCCAGTATTCTTAAAGAAAATGTTTGTAGGGCTACGAAAAATGGAATCCGGGAGGATGAAGATCCTTACGCCAATGACAGGCTTATTTAGTTTCTCAATCATACCTGAAAACTTCATACAATGAGAGACTTTTTATTTGACATAAATAAGGTATAATAACAATAGTATTATACAAAATATTAAATCAGTTTTATCGTTTTCTCAAATAAAAAGTCTCAGTGTAGATCAAGAAGTTCAGTATTTTTAGGAAGAGGCTCAGCACTCTTTGGTCTTTGATCGCCTGTCTAGAAATTCAATGTGTTCGTTAAGCTTCTCAAGTTCGTTCGAAGACTTCCGGAGAATTCAAGAAACTTGAGCGGAACTGGGAATAGGATAGTGAGCTTTTTAAACTTTTTAACGAACGAGTAAAACCGAGTTAGTCTGTAGAAGAAACAGAATATTTCGAAAATGATAAACTCAACGTTCTTTCCTAAAGCAAAGTTTCGAGTTAGTGGATGCGTAATCGAGTTAGTCGACGTTCGTGGTCATTTTTTGTCTATTTTCAAGTATTTTTCGAGATTCAGAAACCTGGAATATTTATCGAATGAAGCTTTGAACATAAAGCCTTGTTTAACCGCGCCGACGTATTTTAGGATTAAGTGCTGTAACATAGTGTATAGTGAGAAAGTTTGAGTTTAGAGAGGGTGCTCGAAGAATAATGCGACTGAAAAGCGTGTAATATATAAAATTATAAAAGAAACATGAACAATATGAAATATATATACGATGATAATGAAAATTATAAATATGGTTATATTGAGAAAGTTCATTTAATTTTTTACAGTACACTGAGCTCTAGATCTCCTATTTTCCTCTATATTCAATTGCCTTTTTTTTCTAGCTTATAGAAAGCTTGTTTTCAATTATTCATAATTTCATCATAAAAAATACATTTATAAGAACTGTGGACTAAGTTACAATCAAATTAATAAGTCATAGGAACTGTAAAGCCTGATATTCCAAAGTCCCTGGTGATTTTTAGAATATCATCTGTAACTAAATGAAATGAAAAAGGCAAAATCTGTAAAACAGAAAGTCCTGCATTTAAATTTCCTTAATTTTGGAAGCTCGACGCAAGGGGAGCGTTTAGCGAATTTATGGAACCGACAAACTAGATAGGCGGATAGATCCCAGCTGAATCCGCTTCGAGCGATTTTAGGTTTTTGCTGCCGCTTCAAGTACTTACCAGGACTTACTACTTGGACTAATTAAGTACACACGATGCAGATACACAGACCCTAAATAGGAAAACCACGTAAATACATGTGGAGCTGGGGAGTCATCGGTAATTATTCAGCGTACTACCTAATTAGTTTTTCGTCGTTGGTTAATCCTCACCAGGATATCAGAGGGACGATCTTTCCTCTTATACCAATGGTTGCGTAAGTAAGTTTGGGGTTTTCTTGCAGTTGACTTAGCACGTAAATAGGGTGAGACAGGCTTTGGGTTTCTAGATTAAGGTGATATTTAAACGAGGCAGCCGAGCCTGCAGTCGTTTGCTGTTGCCTGCTCCTTTTACTCCTCCAAAGTCTAACTTCTTTTCTTTTCCTCATCCTCCACCTTCTGGACCCGAGAGGAGATTAATTTTATCGCCTGGTGTAAGTCGAGCCTCGCACCGACCACGCCAAGAAAATGCCAAGATATTTTAAATCTTCCTATATGTGGAACGAATTTCAGTTCTGAACTGTGCGATAGCTGCTGCTTGACCCTTCCTGATTTCCTATTCAATGTGTTGAAATTCTTTTTTTCAAATCTTGGAAAAACGCTATTCTGAGTGAAACCAGAACTTTTTTGTTGAGTGAGAAATTACGTAAGTCGCAGAGTGTTGTTAATCATCTCACACACTTGGCAATTAGTATACAGTTTCCAAACACCTGAGAGTCCTGATAGTACCTATCTCGTGCGGTTACTAACGTGGTGATATGGACATAAGCCTCTCATCTTACATCCATTCGCGAATCCCAACCTGCTTACAGCGAAGTAGTTTATGGAAGATTAAGCCTAAGTCTCCTCAACAAAACACCACATGCAATCTTCTCCCTTATCTTTGTAATTGACTTTCACCTAAATAATCCCAACGAGTCTCTACTATTTCGATGCTGCTTTTCATTAATTTTCTCTTTCATTCAAAAATGTTTTTCTGGCAAAAATAGAAACATTAAATTAATCTCGAATTCTAACAATATTTAAAAGTGAGAAAAATAATTTCATATCCCGTGACTGTTTTTTTTATGTATTTCTTATAAAGCTGTGCTTTTTCCAATCACTCTTCCCTTCTTTTTCTCTTACCTTTATATAATCCCTTATTTTCTTAGTGAATTGCAACTTCATCTTCTCAATCAATACGTTATTTCCCAGCAGAATATTATTTTCAAGATTTGATCTTTTATACGTAAATAAAATTGTATTCCCATAAAAGCTAAGCTGATTTGAATTTAATTAAAATTATTGTGTACCTAATTTTTATTTGAGGCATTGTCTGGTTTGCTAATTAAAATATAATCAAAGTGTAAATACGATTGAAGAAGATTGGGGGATTTTTCTCGAAAATATTTTTTTTGGCTTTGATAATATATATAATAATAAATACTGTTTTTATAGATCTAAGCCCTACTTATTAGGTACTAAACTAGTGAATTTATGCACCCGTAAACTTGCCTCCTGCAGATACGTGACCCGGCCTACACGCGCGTCATTCTTATCTTGGGCAGCTGCATTCGCACAGGGGCTAAAATACAAAGGAAAACTATGCACTCAGCCCCCTGCTTCAGTCCAGCCATCAAGTAACATTAAGGGTAGGTCGGGTGCAGGGGTAAGAACAACCCCATTCATAGCGCACGATATCTGGTTCCGGCCCTCTCATCCTTTTGCGGCGACAAACAAAAGCTAAATGCACTTCTACCAAATACCTTCGTGAATTCGCCCTTTTTCTTTGCTCTTTTCTCTTTCGCTCCTTCAGACCTTCACGCTTTTCCCCTTTTTCTTATGAAGATAATCCAACAGCGAAAATCTTTACATTGGAAGAATATAATTTATTTTATATCATTTCTAAAATTATGACCTGTCCTAAAATAAAAGTTTGCACTTGAACCAAAAAATTGTCTTATAGGTACACATAATAAGCAACTTAATTATCAAGTTAATTATCAATTATCAAGTTATTTTAATCGATTTCCAATTTTTTTATTTCGAGATTCTTCAGATCGTTTGATGTTTAACATTTCTACTCTATCCTAATGTAGAATTGACATTTAGAAAAGAAAAACATTAAAGAAGAATAATTAAAGAATTCTTACTTTAATTTTAAAAAGTCATTTTTCATTCATCTGATTCTGAAACATTTTGTTTTATTTTATATTTTACTATTATATACAGCTAAAGCTATTTAACTTTCAAATTCCAAGCGTCGGGTCGCATACTTCTCCCTAAATTATGTTCTCATAAACCCACTGGAATATACATATATATCTGTGTCCTGGATTTAGGTGCAAGACCGTATCTGTTGTCAGCACGTATACGACGAAGAATAGAATTGTTAATAATAGGCATTAATGACCCACATGTTATACCACTAACACATTGCTCTAATTATTAATAATTAGAAGCTAATAATTTCTCCTTAAGTTATTTGAAATTAATGATATCCCTCGGAAATAAATTCTAAACTCCCTTATTTTTAATTTATACATTTTATATTCTCATGCCACCCATGCCACGAAAATTTGTTTAACTTTAATTTAGGTTTATTGTTTTTATTAGAGTTTATTGATAAAAAAACAGCCCTTTATAAATATTATTAACCGGGATTAAACATCACGAGAGGAAATAAAATTAAAATAATGGAAAGTGAATACTCTGATGCCTCTGTGGTCATTATAATTTCATTTCTAAAAAACCCTCATTTACCTTTCTTCAATGTTTTCTTTGTTCTGTATCTTCACTTTTTTTCTTTCCCATTTTATATTCTCTCCCTCTTATAATTATGACGTACCTCGCAACGTAATAAGGTAATTTAAACGCATGACTTAGAGACCATCAGTCGGATATTAGCTCAACTCACTATATATATATATATAGTAATTAAGTATAGAATATATAATTTATTCACATCTCTGATAACTTCAGGAATTGCTTGGCACAAATACCGATTTTTTGTATACTTTCCGTTACAACTGGGATTTAACAAACTAATTGTCTCCAAAGCTTGTAAACATTACGATAAAGGGACTTCTGCTTTTATTTTTCCACCATATGATAAGAATTTCGTGTGTAATAATTAACCGTATATCAAAAAAAAATAGGATTACAGGAAGTATTCGATCTTTATCGAATAATTTACCTGAGGCTGTTTTCTGAAAAAAGAATCTAAATTGAAAATTTATCTCGAAGCATGTTTCGAATAAAAAATAAGATTCGGGGCTATGTCCACATTTTAGAATTGACTTGGTCCCCGGTTCGCATGTTGTCCTTTAAAGAAACGTCAATGATTCAAGGACACTATCTACACATATGTGATTTTGTGTATATATTTATGAAAGTGTGCGTGTTCCCGAGGGTGGTCAGGTCGAAAATGGAAAGGGTGAAAACGAGGGATGGACAACATGAGGTGAATATCTATAACGCATTTATGTGTAGCCCTTTCGAATAATAACTCACGAGATCAGCGAGGGTGCAAGTTCATGCCGTCTTCAATTCCAATGCAATTTCAATTTCAATCTCGACTTCACCGGATTCAACTTTTTATAACATCTACTTTTTCCACTTGGAAACCTTATTACTATAAAGCTTTGTTTTTTTCCACAAACCTTGTTAAGATATCGCCGTCCCCGTTTCAGGATTTATGGTTGACTAATTATGTCTGACTAAAATTTGACTTTCACTACTGTCTCTACATTTTATGACTGTCTGAACATACATTTATATCCACTACTGATCCCATCTTCACTCTTCTATTAATTTCACGATAAAAAATAGTTATTTCCTATTTAAAATTATACTAAAAAGTAGTGGATTGCGCCGATAGATAGAAGTTGTTGACACTCGTGAAGGCCTTCGTTTACCGAACGAGAGGAGAATATTTGTAAGTATAACAAACAAGTGCAGAATAATGGAGTACCCATGAGAAATTTCCTTCATCAATTATTATTGCACATTGTTCTACAAATTGCAATGAAAGTTTCCTCTTTCGTTTTCATTTCACTACCGATTGTCCGTCAAATCCAAATTTCCATAAAGTCTCCCTGGATTGTCACGTGTTATTACAGTCATATTTCCAATTTTCATTCAGAAAAAGAACACTGTTTTCTAGCGTGTGCTGAATCATGTTCAGAAGCAAAAACGCAGTATGTTGACGTTTTAATATACGAAATAACGGTGTTATAAGCGTTGTTATAGCTAATTATGGCTAATTTCTAATAATGTAACATAATGAATTTTATGGTTTTAATAAAAGAGATGAAGATTGCTGCATCTCGAAAAGTTATGAAAAGTCGGTCAGGCATTATAATTTATTTGTTAATAAATGGAGTCATGATCATTAAGGGAACTTAACTCCCCTTTCATTTAATGCAGGTAATTCTGTAAATGTTCCAAAAGAATGTAGGATTATTCTTCTACGTTCGGGGCTTTTGGCAGTGGTAGCTTGGCCAAAGTTCTGGTAAGCCTGTTTATTAAGGTCATTTCAGTTTTAATAAGCTGGAACCACCTTCTCGCCTTCCATAAAGGACATATCGTATTCGTATATCTCACTCCTTGTCTCTCTTGTTTTTCTTTTTCTACTGTCTCTCATTCCTTCTTTATACGTCATCCGCTCCCTGTGTCGTTAGGACCGCGGTTTCATGCTGACCAACTTTTATTAGATTCGAAATTCAACCAACCGATAAAATTTTCCTCCACTATTACTGAGCTTTATGATGACCAAACCACAAAATTCGGTAATAAATCAATGAAAGATTATAAGATCAGATTCGCATTGTAGACATTACAGATGATGAATTCCAATTCTGTTTATATGCAATTTTTTTTCTAAATATTGCTTATATTATACATTTTAAAACATAAAATGAAAATATAAATAAATGAATATATAAAAATAATCTGTACAGATAAATTATTTTCGATCGTATAAAAACATATATAGAACTATAAAAACTGCAAGAGTAATAAATAATCCGGCATTCATTCGGCTATCGAGTCTAATTCACATTGCAGTGGATATTGAGGGAATAAATTGCCATGGTATGGATTATCTATTATCGCAATGATTGGTGATAACGAGTGCGATCAATTTCATCCGAGGCACATATATATGAACATGCAATCATACATAATATGCCAATAGGGTTTTTGATGTCTATATAAAGGGCGCGAGAATGTAAAGCTTGCCCAAAGCAATTTTGCTTTGTGATTTTTGAATGCACGTATTTACAAGGGGACGTATTAGTGAATGTATTTGGGCATCTGTCTACATTTAGCCCTATAGGTAGATATTATTTTTGGCCCGAGGCAAAAAGAGATAGTGCTCTTGCAGAAGGGAACGAAAGCATAACTTTTCCTGATAAAAAGCTTTTATTACCGGCAATTAGGATAAGCTTGCGCGAATTTCCCTTTTTTCGCGCTTTTGACCACCTTCGCGGCCAAACCTTTTTTTCGCTCATGGACCGCAAAGTTCGTTAAATCCTTGTAGAATATTAATCAAATACAATCTGGCGACTATCTCATTCTATCAAATATGTTTATTTTAGAAAATTACTTGATATCCATTATAGCACCTAAACAAATGTTTCTGAATTCCACTTGAAGATATATCAATGTTTCTTCTCAGTGTGAGTACAATTTTTCTAAAATGGTAATGTAATTTTAAATGCCGGTAACTATAAAACGAAATTGGTGAAGAATTATAGGGCTTGGCAAGGGTTTGGATGGGGATTACCTCACAATGTTCAAAAAGAGAAAATGCGTGAGATATCAGGTGAAATTTATTGAAGGTTTTAGGTGAGCCCCCTGAGGTAATCTTCACATAAGTAGCGCTTCCTACGAAATCAATAGGGATAATATCCGGTAGGCATAACTTCTATAGCTACCATTTAAGTGTCATACCTCGTTCCAAATATGAGTGTGCACACATATATGGATGGTTTGGATAACAAGGTTGAAGGTATTACTCCTAAATGAAGTTACGAGGATGTGGTTTACCAGCTTACAAACTTCCATGACGACAAAGTCCTTTGCAGAGTCTTCGCATTAAGCGTTACTCATATGCACATAATCTTATCTATAAATGCATGCTATCAAACATGATGTTTATGAGTTAGTCATGCAGTTATAATAATCTTCAAAGAGTTAACAACTCATCAACACATTTTGAAATTCCTTCAAATCTATCATACTTTATAATTAATCAATGTTTGTGAAAACCGACATTATTTATGAGAGCTAGATTTATGAATGGTTTGCGTGATTTCTCATTTGAGATAAATCTAAAGAAAAAAATATATTTAGAATAAAATATGAATTTAGAAACCAAATCTACTGTTTCAAGAATAAATGCAGTTTTCATTTAAAATTCAAATTGGAAACCCGCACAAATCCTTTTAGCAAATATAATTTGTAAATCAGAACGAAGTTGACATAAGAATAACAAGTTTAGTGCTTAAAACTAATAGGAGAAGAGAAAAGACAAGAGTCCTAAGGTGGGACGAGAGGAGGCCTTTAATGAAGAGAAATAAGAGTAACGAGAGGCGGAAATCGCGAAATGTGGAAAGAGAAAGGCATTAAATGAAGAAGAGACCAGAAATCGCAGAACGTGTCGCTTGCGGGACACGCCATTAAACTCGACCGGGTAGGTGAGCGTGGGTGCCATCGTATCAAAGTGGCACACGATGCGGTTGGCACTCCTGCCAAACGATAACTGCTAAACCCTTTCCCCCTTGAAAAATTCTCGCTCGTACTTTCAACCCTTTCTCGTATCAAAAGGTATAAGACCGACACGACATTTTGTGAACTGGTTTCCTAGGCCTGATACATTAATACGGGTGTAACGTAACGTAACGTCACCCCATTACACGTACGCCTGGCATAATGGGGCTCGTAAGACCTACTTAACTTAGACACCCGCGGAATTTTCGTAATCTCCTCCCACTTCCCTCCAAAAATCCTCGAGCCAACCAATACGAGTCTTTCTCAAGTGGAACACGGCCAAAAATATTATTCTGGAACGACTATGGTCATAGCATCCGGTCTGGGGAAGAAAATTGATGGGAGTGCAAGCACAAAGCACAAAGTCCTCTGACTTGTTGTAGATTAGACCTTATTAAGTCTAAAATAATTAAAACTTTTCCATAAAATATGATGTAGATTTTAATGCATTTTTTTGAGCGAATTTCGTTTTATCTATGAGAAAATTTCAATGAAAACTTCAGCGATATTTGAATTATGACTTTTTTGCGAAAATCTCGAATCTGAATTGGCAACTGTGCTTTCAAGTTCCTTTTTAAGACTTTTTCTCTTTTCTCATATAATACGATCCAATACATACTATTACAATTCCAAGAAACGTCGAGAGATCAATTCTTTTTGCCTAGCTGCGATTTTGAAAGTAGAAGAGCCTCGAGCAACCCATTTTCAAGTAGGACAGGTTTGATAAGGCAAAGGACACTCGTATAAATCTCACGAAATGTTGAGAAGGAAAAGTGGAATGGAAGAACCTGCAGCAGGAATTGACTAAGAATCGAGATGTGAAGAATGATCAGGGAAAGAGATTTTCTTGATGGGGTTCGTCATTCTTTTCTTTAAGATTCGCATATATATGTAGAATACATTCAAGAAATCACGGAACTGTCAAAGAGGATCAACAGAAATATTTTATATATCCTAATCGATTTAACATCCATTCGAGAATTAAACCACTTTTGAAATTCTACTTGAACTTCATTTTTGAGAATTTGTTTCAATTCCTACTTTAATAAAACTTGACATTAAAGCGAATATTGAATTACAAAATAAATTGAATTATATCCATCGAAATCGATTTAAGCTAATGATGCCTAATAACATAATTACATTAGCTATCAAATAATATCAACATTCATATCATTATACAGGTAATTGGAGTGCTATTAATAGCTAAAAGCCAAATTCCAAATTCTCATATATTGATTTCCCTCTGTTGTCTATTATTAAGAACAGCACGCACTTTCTCTCTCCCCTTTGTTCAAAACACTATTTGCTCGACATTTATGTCCTCATTACAATTCCCCCATTACCGCTCTAAAAGGAATTTCTACTCAAAATGTTATTTCCACTTTGAGAATATTTTTCAACGTTTCAAAAACAGATAGAAACACTTTGCAGTGAGGAAACTGTTTCTAAGACTGCTGGACCTTTAAGTCTCGCTGGAGGTAGAAAGTATCCACAAGAGCAATATTGACAAATGCATCTTGAAACCCAAGAAGCTTCGTCTACAACTCGCCAAGATAAATGTACACTCAAAAGTGACTTACTGTCGTAATTTTCTTTGTCTTTCTTTCCTCAAATGCGCCGATGCAAAGGTGAAAGTTTCGCAATTTGCTGTAAAAGAAAACCCGACAAAAGAGACTCCTCGTACCGGAAGAAGCTGCAAAAAAAGATAGAAGGGCCTGAAAGTGAAAGAAAATATCTAAAGAAAAGGAGGCTGAGAAGAAAAAAAAGCTGCGTGAGCGAAGCGGCTTCTGCAGGCGCAGGATTGAACAAATGCTCGAGAGGGCAGTAAAACCTGACAGTTTCATCCCTCTGTCTTAGTCTTAGATCTGGACGCAGTGATATCTTGCCGGAGAAATCTCGTGGAATTGATTTATCTTCCTCAAAGTCTTCTCAACCACCCCCTCAACCAGCCGCCTCCAACCACCCTTCTACCCCTTCTTCTCTTTCCATACTTATATACCTCATCTCTCGCCTCGGCACTATTTCTTACTTTCTGATAGAATATGGCAAATCTATGGCATCAGCATCTCATCATTTTACTTGAAAAGAAGATAAAGAACATTGGAGGAAGAAATTATTTTCAAATCTGATCGCAAGAATGAAAGACTGTCGATTGAGAGACTATTGATGAAGATTACAAGTAGAGTAAACTTGAGAGCGAGACTGAGTGAGTCTGACGTTTAATGGGCTATATCTACTTCACGCGTGAAGTAGATACAGGAAAAAGTCAGACGTCAAAAGTCAGACGTCAAAAGTCAGACGGAAAAAGACAGACGTGAAATGTTTCATAACTTTCTCATTTTCCCATCTCTCGAAAATTGAATCAGTCAAATTCCACTGATTTTCAGTGACTCTTTTCTCACGATTTTAATCAGTGAAAAGTCACTGAAATTTTCAGTAATCATCACTAAACTACTAAAAATTTCAGTGACTTTTCACTGATCTCCAGTAGATTATTCACTAATTAAAATCGTGAGAAAAGAATCACTGATTCAAATTTAGAGAGATTGTTCTTAAATTTTCGCAGCGTGACACGTTTGAAGTTTTAAACGTCAACGATGAGATTGATGTATAAATATTTTGAAATCTCGTTTGTGTTCCATCGAAATAGATCGTTTTCCAGAGACGATCCAATACTGACAAGGAAGGTACCCAAAGTGTCATTAATCGATTTTAATGTAACTGCAATATGCTATAGCCCACTGAAATCGTGTTTTTTATCGTCGGATAAATTGTTTTAAGGGCAAATGGTTTACCATTTCGTTTCCCAAATGGTTTACCAAACTATGACGTCACTGTTTACTGATCGTTCCATATATATTTTCTCCAGCTGCTTATTTGCGCCCTCATGACATGCCACCCTTAATTTTTAATCTAAAGATATATCTCGCTAAAATTTTTAGATATGCCAAACACAAATCTTTTTAAGTGCTGATTCCACCCCTTAAAATGATTTTTTAACATGGGAGAGTTGAGGGGTAAAAAATAAAGGGAAAAAAAATGTTACGTAATTTGTGCTCCTAATTCACCTTTCATAGAGAGCCTGATTGATGATGAACAATTTTGGAATTACGACCCGGTGAATACTTGAGAATTTAGTCGTACACTGTGTCCATAAAAGCGAAGCCACAAAATGTTAAGTGGAGCGAGACTGTTGTCATTTGTCGTTTATCATTGGGCGTCGTTTGTCGAACGCTCGTCATCTCTTATCATAGCAGACGTACAATTGCGCGAACAAATCCGCGGGAAGGTGCGTAGACTGAAATGAGAGCCTCTGAGGGGTAGGAAAAAAGAGGGGAAGATTGAGTGGATTTTCATGGGCATGCGCCCACGAGAAGAGAGAGCAACAGAGGAGGAAAGAGGAAGAGTTAGAGTGCCAGAGAGTAAAAGAGAGGAAGATAGAGTAAGAGGGAGAGAGAGAGTAGCTGGTAGGGGTGGAAATCGGTCCGAGGATTGGAGCAAGGGTGACACCCTGCAGTCTGACGCGGGACTACCAACCCTCGTGCGCCGTTCCCATGAAAACAGAAAGCTCGATTTTCTTCCTCAGGACACTGCACCCGCTGTTTCAGTTGCATTTGCGCGGCCGAGAGGGATGGTACTCTTTGGTCCACTCTCTCCTCTCTTGAGAATAAGTTTCCAAGTTCCCTTACTCGAATCGGTGAAAAATCTCTCTGTACTCAAAGTCAAAGTCCAACATTTTTATCCACTGCATAGTACCTTAATTTTTATATTTCTACCACACTCTTTTATTTTATTTTTTTTTTTTGATTAACCGATTTAATGTTTTTGTTGCAAAAAATAATTGATAGGTCAGTGCCCTTTTACTCAGTTGAATAGAATGTGTTGTGAGATAAATCGTCATCCGACTTATCTTGCTCTCACACTATCCGCGGGTCAGATTTCTCATTCTTGAAAAAAAGAATACGAACGGCGTCAATATATATTTTAAAACGTAAGAAAGTAATATGAAAAATTCGGGCTGTGATCGGGAAAGAGGGGAATTTCACCAGTGCTTGAGGGTTGATGAAAATCTGACGAAAGGAGGGAATGAAGAAAAGATGAAGGCTGAGGAACAAAGAGGGAAGCTGCATTTGAAACGGTAAGTTCATTAGTTCGGGAACAATGATCAAACACCGCATTAATTAAAGCTCGCCTCGACGCTTTCCTTCATTCACTTGATAAAATGTTTCTCAAGAATTTAAAAACCCATTAATGTGAAAAATGAAAGTCACTTTTTTCTCTTTAATATAAAATAATTCCCTTGTGTAAAAAGAGATCGACGTTAATGCTTTACTTAGTGATTCTTAACATTATTCATTAATTACTGACTTCGAACTTTTTAAAAACGCCGTTTATCACTCTCAGATGTACATTTTCCTTCAAAAAACAAAGTTCAGTTTTAATTTAATTACTAATTTATCAATGTCTAGTTTTTTTAGACCAAAGTATAGCTGCTAAAATGATTTCATTATTTTCATATGAAGTATGTTAATTTAAATTTTTTATACTAGTGGTTTTATATCTTGTTCATAATATAACAATACAGAGTGGTTTTTTTTGAGACATTGGAATATCTCAAGAGATGTTTCATGAAAAAAATTATCTGGAATGTGTAAGTTTAAATTGAATTGAGATATTGAGAAATAATTGAGATATTCCGATGCCTTAAGGTAAAAGAAACTCACCCTGTATAATAAAAAGATTAGAAACATGTTTTATTATTAAAAATAAAGATAGAAGAAAAGAACAAGGAGTTTTAATTAAAAATGAAGGAAAGAAACTAAGGGAGGATAGCGGTTATTACAAAGAAAATAAAACCGATAGCTTGAATATTAATAATTTCCATTATTCTTTTTTTCATAGAATTATTATGTATTGTTTATAAATAAACTAATTCTGCAGTCGTCGCGGGACGCGGCATAATACCTTTTAAACCTAATTCTTGTTTATCTATTCTACACTGGATAAAGATAGGTGAAGTTATGCATATTCCAATTAACAATATCGCTTCGCTGCATATAACAACTGAATTATATAATTCCTGTAATATTAACGTTATTGAATCTCCATAAATATTAATAGGACTAATATTGAGCTTCTATACATGTGATCCACTGTTACCAATTAGAGAATGCATTAACAATTGAATTATACTCAAAATTCCTATTATATTATGAATACATGCCATATATTTCACAAAATTATAATACGCTTTGATAACGGCAAAGACATTAAACAGTGTCTGTGATTAATTAAAAATAATTGACAATCAAACTTGATTTCTATTGTATTATGATATTTCTGATATAAAATCAATAATAATTATGACTGCAATTATCATAGCTACCTTGAATTATTTTATGTCGACCCAAGATTCATGTTTCACTATGCAATAATACTAATATGACCAACTATAAAGTAGAAAAAATAAAAATTAAATCTACATTGAATACCTACACATAAATAACAATCACCAAGCGACCACCAAACGATTCCATTAAAAAAATTGCATATTTTACAGTTGGGAGTAATTCAAATTAACTTTACGATCTTGAAAATTGTTTCATTGAAACTCGCTTGATTCTGAATGATTATTTTAGATTTTTAAATTATACAAACGCGTCAATTTTAATGATTACATTTTATAAATTTTCGATTCTAAGTTGCTGAATTCTGAATTGATTAAAACATGATATGCATCAACAATACAGTAAAATTTTTAATTGAACAATTTTGAAACTTATAATCAGTTTGTTGTTGAAATTCGTGCTATTTTCAACAAGTAGAAGTGCATTATTGAAACATCAAGTGAATTGGATGGATGTAGAAAGGATCACGTGTGTGTATGAAACCTTCATTATAAATTTGCATATTGCATACATCAGGTTGCTTTAGATGTGAAATTTTTCGCTTGTGATGTACTAGTTTGTAATATGTTGTCAAATTCACGGTTCATAAAGCAGAAGCTGCTTGTCTAACGTAAACAATTTTTAAAATTGCAATATTTCGTTAAATATTGAATGAGTGCTAAAATAAACATATTTTAAAGCTTGAACATAGTGTTTTTTAATATATACATATAATATATTAAATATTATATATATTTAATATATTTTTTAATATAAGTGTTTTTTTAGTATAACTGTTTTTTTTTATAACTGAATTTTCACTCATTGAACAATGGCACCTGATCAATTTGTAACTGTAACGCATCAAAACTTTCTTTAGGAAGAACGGAACTCAATTCCTTTCAAGCGGTAACATGCTGAGCACTTATTGTCGGCAAGGAAGGTTAAATCAATATAAATGAACAAAGATAGCCAATATAGACTATAAAAGTTCCTTCTCCACTATCAGTATCTAAAAAGCGTCTGACAAGTTTTCTCGAACTGGGCGTTTCTTCGAGTAGAACAAACTGTGATCTGTCTCGAATTGCGAACTTTGTTCACGAGGAAAATAAAATTCACTCTGTATCAAACTTTTCTATTTAAATAAATGATCCGGATCCCAACTACTTGAAAATGACATTTTCCAGAAGATATGCCCTGAGCTAGATTTTCCATTGCTTGTTTCATTCGCCGGAAGTCTGCGTAAACGAAGGATTCTCTCATGTACTTTCAAAAAAAGGCAATGTAATCCCTCACATTTTTCTTAGCATCTAACTTTGCAGCGACTTTCAATTCGGTATGGGACAACAAGATCAGTAGAAAAAAGCTCAAAAGCACTTTGAAGAGAAGCAAAATAGAAAAAAAAATAACATCGACAGAGAGAGGGAGGGTTAGATGATTGCAGACGATGGTGTGGAGAGTGCGTGCGTGTGTGTATAATGTAGCGTCTCTCTGTGTGTGTGTGTTGGAAAATCTAGTTTGAAACTAGCGAAGAGCAAAGTGGAAAGAAACGAACAGATAAAGAAAATGGAGGGTGAGCAAGAGTATTCCTGATGAAGTTTGCGAGTGAGGAAAACGTTCGTCAGCGTGAAAGGACGAACGAGTAAAAGTGAGAAAAACGTGTTTCCGCTGCAAATTCTTTGCATGTTTATTGTAGAAGAATATACACATTATGTGTCTTTGTATATTTGTCAAAGCGTATGGCAATGTATTCATGTATATGGATATGTGAACTTATGCAAGCATATGCAAATGTACATGTGTGTGTCTCAACTAAAGTACACATGCTAGAATTAATACATCCGTAATGCGCATTTGTATGTATTGAAAATAAGTGAAACAGAAGTATGCATCAAAGAGAAGGAAACGATAAATAGCACACATGACACTGCGTTGCCACAAGTTTCAGTCTTTGGTGCGAACGCTTGTGGCGCGAGCCCCCGAGCTAGAGGGATGAAATAAAAGGGGCGGAAGAGCCCGAAGAGGGAAAGGGTGGGTTATTACTGTTAGCAATTATGACACCCTTTGAACTTTATTCACACTCTAGTATTCTCTCTGCGCTTAACGCAATATTAGTTACCTGTGTAACCGGTATTTGGCAATCTATTTTACGACAACATGACAACGGTTTAATTTTTTTTTCAAACTTCATATAGGGAAAAGTACACTAAGAAAAAATTTTGTTGCTACAGAAGCAACAAAGATTTCTGATTGTGCCAACCAAATTTTTGTTGAACCAACCAAAGTTTTGTTAATTCAACCAAAACTGAGATTTTGTTGGTTCAAATGAATTTTCTTGGTTCAACAAAAAGTTTGTTGAAAGAACCAAGATTTGGTTGGCACAACCAAACAATTTTTGTTGCTTCTATAGCAACAAAAAGTTTTGTTGTCCGCACCAAACATTTTTCTCAATGTATATTTTAAAATATTGCAGGTATTATATTACTTTTCAAGCAATTAGATTTATTTTAGAAGTAAGTTTAGAGAGTCAATATTAAATTTATTATTCATGTTCGCGTTTTCAATATGAGAGCAATATTACCTAATTTGGCAACTCTTAAACGATAATATAACGATCCAAGTTAAACAATTTGATAAGAGCGCGAGGAATGCATCGCGATGAGGTGGGTGAAATTCTATTTATTAGACACGGGCACGAGATCCTGTTTTATTATAACTATGTTCAAAAATCACTCAAGATGAATAATTCGAACATTGTATTTTGAAGAAAGTGTTAATTAATAAATAGACTAGATCTAAACAGCAAAAAAATAGATGTATAGATGAAAAATAATGAAATAGAAAGGAAATGTTCTATATGATGCCAAATCAATATTTTAATAAAGGCAGAGGACGATGAAAAGAATGAACAAGTAATTAAAAGGGTGCACACAATGAATCAGAGCCACATTGTCATTTTTGTGCCATTTTCCTGCAGCATTAATGTATGCGTGAACGCGTGAAAATGTAGTGTCAGTGTGATAACAGCTTAAGGGGAAATTCCGGAGGTACGTGGCTGACTGTTCGTGGTTGCAGACAGAACAGAACAGGCTAGACATGAAACGTATGTGGTATATAAGCCGAAAGTATCCACAGACACAAAAACATTCCTACAGTTGGAGAATTCTGCATACGTCGGATCTGGGATCTGGCAAAAATACGCCAACGGACGAGAAAACACCACCATTCGAAGTTGGGATATGTAGACGTTGCGCGTGCTACCATCCCTCTTACCCCGATGAAATTAAAATGTAATTCCGTTCAGCGTATTGCACCCTCGTAATCCAGAAGTGTCGCGTTCTTCGTATACGTATGTATATGTGTAAGGCATATACCGGGTTTTGGACAATTAATGGACCAGAAAGGGAGTCCTGAATAATCGCTTTAATATTCGTGGCGGCAGGATGCACGAACACAAATGTGTCACGAGGCGCGGAAAGGGGAATAAGGAATATCCTTTAAAGCAAAATGATAAAAGTATAATAACAGACGTTAAGGTATAATAATCAATCAAAATCTCGAACTTAAAAGTATAGGGGAAGAACTGTACATTTTCAACATTAAATTATTGAATTCTAAATAATTAATATTAAAGAATCGAAGTTAGGGGATTTTTAATGCGTTTTTATGCTTAGTGGATGATTTTAAGGATGAAATTGTGAATAAAACGAGTTAACCAGAAGAAAATATAATAAAATAGCCGATTTTAATGTGGTACTTTGATATTTTCTAGTGGCAGTCTGGCGCCAATGTTTCCTTATCTCTTATGGGCTTCCAAGGCAGTAAGAGTCATAATGATGATGACGTTGAATTTTTTGCTGTATTTGACTAGTGATATTCTAAGAGAGCATCCAGTCCTCTTTATTTTCTTCTCCCCTGCATTCGACTGCGAGTCTGTTTACGTGTGCGAGCGAAGCCGAGACTAATGGGAAAACTAGCGTCGAGCGACTTTTTGCCGGTAGATTAAAATATGCAAATAACCCGCCCGACACAGCTAGGCTGGCAACCATCCCTGCATCTTTCGACCCATCCCAACTGATGTCCCACTCTCCCTTTTAGAAGTCCTCCAACTCTCTCACACCCTCTTCAAACCCATCACACTGTACACGTATGCCGCAAGGAACACACGTCTCTCTCTACACGAACACAGATCTGCACAGTGCACAGGGTGTTCGAAAATTGTTGTAAACTGTTCAACGTTTAACCCCTGATTGCATTGCTGCTCTCATACATATGGAACAAACCACTAACCGTTGGAGCATGATAAAAAAATGTCAGCTAAAAATCGTTACCGCCCGGTTCTAAACCAGTTTTAACGATTTTGTTAAAGATTATATATTTAGAAGCTTTTTGAACTACTTTATTGAACTACTTGTATTCGAATAGAATGATGAGAATGGTTTAATGAACCATTTTTTGTGGTTCTTAGAACTTCGAAGGCAATGAAGTATTATGTGCGTGTCACTGTTAATTAATAAGGAAAATTGAAATTGACACAATGAAAGATGAATATAGCTAACGAAAATAAAAAGTAGGTCGTCGACGAAATGCTGCAGTCGTTCAGACAGAATCGAGTACTAGTAGTGCTGTCGAATCTGAATCCGTTTTCCGGGTAGGTCGACAAATTTCCGGCGATCGGGCGCGGCACCATTAATTGCCGGCATATATCACTGGCTGACCCGACTGCCGCAGTGCCGGCGGGACATAATTTACGAAAATAACGCCGGTTTCCTTCGAAAGCATGCCTTGTTGTGCAATGTGCAGTGCTAACCTTAATTTTACCTTTTACGACCTCTCAACCGTCTCCAAACTATACTGCTAGAGGGAAGCGAAAAATTAGGGTTCTGCTCAACAGAAAATATAGTCAGGGGGTCGATTACTAACTTCTTATCATTCTCAGTCGATTCATTCATAAAAAAATGAAGAATACATTTATTCCCATGACTCATCTTTCAATTCCTTAAATTATACTAATAAATCCCATGAAAAATCAATAAAAACCCAATAACTTACACAAAATCCCTTTAAAAATCCTGACAAATGTTTATTTAAATTATAGTAGTAATAAAACATTGTAATAGTAAAAAAAGATAATTATCAACGCGATAGGTTTTAAGAAACTACTTTCTAAAGCAAGAAACACGCGAAAAATATGTAAAACAAATCTCCTTGCTCAGTAGAAAAGGACGAGTGCGGTCAGGCAAAGGTACTCGGCTGCCGTAATGAATTTCTTCTAAAGTAGATTTACATTCCTACCCTTGCTCTAAAAAAATTGCTTTGCATAGATAGATTGTTATGCAGAATAACTACTTCTTTCTTCTACTAAATCTGGTTTAGCCATGAAATTAACTCGAGGTCTTTCGCCTGACAATACAATAAAGACTAAATTTAAACTTTTCTCAACTCTATTGATTTTTTCGAAACTTTCTTTTCCCTTAATACCTTTTCCATTTTGAATATTGAGAAGCTTTGCGACATTTGATCCGAGATCTTTCAACTCTGGTAAACTCTTACTATCTTCCCATCAGTCATTCCCTTTGGTAATCCCCATTTTAAAATTAGAGAGAAATTTTCCTTACAGAGTAGCTGCCAACGTTTTCTGGTATAAGAGGTAAAGTTTAATCAAATCGGAAACGAAATGAACATTTTACTACGAAGTTCTAACCCACGGGGTGTATAGGATAGATGCAGAGAGGTAGGAGAGGGGGGGGGGAGGATGATCATCCTGTCACCCTCGAATTTCACTCGTGTTTCAGTTTGGAGGGTGGACGAATCAGCGGACGAATAGAACGCTCTCTGACCATCCGTATTTTCCATCTCTCTCCCTCATTTCCCGGTTGGCTGACACCACCGGGTTTCCACCCCCATGCTCATTAAATCATTTGTTCTCCACAACCTACTTCCCACACCCCAACGAAGTTACCAGCAACGGCTCCGGTCACTGCAACTACCACAAGCCAAAATATCTCGCGAATTTCGCGCGAGATCAGTACCGGAAATCCGGTTCTACGAACTGCCCCAGGTTTTTTACCCTCAATCACATTTTTTACCTCTGTGCAGATTTTCCCAGTTTTGTCTCTTTATTTTCACCGCGACGATTTTCGGGACCGATGATCTCGCAATTTTTAGTGGCTTTATTTTCTTCCCAACGTCAGCGAATCCACCAATCAGTTGCCGGCACCCAATTTACGCTCATGCGAGTTTGTTTTTCGATTAATCTCGATTTAAATAAAATCGATGAAATAGTGGATTTGAAAAAATGAAAAATAATACGAAAAATTGTGAAAACAGATTTTTCTGTTTTCATGAAAAGTAGAAGATGAAGAGAGGCAAATTCTGCAAGTAATGTTACATAGCTCTTGATAAGCCTGGTCGTGACCAGCATCGGGAATTTTTTTCCGTGGCGTTGATACTAATTTTGTTAGAGAAAAATTTTCTCCTAGGTCTCAAACACTAATTTTGGGTTTTTGTAAAGATTAAAATTTATGGATTTCTCGTAAAAGTATTTTTTCTGAATATAATTCATGAGAATTTTTTAAGGCGCGTATCCATATATTCTACTTGCCCTAGTTTCTTTCCGCTCATAATTTTATCACAAACACATTAAACGAGTACTTAAATTTTTTATGGCATTCTTATAAACCAACTATGCACATAATTTATTATTCATCTTTTAACATGATTATATTTATAAATAAAAAATCTTATAATTTGATTAAGGAAAATTGCTTCTAATAAATAATTAAAGTCTTTAAAATCAGAGTTTCGAATATTTCTAGATTGAAAGAATAAAAAACATTGCTTTACTCAAAAGAGCAAAATTCTGCAAAATTATAAAATACGACAACAGTAAATTACAAAGAATTAAAACTTTAATTAGAAAGAAAACGCTGCAAGAAAGTAATTGGGATTATCTCCAGCAAAATGCATAACTGTTCTAATTAGGCGTAATTAATTAAACCAACGTGTTAAATGAACAAAAGTTTCCGCTTAAAATTCTCTATATCGCTTATTAAGTTGAATTTTCTTTATTTTTTTAAATTAAAGACAACGAGTCAAGAGAGGAGTCTCTCATCATTTGATTACGAGATTTCAAAGCGAATCAGAATTGTGTTTCGCATTCTGACAAAAAGAGAAATTTTAAATAAAAGTTTCGATTTAAAAAAGTGGAACTCGTTAAAGGATAAAATCTAAAGCAAAGGGGCATCAATTTAAAAAAATACTTCGTTACCTATAACGAACGTATTATTTTTATAACGTATTCGTTATAAAATTATTCAACTGATAGAAATTCTTTTACAAGATTTTTTCAGTACTCACCCAATTTTCAACTGGAATAAACGGAAGGTGACTTTACCTGTAACAAGACAAGATTTATTTGTTATTATAAATGGCTTCAATTTATTCAGAGCCAGAAAAATCTCTCCTAAAAATTTTATAGGCCAAAACATAAAAGCCTTTACAGCTTTGAATCATTTTCACAAACTGATTTACGACAAGCCAGCAGAAATTCACTAAATTTTTAAAGCTTCATCCTTCTTGCTTTTCTCTATTTGATATATCAGTATAAACATTTTATACCGAATCGCCGTCAGGTAGAAAGCAATTTTCAATTCAATTTTTTGTAGTGCAGATCAGATCGTATTACAAAAATAAAATCGAATAGATATACAATCTTCTGGTTTTAAACTTTTGCATTTACTATTGCAAAGATTTTTTATTTCACGCAGCTTTGTTACATTTTAAGATGAAAAGACTTTGATATCAGATTTCTCATAAAATAAATTTTAGATCCGTTTTTCTTTTTTAAGATAAAACAGCAACAAGCTTGAAGGCTTTTTCAGAAAGTGAGACTCTGGAAAAGGCATTTCATTCAAAAGAAGCTCAACTAGGGATTATCTTGCAGCTTCTTTCTCTTTTTCTCTATTTTCCTCTTATCCCTTGAAACCAAACCTCCTTTACTTGCACGCAAACCTTTTCACCCTTCAAGGATATCTTCCATTAACTCGTTTTACCGACGAGAACCGTTTGAGTCCGGTCGTTAAAGGGTCTATATTGCTACTTGAGGTTGATGAAAAAACAGGCTGTTTTATCAAACGACATTTTATCAGAAATAAGTTGCATCATCAGGATTTCTATAAAGAATGCAATTCGGTTTTATAGTTATTTAATTACGTTAATTTGAACCCCGATTTGTTAATAAATTTGTATTTGCTACTCGAAAAGAAAAATTCCAATAGCAATAAACAAATCAGAAATGGAATTTTATTGGAAATTAATCAATTCTCCTCAACCTCGAGTCGAAATAATTAAAAAATAGAAAACTTTCTGAATTTATCAAAAAATTTGTAATATATCCCACTAATTTTTAAGATTATCCTGTAAATGGAAGTGAATTGAGGTAGAAAATAGTAGAACAGAAAATACTTCGTTCAGTTTCGTTAGTCTCTAGTGGTTTGCTTTTCCATAAGCTCTGGTACTTGGAAGTTTTAATTAAACGTCGCGGAATTTGTGCTCCTCGAAATTCTCTATTTGTTTGTACCAGATGGAACTGCAACTGTAACTCAGGAGCAGAATCCTGAGCTATCAAATGTTGAAAGGAAAGTGTCTTTTCAGAAATACTTTTTCGTCAAAAATAATTTTAATTACCTCTATTCATTTAGATTTAAAATTGGTAGTTCTAAATTGAAATAATTGTTTCATTTATTTTACTATTCAGTATAGAATCAGCTTCTTTTATTTCTAAGTTCTTTAAAATTAGGTGTATTCTCTTTTGATTGATAAATACACTAATCGGGCTAGCTTACATTATACTCCTTGGAATTAATGGAACAGGAAGTTAATGTCGTGTCTCGTAATAGGAACGACGGATTTCACGGGCTCGATCACGATGATATATTCATTTCATTATCCGGGCTTAGGACTAACATTGTGCCTCCTCAAGCCGTCCTTACGTCGAAGGGGATCACGTACTATTTACGAGTCTGACCCGTCTTCCCTCGATCTGCGATTGCCAAATCTCCCATTGTCTTGAATCCCATTTGCATTTCCTGAATTGCTTCCGGACATGTGTATAGTAACGATTACCATATTAGTTTCCAGTTAAAATACCTCTTTCAATAAGAATTCCAATATATTCATATAAAAAGTCTATAATAAAATCATTTTATATACTCTTTAAACCTGAATCAGCGAAATTTTCGCTGTTTGAATCAGTGAACGATATTTTCACTGGAAAATCAGCGAGAAAAATTTTTTATGTATTTTTGACGCATGCGCATTATCCACAGGCAGAAAAGGATAATATTATACAGTATTAATAAATTGTTTTAAAGAATTAGTTCCTTTTTGATTTAGAGTAGTTAAATTTTTAAAAATATTGGAATATGTGTTTATTAATAATGTTTATAAATTTCAAATTTCAAATACATTTTTGTATTCTATTAAGTGTGTAATAAATGTTCACTTTTAAAAATATAAAAAATTGAAATCTATTCTTAACCCAAGAATATTTCCAAATTTTGGCAGGGAAATTTAACTGTTAATCAGCGAAAAGTTCAGTGCTAATCAGCGAAATAAATTTTTCACTGATTCAAGCAGCGAATATTCGCTGATTCGCAGCTGTATACTCTAGGTTGGTTGAATCAGCGAATATGCGCTGCCAATCAGCGAAATTTCGCTGATTCATATTTAGAGAGTATATTTCACGAGCAATGTTATATTACGCGCTTTGAATGAAAATTACTTTTGAGTATTATATAAATCTGCATTTGCATTAATTAACTTCATACTGAGAATAACCGACCGAATGGAAAAAACGAAGTTAATAAGATTATTCTATGTAATTTTACATAGTGCTTAAGATAATAAAAAGGGACCTTGATTGTCAGTAACAAGTGACAATGGAGTTACTGTTTAAAAGAAGCGTAAAAAAAATAAATTAGATATTACACGTTGAAGCAATATGGCAAGCGAGGAAATTGCGGAAAGCGCAGAAAATTTAGGGCGAGTGCTTTTGCGAAGCTCTAGATCGACGACAATGTATTATCGCTCACGTAGCGTAGCGACAATATAGAGTTCGTTCCAAGGGTATCCCCAGTCGGCTGGGCAAGCCATATAATATATTGCACTTAATTTTTAAAGGTACAAAACAGTCTAATACCATGTAGGATGTTTATTTCGTGTTTATCTGTTACGTACACGCAGTTTTTCTTATTTGAGGGCCATGCTCATAATGAAAAGTATATAAAAAATCATAAATGCATTTTAATACTCTAAATCTCCTGGTTTTCAATATGAGTCTGAAAAGCACATCAAATCCTTCCACAATGAAAATTTTCACTTGTTTCGCACAATGTAGTTGACATTTGTTTGCGTCGGTTTAATACCCAGGGATTTATTCTTTGAATAAACATTTATGCAAACTCGTGCCACCTAATTTATTTTTCTCCAGATTCTAATTTACCTTCCAGCTAACGCAAACTGTCAGCATACAAACTTTGAGATTATGTAAAAGCATAAATATTGAAAAAAGAATTCAAATATTAAGATCACTCTCATGAATTATAATTCTTTGAAATCCTTGAAAAGCTTATACATTATTTTTCTAATATTTTAGCTGCTATTTGATTATTTAAACGCCAGTTTTTGAAACGATGGCTGGGAGTGTCAGGAGATTTTTTTCGTCTCTGAAATTGTAATCTAGCCTATCCCAAATTTCCATTTACAATCCGCTTACTTTGACCCGACTGACTTTATCTGTGAGAGATATCGTCGTTCGTTAGTTAGAAACCAGAAGCTGCGGGTCAGCCGCAGATTTCCGTGAGATTTGAGTTTATGGGTGCGAAAGGGATGAAAATAAAGAAAAATAGCAGAAAGGGTGGAAGAAAGGAAAGAGGAAGAATAGTTGCGATGAAACGTAAGAACAAACATAGAGGGTTCAAGAGAAGGGAGTGGAAAAGGAAAGCGGAAGACAAATAAAGCAGACTGACAGGAGAAGTAATGTAAAAGTGAGACGGTGGCAGCATTAGGGAAATTGAAACGGTTTTCTTTATCTGTCCTCGGAGTTAGGGGGAAGATATCTCTCGTATTGGGCACCAGTTTCGAGAGGCTGGATTTCTACACGTAAATCTCCGTGAATAACGGACGATAGATCCCTCACTTCTCTAACATTTTTTTTTATCTATTTCCAATGATCCTTCAGATTAAACGACGATCTCCTTCATATAAAATTACAATTGCAAAGATTTTTAATGCAAAAAGAAAGTTTCATACAAAAGAAAGAATTCAAAATCAGATTTACATGGAAAAGTGTACATTTTAAATTTTACTAAACAGAAGAATTGATTTTTATATTATATGTAAAAAAGGACAGAGATTTTCGATTTTCCAATTAAATTTACGGATTTATGAGAATATAAAAATGTGGAATGAAATCGAAGGCAAAAAGTGCATAATTAGAGAATATGCATGGGAGAATGAGAAATGGATCGAGAAATGTGGGATTGACATCGGGCTGCGGAGAAATAAATTATATAATACACCCTTCACTCCCTACGGATAGTAATCCCAGTCAGATCAGACAGGTTGTTACATCATTTCGACGCCTCCTATACTTTGAAGTTTCGTACTTCAATACAGACAATTTTCGAGACTAACTAAATGTGAGATTTAGAAAAAAAAGAAACGTCAACGATATTAACAAGTTTTCGCATGAACGGAAAATATTTTTCTAATAAAGGTGGGAATACAGGGGGATTATGGAAATGGTTTGGTCGAGAAACCGGTAGAGATCTACTTTCGTATTCATACTGACAGGTTGCCTTTATTGACTGTAGATAAACCCATAGAGGCTGGGGATACTTTTCCAATCTTACGCATGCTAGACATACCATTGGAAATTTCTCGACTTTTTTACACACCCCGACGCATCGCGTGCAGAAACACGCATGCACATTATTGTACATGTGGATCCATTCGTATGCAGGAGATTACCTACCGCAAATACGTGAAGGGTTTTGATGTTCAGACTCGGAAATCAAATAATCGACATATTTCAGGAGTCCTGTTTCCCTGAATTCTGCATGAGATTTTAGTTGTGGGTGTGGAGCTTATTAAAAATAAAAATTGATATGCTTTTATTACAATTTATAAGAATAACAAACGGGAAAGTGTGAAAGTTACATGACTGATCCCAAAGAAAGGAAAATTTCATAAATATAAAGAGAATTTTTTATGACCTCTCCATCTCAGTGTATATTATGGAAGTAAGGACACCTTGGTTCATTATATTATCTCAGGTTACATCGAATAACTTTTGAACAAATATAATCATTGTAATAATCAATTTTGAAGACCCTAATGCTCACATATCAACAGCAGTTACAAATTTACGACCATCTGGGTAACCGGCTGAGGCTAGGTAATTGAGCGATGAAACGAAGTTACGTTAAGTGGCGTTTGCTCACTATTAGATTACATCTCGTTCGAGATAATTAGAAAACAATATTGTGTCGCCTCGTTTGATGTTGGTTTCCAAGTTCAGAGTAAACTGGAAAGATCGAGTTTTTTTATTTCAAGCAGATATCGTCGAAGAAAAAGCTTGCTATTGTATACTGTTATTTAATTTCTATAGAAAGTAGAGTGTAATTCCAGCCACCTCTAGTAGGAAATGAAACTAACTTCACCACAGAGATAACAGAATTTTCCCAAAAAGTGTGATAATAGAATAGTTTGAAAAGAAATAAAAAAATTGAATCAGAAACCATTGGAGAACCTGTCATTCTTTTGATTTTTATCTATTTTAAAATACAAATATTGCTCCTTGTGTGAAGGAAATAGAGTATGGCGAGGTCTAATTTTGGGAACATCCGGCAAAGCGCGTTTGATATTCCGCGTCACGAAATCGTCATCGTTACGTCGAAGAGGAAATTTAGCCAAGGCAAACCGCATACGTTTGTTTTTCATGAGTGAACATGCTTCTATTTACCACAAGGTTAGACGCATGCATAAATATTCATCTGAAAGGTTTACCTTTATCCCTCTCTCTACACATCTATTGGTGCCAATGTTTATATAATGTCTGTCAAATACCACATATTGACAGAAGAGAACGCTGTGAATTACCACTATCTGTCTAGAAATTTTGCTGTGGTCCTGACCGAGCCTAGATCAGGGTACTCTAGCCTAGATTAGGTCCAGATCCGTGGGAATCATCCAAACCTGGTGTGAACCAGGTTTAGAAATTTCTACACGGGAAATAATCGAATATTAAATATAAACCGAGGAGTAAACCACTAAATAAAAGAAAAATATTTGATATTTAAATCGATATTCGAGGGTCATCTCGAAGGCGAAAAAAGGTCATGGAAGGTTTCTCAAAAGGTCAATTGATATTCAATGCGTCCCAAAATCTTTAAAAAGGGATGTGTCTAGTCAAAGTTTACAAAACTAGTTTAAAATTTACATAATATTATAAATATATAAAAAAATTTCGAGTGATTCAACTTTAATACTATTATTTAATATCAGAAAATTCTTCAGACTTTTCTTCCATATTTTCAGACTGAACAAATATTTTCTCAGTTTATATATAAGAGGCACGTGCAAAGAAAAATTCGAGTATAAAGCTCCCTCAATTTTTATTCTAGACTTGGAGGTGGATATTGTGTTAAGTGGTGCAGTGAAATGTGAAATATGTTGCTCAACTAGGTAACTGTAAGAGAAAAAGTGTACTTTTCATCCGTGACACACTTGCCTCGCACAGAGGTAAAAAGGTGAGTGAATGAAACGAGAAAGGGACATAAAATTAGGAATTAAAAGTTACAACGCTTGTCAAGAGATAAAATTAAAAAATAAAATAAAATAAACTCTTTTTTGAATCAGCGAAACTCTAATGATTCAGATTAAGAGAGTTGAATGACTATTGAATGATTTGAAGTTGTAAGAAGTAAAATTTGATTGTGAAGATGCTGCACAGGTATTAATTTCCCTAGAATATTACTTTTATTAGAATTTTTATTAGTGGGTGCATGTAGGTAATTATGAAGAATTCAGACTGCACTCATGTGCTTGCTTGCACGAATAGCCATATCTACTTGAGGCTAAACGTGAATTATCTCATCTCATATTTTTCGAAATTACTCATTTTACATAGAATTACAATTTACGCCTGAAAACGGGCGAGTTGAACAGCGTAATTTCCTTTATGCAATTCGAGGCACGCTTCGCGGTTTCGCTCAGTTGTCTGGACGTAAACGAACTTTTCTACTTGTTATATAGCTGAGGATTATTTTCTGTCTGACAACTCCTTCAAAATGTAATAATATTATAATAACTTCCTCCAGTGCATCGTATTTAATTAAAAGTACTAATATCCATCGAGTCGAGTCTAGATCGAGCTTTTTTAAACTGCTTTTAGCAAAACTTCGTACTGTTTTGATATCTAATTCATCCAATCCTTCGTGGACTTTAATCAGTTAGTGTAAAGTTTGTGTACATAAGATTTCCGAGTTTACAGAAAGATCAAGTGCACGCAAGGTAAGGAGTAGAGAAAACAGAGGAAGGTGGATGGAGGAGAGCAATAACGAAAGGAGGAGAAAGACGGAAAGGAGTCAGTTTAGTGAGGAAAAGAGAGACTGAATCTTCGTGCTAAGAATATAAACAATGCATTTTAATTAGAGACTCTTGCCTCGGCGAATGCACAATTGTTTCCTCCGGCCTGGAATTCGCTCATGGAAGGTCCAGACTCTGTACTATGTTTTCTCACACTGTTTCCAGAGCCTATGTACGCCGTACATACGTAATTTTCCCGTACCGTCGTCCAATTTAATGTTATTGTGAGAAACGTGGCACGCTTCCCTTCACAGTCGTATTCAAGAGACAAAAAGGAGTTAAATTAACTAAATGAAATATTTAGCATAATGTAAAATCACCCAAGTCCGTAATCTCGTAAGTGGACTGAAAAAGGTGTGTGTAACACAGCAGCAGAGATTTTATTCATAATGTTATGATTATTAATCCTCTGCAAAGGTCGTTTTTCCTTTTAATAATAAAAGCATTGATGTAAAATTCAGAGATAAATTTCTACAGAGAGATGAAGAGCCTTTTAGTTTTCGGCTAAAGTGGACTCATTGACGCTCTTGTACAAAACTGTCTCAGAGAATGAAAAGACTATGAAAATGGGATTGCGGAGAAAAGGAGATTTCTTTCTAAGGAATTTCTCTTGTAAACGGGAAACCAGGAACTTAGTGTAAGTACTCTCACAGATGGCAAACGTTTTAGAGGGAGTTTTCTCCTCTTTATACTCTAAACTGCGAAATACATTTTAGCAAAATGTTGAATGTTCAAAAAATATTTAATAGGTGAAAAAAGGTGAATACGTGACGACCTGTGATAAGATCAAGGTAAATTGTACCACAAAACGCAGACAGCTAGAAATTTGAGGGACAATCCTAAAAATTCGAATAATTATGTACAAGTTACTTAAAAAGACATTCAGCTTGAACTGGTATCTCTAGAATGCTTTCAGAGGTATATTCTGGGCGTTAATTGCTTTCAGTGTTTGCGGAAACGAAACCTCGAAGGTTAATCGCCGTTTAGCATGAACCCTAATAGACGGTATCCTGCGTAATTCAACTCCACGCAAGCAAATCTCCGGCAGGAGTGTTACCATGAGTAGTAAAATCTGTAGCGGTTGCGAGATGAAAACGTCGGTTGACGACGGTTGCAGAAATTAATATAAATCTCATTTTCCTGCTTGATATTCTCAATGCCTTACGACTTCCCACACTCCTTGTCATAACTATATCCTTCTCTTTCTCGTCTCCCCACGGATCATAAAAACTGTTTATATTTTGTTTCTTTTTCCACCTTCGCCTGAACTTAATACGCTTGTAAAATATTTTATTACCGAATCCTCGGATGGAAGAGCTGAACTAGTCATATTTAGAGAGAAGATTATTCTGTGCGCAGAGAGCCATGGCATCGAATTAATGCAGTTCAAAATTTACGTCTTATCATGAATGCAGAAATAGAGCAATGGAGAAAACAAGGGGATAAATAAAATTAAGTTATTAATATAAAAAAAAACTTGTTCAGGGTTTTTGTTTCACTTTGGTAAGAGCAACTCGAAACTAAGCCAATGAAACAGATTTTGGGGAGGTAAAATCAGCGAAACAGTTTAGCACGATAAAGAAGTCGAGGTACATGCGTGACGAAAGTTTGAAACAACCTGTTTAAACCATATAACCATGTCCAGTACCACAGCACGTGACCATAATTTCAAGGTTCATGTATTGTAACTTTTATGTATCCACTACGTCTCACTGTGGGCTTTCTCGCGGATTATGCGTGACTTCCATACATATAATAAAGTCTCTAACCCTCTCCATAGAAACTATACTTTGCGTTATCCATCGCACTTTGCTGTTTAAATATGTCCAGAAAATTTACTGCAGAGAGAACTACAAAATAAAAGTCCTCTGGTTTCATGTCTGAACATTCAAATAGCTTTAAAAAAATGATTCATTTTTATTGACAATATCACTGAGAAAAATGTTTGGTACGGACAACAAACCTTTTGTTGCTATAGAAGCAACAAAAATTGTTTGGTTGTACCAACCAAATCTTGGTTCTTTCAACAAACTTTTTGTTGAACCAAGAAAGTTAATTTGAACCAACAAAATCTCAGTTTTGGTTGAATTAACAAAACTTTGGTTGGTTCAACAAAAATTTTGTTGTCCGCACCAAACATTTTTCTCAGTGTAGTTCTATATGGAAGAAACTTATAATGGCTATTATTATTTTTAGTTGGATTTGAGGATTCAAAACTTGTATTACATATCAGGACTAGAACCCAGCAGACGCGATTAATTAACGAAATCCACATGGGAGAGCACGTATGTACATAGTTAGCTATGCTATGGTTGCCCAGTTGTGTAGTCTGTCTCCTAAACTCAATCCCATACAAATACAAGGAACTGAGAGTCCAGTATCGTATGTAAATAACATGTCGCTTCTGAGACTTGAAAGCATATACATACTAAGCAGTAAGCAGTAAAAGGGTCGCTAGGATCGCTTTAGAAAGAGGCAGAGATCCATTCGAAAGAGAAAGAGGAATAAAGGGACTACAGATAAGGACTTAAATACATAGAGTAGCAAGAGGCGAACACTGTTGCCGAGTGTTTAATTTAATTAAAGAAATTCTTGTTTACTTAGTGGTTTCTGTTTCGTGTCGGTGTTTCATCGTTCGCCAAAGTCTCCCCTAAAAGCGTACTATAACAGGTACTGTTAATAACTTATTCAGGAACATTGAGTTGGCCTCGACTGAAACAAGAGAGACGGGAGAATGTTTGAAAGAGTAGGTGTGAGACCGAGGGAAAGCGAGAATACCCCTCAGAGACCTCTAACCTCAGTAGGGATATATACAAGAACTGACACTTCATGGTTTTTCAAAGCCTTTGATGCTGCGGAGTTTCATTAAAACTCGTAAATCAGTAAGGATTGATTTTCTTACTTGCTTTTCATATTTACTTTACGAAGATTAAACTTCACCATTAACTGGGCCTTTCTTGCTTTAAAGGTTTTGGAAGACTTTTATTGGTGTTTCAGATAACTCTCAAAAGGTGGCTAATTTATTTTATATCCTACTTGTCAAAAATGAGTTTGACCTCAAAGTCCTAATGGACACGTACGTTACTGATGGCACGTGATGTCGTCATGACATTGTGAATTAGGAAAATAAACAGTGTACCATTTTAGGTGGAATGAAGATAGAGAGACCAGTCAATATGAATGGACATACAAACGGTCTAGGAGCATTGGACAGCAGGGGGTGCAACTGCTGTCTGGAAGATGGACGCCGTTCAATTATACCAACACTCTCAAGCTCTCAACCAACCTAGTTCTATACAAATTCTCATGTCTGTTAACTCTGTCCGTTTTCCACCCTTATCCCTTCACCCCTTTCTTCCCTTCCTTCAATCTCATTCCTCTCGCTCAACTCTCGCTCTTCTCAAACCGCATGCCACAAATAAACCCTTAATGACACCTCATCCTTCCACAAGTACCTTTTTCCATCTGTGTTCGTTTTTTTGGCATTCGCTTCACTATGTTCGATATATTGCAAGCTACGGTTACAGACACAGAAGTCCAAACGTTGGAAATACATTTTTGGAAGCAATTTCATTGAAATTCGAGAAAGATGTAAACTCAATTCGATGTAAACACTAATCGAAAATAGAATAATCAGATAGGTGTTTTCTGAAAGTAAAATAATCAATTCAAGCAGTGAGTGAAATAAAAAGAAAAGAGTGGAACGCCGTAAGTTGCTTCTACTCTTAAAAGCAATAGTGGAGACATTTTAGAGAGAAGCCCGAAGTACTTAGGAATGAACGATAAGCATTGAGAGAATGCTTCAGTTTGGAGAGCTTAAACCGAAAACATAATCAAATCTTGCTGAGAGCGCCTGTGGTACAAAGTTACTAATTGCTTAATTTCCCTCGACCCCAGCCACCCTGTGCCATCTTCCATCTTCCATCTTCCATGCAACCGACGCTGCGCAATGTTTCTCGTTTTGTCTTCCCACAACAACAGAACGATGCGATGAGTTGAGAGCAAATACATTTAACGTAGAAAAGAAGCTAAAAAATAGTACACAGAACTGTATTTTTCTCACAAATATTAAATACCTCTTGCACTGTTAGAAATATATTGAAAATTCAACTACTTTTGATTGAATATTCATTCAGCTACGGTAATTGTAAAAAACTTCAACTAAAGTAATTGAAGTTTTTTTTACAGTGTGGATAATATTTCCACGCGTTAGTGTGTTAATTTTGACTGAGTAATACTTTTATATTCACTTCTCTTTCCTACTGATTCTTTTTTAGAAAGTGTGTTTTTAAAGGATCTTCTAATTTAATTTCAAAGTTTCTATCGCTTTGAGATCAAAAATTCTCTAAATGTTAAAAGTTGAAATTCAAGAAAGATTCTGAATAAGCGACCTATTTTGCAGAAAGTTTCTATGCAGTTCTGATACATTTCTTTTACCCTAGAACACCTGAAGACTCGTACTTTGTCGCTTTACTTTTACAAATGCTTATGGGTAGACCCATTTTTCTTTGAAAGTTCACAATTGAAAAAGTTCGATCTTCTTGTGGTCTAGGTTTAAGGTTTGATGGAGCAACGATACATCGTGCTTTAAAAGTAATCGATCTGTCCCCTGCCACTACTCAAATGAATTTCACTGAAACTGAAGTCTGAACCGCTTGCCACACAGAACAAAATCCACAGACAATATGTACAGTTGTACGGTCTTTACTGAAAATTTCACTTCTAATAACATTGCAACTCAAAGAGGCATTTCGTGATTCATTTTGTTAACAAACTGATTCATATTTCAAATGTTTACTTTGCGCGCGGAGTGAAATGCATTAACATTTTCTTTTCTACTGAATAAAACTGACTCAGCAAAAATTAAAGTAAATATTAATTCATTGATCTTTCCCTTGATGTATATGCAGAGATTTAATTTTAAAATTTTGTTAATTGTAAGTATTTCAAGGGGGGTACAAATGATGTTATCAGATGGGGTAGAGGAAGAGCAAAAAATATGGGAAAAAAGTGTTACTAAATTCACGGATGGCCCCTAAGCCGCACGTAAGAAATTGAGTGGAAAATTGCATCGCTTTACTTAAACTCTACACTCAACCAATTGGAAAACGATCAAAACAAAGGTCCCGTCGTCCCTTGGCTTCACTTAAATACCTATCCTTCGAGTCACGATCTACCTCTAACAACTACAGTTTTTTTCTCATGGAAATTACAAAGTGACTTTATTCGCAACCTTGTTTCAACGACCTGAGGCCGTTCTCACTAAGAGACTCCCATACCGATTAATATGATTAGCATTTACGACACTTGGGGCGCAGGAAAAAAGGCAAAGTAAGGGAGGAAACAATCGTAAGAGAAAAGGGTGAAAAAAGAGAATAAAATCGAATTTTTAGAGCCAGATCGTGGTAAAAAATAATAAAAAGCTGCTGAAAAGAAGTGAGATCAAAGTGAAATAAAAATAAGGGAAATTCAAAAGGGAAAACACCCTTTAGTGTGAAAAGCTTGGTTGCTCGAAACAATTATGCATTGCAGTCTCGATTTATGTCCCGTTATCTCTTTTTGTTCATTTTTGCGACAAAAGTGTTCTTCATAAATAATCTGCGTATGGAGAAAGAAGAAAGTGTCTGAAAAGAAAAGAAAAGAAAGCTTATCTGTATTCTTTTTTTTCTTTTCTTTCTTCTTCCCAGGAAAATACCAACGGGAATCGCTTGTGAGAACGACGTCGTTGATCCGGCCATGTAAACCGAGGAACAAACAAGCAAGTAATCTCTTTTGCGAATGGTATTTTGTTGAAAGCCCCTCTTAAGGACTTACGTAACAGTTGGAGATCTGCTTGACCAAACCACTAAATTGTCTTCCAATCGCTTTCGGATTATAAAAAAGACCTTTAAGACTAGATTTCTATGCTAATTGGTTTAGCATTGATTAATTTATGTAGTCTAAATATTAAGGTGGCTCAAAAATATAAAAATATGAATTAAAAAAGTAAAAATTTTCCCAGTTTCACGATATAGATACATAAGTTCTAAAAGCTTCTTATCTTTTTTTTTACAGATTCTGGATATCTTTTGATTCGGCATGGAAGAAATGTTCAATATTCACCCCACGTACTGAAGAATGTCTGCCTCCCTTCAATCTTATTGGTAAGTACACTTTGCGTTTTCCTCGTACGAGTAAAATTCCCAGAATTTAATTTTCTGCGGCGAAGAAATTTCAGTTAATAGTAATTTCAAAGTATTTCAAGGTCAGGGCCGAGATATTTTATTTCGCGAAAATTCCGTCCTAAATTGGATACTTTAGCGCTAAGTATCGCATTCCATATTATATTATATACCAATCTCCTTAAGTATATAAAATGCCGCGCATAAGATGAATATAAAGATAAGCGAGACTTACAACAGCGTATCTCGAGTTTCGGAGTCCGGCCGAGTCCTATTTTATATTGTAATTTATTTTTTCTCCTCTACTCCACTTTCAGCTCTCATAAGGATGGAAAATCAGAAAAGCCACTGAGCGCGGTAATACATATTACATTTCGCAGAAACGATCTCTTTGCGAAAACCAGGAGGAAAAGGTTTCCTCCTGTTTATATACGGTTGTGACTTTCGATCTCACTCGATCCCTCGAAAATTTGATATTTATCAATCGCTATTGGTTGTATATCGAAACTCGCCTTGGGCTACTGCCACTTCTTGACCAAAGGTTTGCGATCAAAGTGACCTAACTTGCTCAGAATTCACTGCGATCCCAGGGGCACGAGGATGGATACTATTTTTCTGAAATCAACAGGAAATTTTTCAGGTTACCCCTTCCTCCCCCTAATCACCCCAACCACTTGTCTTCGTTCTTTCACTTTACTTTTCCAGAAGCGCTTGTCTTTCTTCCGCCTCAGTGGAGCGCATTTTCTATTCCCGAGTGTGGAGTTCTAAAATTCTAGAAATCAAAAAATAGGAGAATATTGCCGGCAGCGTTCTTGAAAATATTTTCTACTGTGAGAATTTAAAGTCATTCTTTTTAAAATATAATTGAAATAGTCTATAAAATGGAAAATTAACTAAAGGTACATTTATGCAAAACCAAAAAGAATTTTTTTTAATTATCCAGAAACAAACTAATAGAGGGGCAGATTTTCAGTTATTGTTTTCTCAGGAGAAAATTTAATATGCATATATGTGTGTTCACTGCGTTGCTGTGAATAATAAGCATCTAACCAGAAGCTGATAATTTGCATAATATGCAAAATGCGTTTTTGTACAAGCAGAGTCATATTTTAATTAAATTGACATACTCGTGCATTTTAAAAAAGTGAAGATCAAAAAGTATAAAACCGAAAACTGAAATTGAAAAGTGAAACTGAAAGTGAAAGTAAAAAATTACATAATCGCCCGTCAGAATTTAAACTACACAAATGATTAAATAAAATAATATTAATGTAGCTATCTTTATAATAATTATACTATTATTGTATTTGAATTATGTTGAATTTCATTATTTTGTAAATTAAAGCAGTGGAACGAGGTTTGCATGATTCAGTAGTAACAGCGTAAATGCAGTCAGGCAGAAGAGAAACTTGGCATGCAAGGTGTAGATTCTCACGTGCTTCCAAGTACAGGTGTTGTTCCAATTAAACTAATTCTGTTTCGTTAAGAGTATCAGTTGTCAGACACAAATTCTCAAACTCTGTTTCTACCTTCGTTTTTTTCCTGACCTATCATAAAATATACTTCCGCTAACATAAAACACGAAATCTCTAAAAGAAAGTAACTTAAAAACTTTCAAAAATGAATAAAAAAATAAGAATAACATTTTCGGGAAATTACCTCACGATACTTTTGAAAGGTTTAAGTTCCGATTTGGAGTTAATTGCACAATGAAAATTTCTCCAAAGAGTCATGCACGCTTGTTACTACTTAACGCGTATACTTGTTACTACGATTTACGCCGCGTTACATTCATTATGCTCTGACTTCTGTTTTTGAGAGGCCGCTTTCCAAGTCGTTCGTGCAATTAATGTTCACGAGAGAACCCTTGCAGAGTGGTGAGAATCTCGTGGAAATCACGTTAATCCGTCGGAAGTGACGATTAATTTCTGTCAACAACGAGGGAGATATGCAAGGAAGGAATATATAAGCACGAGAATTTGCGAGACGAACAGCACAGAGATAATTCAGAAGCAAATGTCAAAAACATGACTGATTCATTTCTGTTGCTTGTCAAAGGGAAACAATTTCACAGAAATGCGGAGTTTTAATCTCACTTTAATTGACTTTGAAAATTTAATTGGCTTATGCACTTTGACTAGTATTTGAATTACCTTTTTCATAGTATTTTCATTGGCTTCAGTATTTAATCGGCTTTACTATTTCAACCAGCTTTAGTCGATCACGTTTTATTTTGTGTAATGTGATTTAAAAACAAACAAATAGTTTTCATCTTAAATGCCTTAAAGTTTACCGATATACATAACATAATATAAACACAAACACAATTAAACTTCTTTAACCCAAAGCTTGTGTCATCATGTATATCATAAAAAAAGACGTCCGTGACATAAAAACATTCTGGGTAGCAATAACGCCCTGCTAGCTTATTTTAATAATCGCAACCCTACGAAATTAAAAGTCCGGCTAGTAATTAACGTCCGTCTCCATGGATATATGGATAATCGCCATAAAATTACGCGAGTCTACGGGAGGGCTTGGTTAGGCTGTCGACCGTTCTGTAGACCACCGGTCAGGGGATGGATGTAAAATGGTCTGTGAGGAAGGGGGAGTTTTAGCAAAGGGGTGGCTGGTTGGATTTAATAAGCCATAATACTCGCCTACACCACCCTTTCCGTACCTTGCTACGAACGTTTTCGCACGTAATTGGTTTCTGCCTGTTCCTCTTGCACTTTAACTATGGAGCTTCTTGCTCCCATACATATATGTTTACGATTATGATGATGACGGAGAGATTAACGTTAAAAAAGGTGATTACAGATTTACACTGTAAAAACAGCTCGCTTAAATAAAAAAAATCGAATATGTTTTTAAATCACTGCGAAAGCGATTTAAAAGCTTATCCGAATACCTCTAATGTTCTAGGTGTTAATCACTATGTTACTATAAAGGTTACTAGGTTACTAAAAGCTGATCTTATTAAAACCAGCTTTTTATTAGATTAAAAAATATGTGGGTTTAAAACCTAATGTGCTTTTAAACCGATGCAATACTGCCAATACTAAAAATATATTATTCTTCTCGCGAATTGCTTTAAGAAGGAAAATTGTATTAATATTTGTGAAAAGCTCGCAGAGACAACTCAACTGCGAATAAGCTTTGAGAATAAGGTGTGAAGCTCCTAGACGCAGTAACTACTTTTTTTCTCACTTTTAATATTCATCTCATACTCGTACATAAGCGCAGGCATATATGCGAGGATTACTGCATGAATACTATAACGTAACAACAAAGCCACCGGCATTTTTTACATTGCAGACGCAATGCCGAGTCTTTGCTCCCTTTACACCCTGTTTTAGTTCCTCCCTTACTTGCTCTGTTTTCTCCAGTATCTCCTCTTTCTCTTTTACCCCTGGATTGCTCGTTGCCTAGTCCTTTCTCACTTTATTTTGCAATGCACCTCCGCTTAGCATAACAATGCCAGAGGGGATAGGGATCAGCTTTGACTGCGAGCAACAAACGTTGAGCCGCCGATAAACCGTCGCAAAGGGGAGTACAAAGTTATTGCGAGTGTAATAGAGTTTAATATTTTTGAGTACTGATATGAAAGGAATGAAGTGAGTTAAAAAAAAAAAGAGAAAAATACGTTGATTCTACCCTAACAGGTAGACCTCTTCCTGTTGCAGAATGAACGAATCTACTCCAATGTTTTTACTCGTCGAGCTCTTTTTCTGCCGTGCACCTTCACCCTTCCGGCGAAATTATCGTCATGCGAAAGTGAGAATCTGCCGACATGAATAGGGTTCATAAAAAAAGGACAAGTCGAGGGAAATATGACACTTCGCATTCTGCTCGCAGTACAAAATTTAGTAGTAACGGCAATATGTAGTGGGACATAAAATACTTTCCAAGAAGGAATATGTATGTCCATTTTAAATTCTAATTTTTCATGTTCCAAAGAGTAAAAGAATTAAAGTTCTTTCTCTCTTGAAAAAGTATAGCCGTATAAATTCCATTAAATTCCTTAAAATGATTGAAAATTTTAGATTGACACTCCATTGTTTTCCATGTGGAAAGTAGGAAAAAAGTATTGGAAAAATGATGTAAAAAGAGGATTTGAAAAAAGGATTTTGAAAAGGGGGAGAGAAAAGGGTCGGCCACAAAACAAAGCTTTATTATACTTTGAATGTCTAACGACGCGGGAAGATTCAAAAGGCCGTAAAACAACACATTAAACTAGGAGCAATCGGGTGTACGGATGTGCAGTATACGTCAAATGTCATCCTGACATAAACCAGAATTCAACTTTCAACCACTCAACCCTTCTCTTTTTAATTTCCCCTTCATCCCTCCCTTTCCATCACCTTCAGCGTGTATCGATTGGACGTAGAATTACACCAAAAATGCATCACCCTCGAGTGTCTGCTTTTGACCGAACCACGCGGTTTCCAATTACAGTTTCGTTCGAAAAACGTCACAAGCCAGGGCCAATGCTGACCTGATGGGTTCATGAACGTATATCTCACCCCCTCGAGCTAACAAACTCTTTCTCTTTTCATTTTGTTTTGCTCCTTTTCACTTCTGGGTTTAAATGGATCTAAGTAATTGCAGAAAGTTTGCCAGGGCAATTTTAATAAAACACGATTTTTGCAACTACTGATGTTATGTCTTTGAATCTTAGTGGCCTCTTAATGACATCAATGATTAATTTCCTATTATTATGTGGTAGAAAGCTCCTACTTCATGAGTATAGAGGATAGAAGTATGAACATGCGTTCGCTAGAAGATTTATGTACCGTTTAGTCGTTCTCTGCACGAATGAATGAAGTAGGGAGATTACTGGAGTGAAAAGCGAGGGCCAGCAAGGGTTGCAGTGAAACTCGCCTATGGAAGTGTAGAATTCGAAGCAGACGGCGCGCGTAATGGAAGCAATACCTTATCCTGATTACTTTTAACCCGAATACTGTCTTTTTCACCCTTCACAATTCTACTTTCACCCCATCGACCACTATATCCCTTACAGAAGAATCGAAAGCACTTTCCACCAATTCCCACGAAATTGAAACGAAACTTTATCTGTTTAACACATTAGTTGTCTTCTACTAAGAAATACATTAGTAAGAAAAAGATCTGAAAATTCATCATCATAATATCGTGTGTGTTTCAAAAAGTTAGGGTACAAGTTAGGTGTATAGTCGTTTCTAATTTAGTTGCAAAATCTCGTTTTCACCCCTCAATAATTTCCGTTTACGAATTACAGGATTATAGATGATGTGCTTTGACTAGTTTCGTTTCGGATTTCTCTGGAAATTCAGGAAAATAAGGTACGTTGGACTTGACATGAACGTGGTAGTGAGGTTTCAAGGACGAAGGATCCCATGGGTAGTGACAGTTGACTGATGAAACTCTACCTTCCACAACTACATTTACCACTTTCCAGGTCTGTGGTCCCTCTCGTTCAATCCTATTCCTCAGAATCACCTCTGGATATCGTTTTTCTCCGGTTGAAGTCCATCCTTTCAGGAACAATCGACTCATCCCTCTTTCATCGATTTCTCCTGACATACGTTTTCTCGTAGACGTCCGATGGAGATGTCAAACTTCGATAATCCGTGTCAAGCTTGCTGTCATTATTTTTGCAATTCTATCATTATTTCTCTGAGAATCATAATATAGTAGAATTATCCACTATATTATCTTCAAAAAGGCTCCAATCTTTTCCCTAATTTTTTCAACTAAAGAAAAGCTTGTTGATTAAAAGGTGGAAAAAGGTGAAAAAAGGTGAATAGAGGATCTTGAGTTTGCTGCAAATATTCTGTCATGAAGTACTCTTCTTATTTTAATGTATATATATTCTGACGATGTACGTATATAAACACAGATTGTAAAAAAAATAGTCTCCTTGAGTCAGAGTTGTGTCACATACGACTGTAACAACTTGTTTACTCTGTAGTATGAAATTGTAAAGCAGCTATCTGTACGAGGAAAGCATCGTCAGAGACTTTTTATTATTTGCAACGACGCACACAGTTTTTCTTTTTACCTCTACTTCCTTTTTTAAGGCGCAATTTATGAGACTGCGGCGTTGTCCGGAAGCAACGCTCGACCACAAGGCGTGATTTAAAGTCGAATCATAATCGAGAAAAATGGTCGATTTATCGTGAATTATTGAAACTCCTGAGATGAAATCTACAAGACTGACTTTTGTACTCTGACCATGTCCCACTGGATGGTCGTTATGTCATTTTACGTTTACAGAATACAGCATCTGTTATATCGCAACCCATTGAAGCTTCAGAATTCATAAAAAAAAGTTATATTTCTAAGATTTGATTAAAAAAAAAACCTATTCTACTATGTTAGCTTCTGGAATAACAGTAAAATTGTGTTTTCTTTTCAGAAAAGTCAAAGGGAGTAAAATTAAATGGAAGAACAACGAAACAAATTAATCTGTGATCCTCTCGACAGCAACTTCGTGTAAGTAGCCACTTGTATCCTCGTTTTTTGTATTCCCTCTGTCTCTTTTGTTTCCACTTAGCGTTTCTCCGTCTGTGTTGTATACAAGTGAAAGGATGCGATGCACGTACAACAATGTTCCAAACCCGTTTCGAGCGTTAACGAAAGTCGATTCACGGATAACGAGCGGACGATCCAATTATAGAATTTTCATTTGGACTCGTTTAATGTAAAACATCAAGCCCGATTCGTTTTGTAAAGAGGACAAGAATGAAAGGACTCTTTAGAGTTAGGAATTAGCAAATCGTGATGATGAGCACACACTGTGTATTATCAAAATACTTTGAAGGACTCAAAACCATTTTTTTTATCGCCATGGAACATTCACGAGAACTTCTCCTCTTCTAAATCCTTTGTACGATTTTCCATTAAATTATGCAATGAATTTCACAACTCGAGTTGAACTACTTTCATCTCCATATAAAATAGCACACTATTTTTCAAAGCTCGAAATTACTTCAATCGTATTTTCTTCTTTCAGAATTATGAAAGAATAATAACGTATTTATTTTTATTAAATAGAGAAATCCTTTTGTATTTGTTACGTCTATTTGCATCAGAGAGTACGATACAAATGAAATTATCAGTGAAGTCCAACAATATAGGATACTACAATAGTGTCCATTAGAAGATAATGATACATATTCGCAATTACCGAATAACAGACTCTATAGAGGAATGAATAAGGCAATATGTTGAAATATAACATTTTGATACAAATTAATACCCTGGGGCTATCAATAATGAATGAAATTATATACAGCGACACTTCTAATAAAGTTGAATATGCTTTCGTTCAACTAGGGTTCTCTCGGTATTATTTAACTGGAAAATGGGAGGCTACTTTTTTAGACATAAATTATGGAATTTAAATTGATTCACTTTTTTCGATGGTGATTCGGAAGACAGTCATAAATGCAGGAGGTGGCAAAGGGCGGGTTATACTGCTATGAGCTTTTATGGGTTTCCTTATATATATCCACGAGCACATTCAATTTGCATTTAAATATCAGACAGCTTAGATTTTATACTCAATCCAATACAGGCGCAATCGTGGACTTAAACGGGAGGAAACTTGGTAGAAAGTTGTCGGAGAGAATTCGATTTCAACTGGTGAGCCCAAAATTGAATGTCTTTGAGCCGCTGAAATTCCCAGTGCGAAACAGAACAAACGATTCACCCTCGTCTTTCTACGAACTCTTCAGGCCACCCCAACTTACAAAACTTCCCACGGGAACCAGCCGAACAACTTCTTAGGGAATCATTTTCAGCAACTCAAAAAATCTAATGGTTAACTACATGAATTGCAGAAGGAATAAATCAAGTTAACCACTTGAGCGTCTTTCCTGAGGGCAAAAAGGGGCTTTCGAAACGATGCTTTTTTTTTCTCGTTAAATAAATGAATCAGATAATTCGTTCATTCTTAACTGCGGAGAAAGATGATTAGCTTTATCGATTTCTGATATTTTCATTTGTATCTGTTCATATTTCAAATAAATTCGAATTGTATTCAGGTGAAGATTCAAATTTCTTTACTGTTCTATGAAAACATCAACATTTGCAATGATCCTTTTCTTTCGAATCCATATGGTAATAAACGAAGCAAAAATTCTTCTTTTAATTAAATAATACATTTTCTTGGTGCAGCTGACACCGAATTTTTCCGGGTAACTGAACAAATTTGCAATTTTATTGGTATAAGAGCATGAGCGCTTGCAAGGCCCTTTTGTTTCACCCTTATCATGACATAATCGTGACACCACTACGTATAAAATCATGGATAGTAGGCTCCAGGATGGGATGGCAATTTCACGGTTCAACCGACTCACCAGACGACCACTGGTTACACATTTGAACATACACGTCAGTACACACATGCGTATGTCCACATGTTTGCTATACGAAATCTATCTATATATGTAGATGTATATATAGGCAACGATACATAGCTCTATGAACGCAAATGTATCATGCTTCATACATTTACCTGTAACGGCACCACACAGAATCGCGAAGCCGTAAAGCCATAAAGCTCTGACGTAAATCGAGCGAAGCCCTGGCTGAGCGATAGGATAACGCAAAACTAGTCCCGCGAGAATTCAGTTTTTCAAATAAATATATACGATCCTATAAAAGATATAACACTTCAAAATTACAGCATAATCCTCTGTTGTGATTGGACTGGTTTAAACATTTCTTCCGACGATTTTGTGAACCCCTAAGTTTTTATACAACAAATTAACGAAAATTACATAATAATCAAGAGGCGAGGAACTAATCGTAGTTCTCTGCATTTCCTGATAGAAAACACGCTGCGTCTGACTATAATTGACTTGAATCACTGAAACCTGTCTAACATCGTCAAAATGTCCCATAATAGTCAGGAAAAATAGAATAAATTATGATGCAATTTTAATTTAAAGCAAACGTTAAACTAGATTTAATTGAGTAATGAATACAGAAACAGGTAGTCAGAGCGAAAGCGAGTTACTTTGAAAGCAATGAACATCGTCGCGACGATTGAATTTACACTCGTTAAGTTCGCTAAACTTGATCTAGTTCTCAAGTGAAACTAAGATGTAAAAATTCTCGTCAAAGATTTAATTTAAAACTCAAGCCTTGCAGATTTTATATTGTTCACACTAATGAGCAGTGAACTAAACATCCTGAGTGACAAATTGAATTGCAACTCAATTTATGCGAGTGCCATGAATCATCATGCTATCAATGTACAGCTCCAATATAACATTACACAAAGGTAAAGAGCTATCGGTTCGAAACCTCGAACTGTCGAATCTAATTAACTTAATTAGTTCGTCTCTGACTGCCAATTCAGTACCCGATGATAAAGTAACTTCTATCTATAATTTAATTTCACCCACTCAGTGAGAATACAACTATTGGCATTTTAAAATACCTCAACTATGTTTAACAGTAAATGTTTTCACTCAACTCGTCTTTTTTAATAGATCATAGAATAATATTGCATGCTTGATTGCATTAATTGATTTGCATTGCTATATTGCCATTGAACTGAAGATATGACGATTTATGAGTATGTAAATTGAGTACCAATTAATTCAAGCTCTTGGGAAGGAAGTTTCCGACACAAATGGAAAGATATCGCTTTTTGATGATAAGTTATAGTTTATCATCTATTGTAACTGATATATTTGATTTTAATGAAGTTATTTGAAACATATGACAGAATGTGGAAAAGGGAGTTGATCTGGATTAGAAAAAGTAAGCTTATATTGATTATTATACACGTTGAACTCCCTCGCACATATCGATGGCCAATTTAATCCTGATTAATATTCTTCCAACTATAGGAACAAGTATTGATATTATCATTGTGAGTGCTGCTTCGTATGATGATAGATAAACGGAATGTACGCGTGAATCGAACTTTATATAATCAAGTTTCCAAACGCGCATACTGAACATCATTCCATACAATTGGCCGAACCCAATCCAACTGAGGACTATACCGTGAAACACTATCTGGCTTATCTGAACGTAACGGACAATTGCAACAAGTGTCTTTACAGATCCTCTCAAATAATATGCAACACTATTTCACCGTTGAAAAAATTGTTAGTATCTTGAAAAGAGTTCTTCTAGCTTAAAAGTTTGATGAAACCGACTTGAAGCTATCGCAAAGATATAAAACTGACGTTCCAAGACAAAAAAAGTATTCTAAAAGTAAGAAGTGCTGACGTTGCAGTTTGCAGTGGAAAAGGTGGGCAAGTGAGTTTAGAGATCTCGTAACCATCCCATAAAGTAAACTTTTTCAAATCTCTGTATGCAGTGACGAAAGTAAAAAAGCTACTTCACGATTCTACCATGAAATCCTTTCTTATATTCTTTAGTTTTATATGTAAGGAAAATCGAACATCTCTGCTATGCAAAAGTAATAAATAATAAATCGTAAGAAATGTGTGTCATACATAATTTATGACATCATTTTTAAAACACAATAATAGGAAAAGTAATCAAACCCTAAATTATACGAGAGTTTCCAGAGTAAGATTAAAATTTTTTGAGTTACAAATCGTGTCTGGTCGCGTAATATGGTACACTTGACACCCGAGTGCACCCAAATCTGCAGAACAAGCACAAACATGCGGACAGCTTGATGGATGATAGTTCTCTATGTGTCTAGTTTGTATACAGCATACATACGAGGTGTTTATATATGCATAACTCGAAAGTTAACTACAAGCCTATATGTGAATAACACATAAGCAGTTTTGTATAAATAGCTTCTATACTATATTTTTATTATTTTTCATTCACAATGTTTCGTCAAATATCTATTGATACATTTTTTACGCTTGTACGAATGACTCGGTTCATAAATTCGCGTAAAAGATGCAAAAGAGCAAAGCTAAGGAAGAAAGACGATTTTTCTACGGGTTTTCCGCGTGAGAATAAACGAAGCACGAAACAATTTCTTTTGCGAAGTCATAGAATTGTGAAATGGTCTATGTTGCATCGTCTATACAAGAAATTGAAAAAAGTCTGTTTTAATTCAAGGAATAACTAGAAGATCTCTAAACCCACTTTCCCTCCTCAGCAGAGAAAACTGGCAAAAAATGTATTTTATTCTAAAAATTAAACGACCAAGATACATCTTTAATAATTGCATTTCTCGCAAAGAATATGAATGAAAGTCTACTATGGAAGTTTAAAATCCCTTATATATTTTAGTTTTCTACCTGTTCTACGCTTCTATTTAATATTCTCTCCATGTCTCGAGTCTTTGTGGAGATGAGGATATAGGAAATTATAACGAAACGAAAAGAAAGAAAGCACGTTGTCCAGCAAATCAAAAACAGCAAAGGAAAACTTTAACTAGGTCTAAACAGGAAGATCGTCTTGCAAGTTGAAGTGAAGAAGAGAAAGGAGGAAATAAGGGGAATGGAAAAAGCAGGAAAGAAAAGTAGGGAAGTGAGCTATTTATTGCAATGAACCAGAGTTGCCCATTTTGATCCAACCCTCATGGGATAAAATTCCTAAGAAGCCATGACGAGCTATCTATGACCCTATACACCCCCATTGGTTTGTCTATAGCCATAAACGTTTTTGTTTTCCACTTTCGAGAGTCCTAACGACCAACGTTTATTGTAAGCAGCAAAGGCCTTCAAGGCTTAACCCTCGAGGCTACTGGTTCTGCTACTTTCTTCCTAAGAAACCACTATAACATTACATTTTATGTTTCACTTCCTTGTTATCAGAATTAATATCTTGATTTTATATTTTTATCAAATAAACGAAACAAAGATCTCTTTTTATATTTACTTTCATGTTCCCGAGTTCATAATGAATCCAGGATGGCCACAATGCGAATAAATTTTCAAAAATAATATGAAATTGTTTTCTAAAGTTTTCTAAAGTGATTGGAAATTTAAAAATATGTTACTAGAAATGATAAAGATAGAGTGTTTTCGATAAATTTATTCCTCTTCCGCTCTTTACCTTTAAGAAACGCAAGACTTGCCAAGCAAAGGTCGTTTCTATATAAACGAAGGGAATGTCGATGCTTTTCTGAATAAATGGCAGTTGCTCTCGACTATATCTCGCTCGTTTGTACATTTCCGAGTTTTTGAATCGAACTCGTCCACAGATAAAATATCACGGATGGTTGATTTCGTTTGAAACATTCTTGTACAATTTTCCTATCGACATAAACGCAACATTCTTTATACCTCTTACATTCTATGAATATCAAATTTTTGTTTTTGTTCTGTCATTTGAAAAAATTTTGTAAAATCTATACAATTTATTTTGCAAAGAAGAGTAATTAAATCCAGAAAAGAAGTAATTAAATCTCTGGAGCGGAGAAATTTAGAAGTCTACAATCGTAGCAGATTTACCTGGAATAAACTTGTCACTGAAAACTTTCTTGAAAAGAAATATCACTCAAAACTTTTCCATCAAAAGGAAAATTGCATTAACAAACTATAAGCAGACTAAAACTTCCATTTGCTTTGAAAGGAATATCTACTCCTATTATATCAGATTCTTTATAACTTTTATCACAATTTAAATGTTAAGTTTCAATGAAACATTATTGCAATAAAATTTATTAAGAGGTCATAACAATGAAGAATTTTAGATTAAAATCAAGAGGGGAAGGAAGAGCAGTAGGAAGAATTTTTTAAATCTGAATAAAAGTAGCAAGCGAAGGAAAAATGTTAAGTACGTCAGAGACCAAAGTATTCAACGAGTCTAACCCCTGGTGTCTTTTCCTGACTGTAACGATCTCGAGTATGTAAAGTTCACGCGAATGAATATATTTATCTATATAACCCCGTCAACCCGTGCAACGACGATAAGGAGAGAAAAAGATAGAAGTATTCCACGCCGAGGGACGAGGGACAAGGGAAGATAGGATTTTGTGGCGAGGCATTAAAAGTTAGCAAGTGCAAAGTTTCTTCCCGGATCATCCCAGTAACGGGCGTTGCAGTAGCACACTTAATCCCGTTACCTGCAGCCAATTTTTCTCATCTTGCTCTCCTTCATCCTCTTTAGTACTTGAAGCTTTCTTTCGCCTTCTTTCCATCTCCTCCTGTCACATCTCCTTTCACAAGTATCTTCCCTATTTATCCGGAGAGGTTGGCTCACATAAACTCTATCACTTTATCCATTCTATCCTTCATTCATCCGATTTTGCTTTTACTATGTTAAAAAATTTTCCTCTATCACAAACCTGTATTTTTATGTACCAGAAGCTTCGAGTGCTAAAATGAAGGAAATATTTTTTCTCAATTCTATTTTTTCTAGAAATATTGTTCTAACTTAAAATAACAGTACTATTTTCTTCCATACAGAATTATTTTCAATACAATCTACTATTTTGCTTGACTTTCTTCAAGAAGATCAATGATTATTGACTATTTAGCGTTTCGAGACGAGAGAAATCCAAACGTACGATTACGGAAGACTTCGGTATTAAAGGAACAAAGACTAGCTCGCGAATTTAGCGAGTTAATCAAGAGTTGTGGTTTACGTGATCCCATGAAACTTCGACCAGTCACGTTTTGCGCTCAGAGCACACAATGGACTATGCGGGACAAATAACAGGTTTTCACATCTCTCAATATTGAGATAAACATTCGACGAGTGACAAATGCGTGAGAAGAATATTCATGTCAGTATTAATGAAGAAAAAGTGATCTATATTTAAATTCAAACGTCGAAAAGAACTCTAGGCATCACAGTACCTATTATCGTCAAAAAGATGAATGTTTTTCAAAACAGATGAAAAAAAAGTTACATAAGATTAAAACACATTTGATTAGTTGATCAAAACAAAAATAAATTGCTATCTGCTTAGTTTTTCTAGTATTGTCTTGTTCTTTTTCTTAATTGAATTATTTTCATCAGAAAGGAGTTTCCTCTTAATCATGGAGTATTAGCGAGAACTTGTGTCAAAACCAAGGATGTACAAAGTTTATAACAGATATTGTACGTGACACCATCACAGGAGAAGGAAATTCTAAGACTATGCATCTAAAGAGAATTAGTTAGTTATCTGACCCTAGTTAGTTGCAGTTCGACACACGCTTTGACACAAAATTATTGTTTCCTGTGACACTTGAGAGGACTTTGGCAAGGGTTAGTCAGAGGATTTGATCAAAAGAGGCAGCAGATGATGATATTCAGAATAAAAGTTCCGAGAGCAGTTTAGTTCTCCAAGTTCTCCAAGTTCTGTAGATATACTATATCAAATATAGTGCAATGCTTGAGATAAAAGAAAGAAAACTAAATTCGAAAGAACTATATACCAATTTTTATGACTTCTAAAAGTACTGTTCTATCGTCTCGAGTATCTTTCTTTTCTACGTACAGTAACAAGTAACTTTTCGAAATTGTATTTAATACACGGTATTCATGTAAAAAAAGAAAATTTCTAGAATGTATTTCATGGCTCATAAGGTGCATATTACTTTTCTTATGAAACTAAAGTTCTTTTTCACGATCGACTAGTCGCAACTGATAGATTCACTGCCGACGCATTCTTAATATAGGAAGCGAAGTGAATAATCTAGTTTTAAAGCACGATGAAGGCAGAGCTTTGCCCTTGATGTGTAAGGAGGAAGCGGCTGAGAAAAAATTAAGAAAAAAAAAGTGATCATCATGCCGATGTAATTTAAAAAGTTTTAGTCTCCCTTGAAATTGATAAATTGCGCGAAGCAGTTTTTCTTATAGCATGCAATCAACGATAATCTGTCCCTGCGAAAGTAATAAGTTGAAAAGTCCATTTTCCACGTTTCTCACGCCACTTTTTTCGGCCATGGTCCTCCCTTATCATTCGTCGTCTTGGGAGGGAAAAAAATGACTAATTGCCAACTTTTAATTACGTCCTGAGTTTAAATTCCACTCTTAATCGTTTAATGCACTCTATAATAAAATTTTCACATTTTCGGTACAGAAAAAAATACATTTTCTGCTGAATTTGTTTCTGCAATGTAAAAAAAAATTGGTGACACGTAGATTTGTATGAGTTCGGGATTCAATGAATCAAACAGTAATAAAATAATTTCATTGTCGTGAGCTTTTTTAAAACCGATTCATTGAAATTGAATAAGCATTGTAAAATCCCCGGTGATTTATGATGCCAGTTTTGGGTTCCTTGTTCGATAGTCAAATTTTTTTTCCAAGAATTGAAAGCGACGATTGTATGTAACTTCATCGATATGCAGATATAATTCATTCCGATGCGAGTGGTGAGGAAGTAGGGCAGGGTAGCTGTACTTATTCACGTATTTTATCCTATTTTATCCAGATGATTGCCTAATGCATGGTATAGCGCGTTTCATGGATAAGGGGTCGAAGACGGTCGGGGTATTAACGTCATCCCTTTCCGAAGATTGATGGAGCTATCCTGACAGGACCACCCTTCATTCCTCGTGGTGCTCCACCCACATCCTATTCCATCGTCAGGCTGTCCTAAAAAACCACCCCCGTGGCGAATAAACACTAAAAACCTTCGGTCCATTCCATAAATGGTTATATAGGCACTAGAAAGAACTAATATCTATCAAGGTTCTTCTCGGTTAGAGAAGAAAAATCAGAAGACCGGAAATGAGACTACGAAAAGAAAAAAAAACTCTGACTTTGTGACAGCTAATTTCCCGGGTAATCACGTTTCATAAACTGCACATTTAACATCAGAAGCCTAATTTTCCTCTGTATAGAATTCGAATCACCTGCTTTTCAATAAATCATATAAAAATACTTTTAACTTTTTATCGAAAACCAATAAATATTTAAAAACTACTAATTTTATGCTCATTAGGAGCACAACTTTTTGATGGATGATTAATAGATCCAACTTGCGGACTTAAAAGTTTTTGACTCTCAAACTGAAGTGTGCTATCAATTTATAGTGAATTTAAAAATTCCGTAATTGATCTTCTTTAACGATAAAAACGTACTTGATTTTTAACGATTTCTTTTACATTTTCGAATGCAGTGTTGCCAAATCAGATGCATTCTCTTATTACTCGCTTTTAAAGATAAGTGACGTCATTGGTGATAATATATAATTAATAATTAATATATAATATATAATTCAAGATTATCCTCATTTTATCTAAGTTTTTTTGCTCCTTGAAAGACATTTTAAGATATGTCCTGCAGCGTGGACTTCGATTCGAGCTATTGAATTGTCGCAGTGCGGTAGTAGTATAGGCAGAGGTTTAGTCAGACAGGGTAACTGAGACTCGGATTGCAATACTGTTGTGTGAAATACGAGAAGGCCTGAAGTGGTTGGTGTTGGCTAGCTTGTCCGGTCCTCTTTATTTTACCCCCCTGTCATCGATCCTTGCTGTATTTATAAATTTTCCGACTAATGTTTCTGATTTTTCAAGTCCCATTAACAGAGTATACATTTCACTCTACTTTTTTGTTTTCACATCCTTAGTAATAATATATTATTAATAATAATATATTAACTTTAGTTTAAAAGTAAGCAATTTACGAGTTATCCATTTATCACGTAACACTATTTTTAACTATTTTTTTACGCTCCCTCCCTTATAACGCTACTAATATCATTTTTACTAACATCACTTTTGAGTGTGCACCAAATTTCAAGGAATTTTATAGGGTTTTAGAGAATTGCGAAGGTTTCAAAGCTTTTAAAAGCTATTAAAGTTTTTAAACTAAAAGCTTTACGATCCAATGATACATTGAGGACTTCTTACGATAAAAGTGCACTATTCCGATTTGCTTAATTTCACATATTTAATATCTAACAATGTATATATTGTTATGAGAAACTTTCATTGCTGAGTCTCTAACTCAATTATTATCTACTGAAGGGAGCTTTGAAACTTAACAATTCTTATGTCGCCGTCAATATAATATCCGCAAGTTAAAGTCTGCTCCTCGACACTGAAGTACCGCGAAAGTATGGAAGTAAGGAAGGCAGGCAAGCAGACGGGACAGGAATTTATCATTTTGTAGCTTCGAGTGCTGTAGCAGCGACATGGCTGAAATTGCAGTATTTGGAAGTCGAGTGGAGCTCGAGAGAAGAGGAGTGGAGTGGAGATTGGAGGATAGTAAGACTGAAGAGAAAGATAGGAGAGAGAATGTCTGAAAGAGTAAGGAATGGCGACAATACCATCTTGAAAAGGAGCTGGACAGACAGCGGCCACGAAGATGATACACACGTCACCAGAAAATACAATTTCAAAAGGAAAAATTCCCCCTGGAACTAGTGCAGTTCCAATGATGAGGAATAAAGTTTTAATTTTTTATTTGCATCAAATTTATGCAAAAAAAATATATATGTCCACTTTCCACTCTCGTAGGTAAAATTCTTTTAATTCAAGCTTTCCCGTATGTTAACAAAAATAAAGAAAGAGAAGTCGCAAACTAAACTGTCTGACAAAAGCCGGATCTTTTCCACTGCGGCAGTGCGATAGCATTCAAGTTTTTAAAATATAAAATATTGTATTGTATTTTAAAAACAATTCAATTCACATGCTTTATAATTCTGCCACGATTTTTCGCAAGAAAGAAAGTGACATGAAACAAGCTGAAATTTATTATTTCGGAATTCAAAAGTTAAATTAAAGAGTGAAATAAGCGAATCTATTTTATAAGAACTAGAGCGTGTACAGATTTGAATAGGTAGTAAAATCGGTGCTATCTCGACTGTGGTAATAAGAGCATTCACATTCTTTTACGAACACATATGAACTAGGCTTTTATTCATAGGGTGCTTACTCAGGAAATAACGGTTCAAGCAAACATTGCAAATGGGTTAATAGGGTCCCTGAAAACGAGAGTCTGCAAGGCTCTTCACACCTACACTGCGGTACAAAATGCTCTCTCCTCAACCCCTTGTACCCCTCTATCAGCACACTCATACCCTTTGTTCATTTCTCTCTCTCTCTCTCTGTCTCCTTCTCTTTTCGACCCTATGAGACTATCGCTTCACAGACTCGAGTTGCGAATTCTCTGTTCTCTGTTTGTTCGAAACTTGTGACCTTCGCGTCAGCAGCCATAGCTTAACTCCGACTCATCTCCAGATTCTCCTAAACATGATAGGAAACGCTTCCATAAACATACAGAAGTATATATGTAGTTCTCTGATCTTAACATAGGAAAAGCAGTCACTTAGAATTTATGTGACTATTCAATGACTGCTGAACACAGAGAAAAGTTTTGTAAAGTTAGACTTTCATGAAACTGTAAAAGAAACTCAATTAGTGTTAAAGAAGACGAGATCGAGATTTGCTAACACGAAAATCAACACCATCCAAAAAACTGTTTCCAAGACTTCCAAGTTTTGTCTCAGAGGCAATAAAGCCCTTGTGTTCTACATTTTGAGCAACGGAGGTTTAAGTATATTTTAATTGACTTTCTCTTGTATCCAAGATTGAGACACAAAGCCTCTGAGTTTATAAGCGACTATTTTTTTCCGTGAATCAATTAAATCCTCGAGTAAACTCCAAGTTGGAAGAAAGAAGGAAGGAGCTTGAGGATATAGAGTTCAACGGATGTAGGAGAATGAGAACGCAAAGGAAGAGAGAAAGATCCTCCAGAGTAGTTCTTGCTTTCGAAAACATCCGAGTTTGACTACACTCCTTTCCGGAAATTTCTAGAACTCTCTCGGATTTCGTTCCGACCTAAAGAAGGAATAAGATGCTTTTGTATCTTTGTATCTTACTGGGTCTTTCTATGAGACGTGTTATTGAAATAATATTTTCAAAGTAAAGAGAAGATTCGTTCCAGAGTGATTTTTATACATTTAACATTGTCATACGAAGGATTATTACATTCTGTCAGAGAATTTCAGAATTTTTTTGTTTATGAAGAACATAAGTTCCATAATATATAGAATCGTTCCTTACGTCAATATAAAGCTTTTCCTATTGTGAACCTACTGATAACAAGCAGAGCACAAACAACAATAAAAAACTTGTATATTATAAACTATCAATAATGTTGTGATCACCTTGAAAAAAGAATCATCCTCAGAATCCTAAAATAATAAATGACGTCAAGAAAATGCACTTATAATAATGCATACTGCCATCAAGAATATGAAATATATCACTGACTATCCAGTTGTCATGATCGCTGCTCTGCACAACTTTACCCATTATTGAAGCCAATCAAGTAGTGTATAAGACTAGACATTAATTTGTCGCCCGAAGGATCGCAAAGGCAGAAGTTCGCTGATGAAAGCAGTATGTTTTGCAAGACTGAAAATTCGCGGGATGTATGTATCAACGTCGTCTTGAGCTTCTCGTGCGAAGAGATGACAGCAAACGAGAAATTCGCGGCTTATCCGCCATCCAGGGTCGTCTGTTGATTCCAAGTACTTTAGTACTTGGTACGAATAATGTCGCAAATTCAGCGACGAAGGGCATCCTGTGGGATGAAGAGGATGTAGGATGTTGAGGATGGAAGACTCGGGTAGAGAAGAAGGAGAATGAATAGAGGAGGCAGCAGGGTCTAGGATATTCCGTAAACTCGTCACTCAACAAACTCTATGTTAGTGTCGCCAGTAGAAACGAGATCCTCGTCGCTTCTGTAACTTTAGAGGAACTCTGATTGCTATATGCCACTGGGTATACTTGTATTTACCCCTGAGTCCGCTGTCTCAATCTATCTCAAGCTGCATTCTGGTATTAATCCGTTTACAAAAGACCGCTAGATGTAAACTTGATGGGATCGTGTTTATTAAATTCTCACTATGTTCAAAAGTAAATTTATCGTATGATGACATCTTCCGCGTTCTAATTCCATTCAAAGTTGTCTTTAACATTCATTGTAAGGGCATGAATAGTTAGAGAATTTTTCCAAATGTTTATGAAATACTGCAGTTAAACATGTTACGTGAGCTGACGAATCAGCTTTATCTAATATCTGTTTTTCTGATACCAAAAAACTCAAGGGAAACCGGATTAAACTGAAAAAATTTCCTTTTTAGAGCTCGTTTGTTCTTTTTTTAAGATCTGAAACCGGAAAAAAACGTGTCCATTCAGAAAGATTAATAGTCCCGTCCAAGTCGGTGTCGCAAAACGCATCCGTTTTTTCTTAATTCGACACTAGCGAAATGAATCCATGGGGGATGATGTTGAAAAAAGTGGAAAAGAAAGTATGTGAAGGAGAGAGGGATGAACGAAAGAGATCCCGGAAGAGTCGTTGTTCCCGAGACCCTTAACGCCTGGTGCTTTCTCCTGTCATTATTATACTCGTCCACGGGGGATAAACCGGCGCTACCAAAGTTAGGCGCGTAAATTGGCTTAAGGGATTTCGCGAGGGGTGAGCTTAATAGTCAACGTCGTACTCGTTATGGAGGAATAGTCTTCTTTGCCACTCGCAAAAGAGCTTTGCGGCAGGCAAAAGTGAGGCACGCTTTTATACCTGCCAAACGAGTTATTGTATACTAGTACTGGAAAAGACGTGAGCAAAAGTTATGACGGTTTTGATCATAAATCCTAAATGAAATTGATCAATCTGGGAACATACTTTCAAAAGCTCTTTTGATTTTCTCCAAGGATAGAAACTTAAGGGAGGGACTGGTGAGTTTGATATATAGCATAAATGCTAACTCATAGGCCTCGCTCGAAATTGTGAGTATCACATGTCCTTAAATCGATCAATTTATTCAAGGACATAAAATGTAATGTATTTATGGCGTGCAAAAAACTAATAAGATTATTTCTTCTTCGTTTTGCATTTTAAACTTTTACGACTGCCATGTGATATTAATTAAGGTGTCGAGGGAATTGTGATGTACTATGTATAAGGGAAGTTGCGGATGAGAGGGATATATAGCAAATGGCTTAAATCATTAAGGGTTGTTTATAACCACAAGGCCACTCTAGTACAAGCGGTTTCAACAGACGTGTTCATTTCATCGTAATATAATTTAACCCAGTCTAAACTGACGATATCCCGCGCTATTCTATACTGTACAATGTACCACAGAATACAGATATTCTCTAAAGTGATTGTACATTTTCTAGAGATGCGATTTGTCCGATTTGATCTATATACGCACGTAAATATCTGATATATGCCTCCATAGAATACGAAATGAATGTTTTTTACATACATACATATTATAAATTATCTTTTACTCACTGAATCCTTGAAAGTAACTGTTTGCTAGCTGAACATACCTGAAATAAAAAGAGAAAACTTTTAGTTTGCGAAATATATTAAAAAACAAGTGCAAAACGTATCTCCGAAATGAATATTTGATTGCTCAGTAAAGTAAATGAACATGCACTATTTATAAATACGAAATTCTGTTTAAAATTTAATGTTTACAAAATAACAAGTTTATAGAACATTTAGGTATGCATAAAGAAACTTTATTGATTATCAATAAACTGGTCGACAGTAAAGTTTGACAAAATATGATTGAAAAGTTCTGAACGTTCAAAAATGAATGATGAAAACAAATTTCTTTTTGGGGAAGGGGAAAATAGATTGTGGAGACATAAAAACACATTATATAGAAAAAAATCCCAAAATTTTGAATCCTATAATCAGCAACCACGACCGCCGCCTAAATTCCCTTAAAGTTTCACTAATTCTTTTTAAATTCCTCAAAATCATTTGAAATTCTTTAAATTCCAGGAAAAACTTTTAAATCTCTTTAAATTCCTTTAACATTCGCTGAAATTTCTTGAAATTCCTAGAAATATCTTTAAATTTTGCTTATATTCGTGTTCAACATGAAAACACGAATGAAATCAGTTTGTTTTAAAAAAATTTAAGCTTTTCAACCCTCTCTGCAATTTAATCAAAAATGTCCTTCATCCAAATCAGTTTTGTTAACATTAAGGGCGTTGGATTCATGTCCTAACTTCGCCGGAATTCAATTTCCATATTTTACTCAACAGATATTAAAAATAAATATTTTTTCGCTCTGTAGGGTACAATCAATACAAAAATTCCTTGATTTGAACCTTTAGAACTTTTCAGTCACTGCGTACGTGTTAAAATCTGGTTCCAACACCTTCAAAGCCAGAGAAATACTTTTAGGCTGTTTCAAATAAGATCTAAGAAATCTTCCAACTGATCAACACATCGCTGACTTAATACTTTGCCCAAATCAAAGGATTCACCTCTTTGCGAATTCAAAGGGTGTGTGTCAGATTCGCCAAAATATCTGATATTATGGAAAGGCGGTTATACGTGGAGGTCAAGTATAATCGAATAGGCCACTCGGGAACTTCGCAACGCGTGCACTCGAGTGCGGGCCACGTGCTGGGTGTGATTCGTAGGACAGAAATGTTGGCACACTGCAGGGGAATGTGAGTGCGAATAAGAGAGGAGAAATCGAGATGAAGGAAGCTAGAGCAAGAGAGCAAGAGAGAAAGGGAGAGAAAGAGACAGAGGGAGAGAAACCGCGTCGCGACGCACAGCGTCGCACCAAACTGGCAACACACCACACCCTCGGAAGCTCTGGATCGATAGGCAACCCTCTTCGATGCTCGAAAAGCGAGTAAGAGAGACGGAGAATTTGAGTAACAGATAGAGAAGGGGGTGTATAGGGATAATATAAGAGGAGAAGGATGGGAGAGACAAATTGCCCGAGATCTCATCGTGCTGCTGTTGCTACTGCTGATTCTTTGCTGAACTAGAGAGAACCACTATGGGTGTAGATTTTTAAATTTTGCTTAAATAGTCTGTTAAAGAGGAATAAAAATTGATGACGAGGAGAAGAACAGAAGTGAATATTAGAAAGGGAGGAAGACAAGGATGTGATATGTCCTTTTTAGAATGGAATTAGTCGTTAGACACAGAGTTACAAAAAGATTAAACATAATACGCAAATATTAGAAAATTTGGCTAGAAAGAAAACAAATGACCTCCAATCTGAGTCAATAAAATTTCAATTAATTTAAATTGGTTTAAAGTTTTCTTTAACGACAAAAATATAAACTTTATCATAAATATGTATTTCAAAACATTGATTGTTAAACATTTCAATGTATATATTACGAGGTTTGGAAACTCGATGCAATAATTGCAAGAGCATTTGTCGCGGTAATTGAATACCTCTGTTTGATTATTCATATGAAACCGTCTATGCGCAAACTAATTTCAGGTATATCGAGAGCTAAGGTTACATAAGGCAAGTGTAGTTTCCTCATTATATAGTGGTATAAAAAGTGATGCGAAAAGGAGTTTATCAAAACGTGAAGCAGAAGAAGTTCTGTTTCAGAGTTGATAGAAGTTCAAAACTAGGCTAAATAAAAGAAATAGAGAACAATATAAAAGGAAAATACAATTGAAGAAGGGAATTGGAGAACATAAAACAATTGTTGAACTCCCACCCGTTAAGAAACTGCACGTGTTTGAGTATTGGCTCTTTGGGGCCAAGCATTAGGAGGAATAAGTCCCTCGAGATAAATCTCTAAGCTTTCAGACAAGCTTCTTGCATCAAGTTTCCATTTCCTTTCCATTTTTCATGAAAAGCTTTACCAGAGAAATCAAAAGTTTTAAAAAAGGATTTAAGAAGTGTTTAAAACAGGAAATGTGTTGTTAAATCTAAAATTGAAATAAACAGTATTCAACTAATATTAATATATATATATATATAAGTTTAAGTCTTACACTAAAATATCGTTTTTGTCTGTTTTCAGATCTCTACAACCAACAGAGCAGAAATTAAGATCCTCTCAGTCAAAAAACCACTGGGATTCGGCAAAAAGGGAAGAAGTTTTGGGGTAAGTTTAATCCCTTCACAAATCCTTTCTCCGATTTAATTGCTTTATTCTGACGCACTATACTTGTAGGGAACTGTTCTTAGATAATAAACTGAATATTTATTTCATGCCTTATTCGATCTCTAAACGTAATTCTCGAGCTTTTGTCTTAATACGAAAAACAAACTCTTGTAACCAGAAGAAGAATAATAAGACTTTCAACATGAAATTTATTTAATTCACAAAAATATGTCCACCAGACCTGAATTCAGGTTGATTGATTACCTTGAACTTTTTTTTATTTAATTAGAGTTTTTACGGGGACAAAGCTCAGAAACCTAATGACCAATAGGCAATCAGAGACTCGTCAAGGATTCACCAGGTTTGGTGATTGGTCATTTGAGGGATCGTGATTCAGAGGGCAATTTGGGAAAATTTTTATCGAAGGCGGAAGTGATCCGTGACACTCCACTCCACTCCAGGACATTAAGTTCGATTGGCGTGACAAAATGGTACAACAGGCAGAGGGATCGAAAATTTAGGGGTAAACGTGGAGAGAGTGACACTGGTGAGGTGAAACTCGAGAGGGTAGTTCGAATGTTGCGTGTGATGGATTGCCGGGCAAACGAGATCTAACCATATACGAAATTGATCAGTGAGGTAAAATCATCTGATCCTTGTTTTCCCCAATCCCTCCCCTTCACTTTTTTGTCCCTACACTTAATTTTCACCTCATAAAAATTTCTCGACTCCACTTTTCCTTTCAAAACGTCATTCACCTTCCAGGGAGAGAGCAAAGGGGTTCACAGTAAAACTCGACACAGTATAATTTAAATATTTTTCGACAAATTATAATGAAGTAATTGAGAACTTAAGAATTGCTAAGGCACTCATTAAATCTTACAAAGAGCTTTTTATTGTGTTGAAAAAGTTTGACTCTTGCCTGAAAGTTTCTCGTGAAGCGATCCGAGAAATTAAGCAATTTCCGTCGTTGTGTATTAAGATCTCTTCAGCTCTATAAAAGAGTCTCTCAGAGAGCGTGTAAGAGAAAACAGTGAAAGAAGTAAGTTTTCTCCTCGCCTCAGCTTAAATAAAGTATATGAGAACGTAATCGAGCTAAGAAACTTCAACAAGCTGTTAAGTAATATTTTCTGAAACATTTTTTCGGAAACGATTTCTGATGAAAAAAAATATTTGGCAATATCGCACAAGATTTAAGTATTGACTTTTCATGAAATTGAACCAAATCGAAATTTGAGCAACGTTCGAAGGAGAAAATAAGATTTTCCCGGTATGTTTGTCGAGAAGCGATAAAAGTCTTCAAAAGTTATAGCAGGTGTAAAGTTTGTAAGCTTTAGAAGAAGATGGCAGGTCTTACACTCATTCTTTATGGGCTTCGAAGGAGGAAAAGAGAGGGTGCCTATGTAAGAATGAAATTGAGGAACAGCCGAGGGTAAAAAGGTGAGGAAGAGAAGATTGACGAGAGAGGAGAGGGACTCCTTAGAGCAGTAAATACTTATCAATACCAAGCAGAATTCCATCGACCCAACCCTTCCCAACGGCCTCGTAACATGAAATCGACTCAAAGAAATATCTACGCCAGGGAATTCTATGTAGCTCAACATCACTTCATAATTGACATTCCCCTTCTAAGTCTATGCTTTCGTCGTCGTAATCTTGAACTACCCTTAAACATGAATTTCCTTGCACTAGAATTATTTCCTTGAAATTGAATTCACATGTGTTGACAAAATATTCAAAATAGTCCCTGAAATAGTATCAAAAGTAAAATATACTTGGAAAATGTCATTATTATTAATGAATTTACCCCAGTAACTAAAATTTGTTAAATACAGGGATAAAATGTTAGTCTCCAATTTATTAGCATCAAACGCTATGGTAGTCAATAATTCACTTAAGCAATGGATTTTCTCATCAAATGCAGCTGGTACAGAGAAATTACCTCCCTGGATAGAATTTCTCCTGGCAGCAAAACTCAGGGCACTTAACTTGCTAGTAATTGACATATTCTAGAGGTAATCGATCGACATCGTCCTGATGATAGAATATTGACGATATCATTTACGGCACCAGTTGTGTTTAAGGTCAACATGAAACGCTAGAATCTGAACATTTGTGAATCATCGTGGGGGATTCTGAATCGTCTTACATGCACAACTAACCAAGCTTAATGGCGGTAATTTAAACAACGACGAGGAAACGAGATCTGATTGCCGAGCGCAGTCGGGATTCTGCTCGCAAGAAGCCATGGACGAGCAATCTTTTGAAGGAAGTCAGACTGGCAAAGAATAGAATAATGATGAGAACAGGAGAACGAGAGGAAGTCGATAAATGCATTGATGAATAAGTCAATAATGGTAATAATGGGGAATATTGTAAATTAGATAGAAGCGGACTAATTATAACAAATAAAAATGATAACAAATAGAATCTACATGCTAATATCTATGACATACTTATTGCCACTGGATTAAACCCATAAAAGTAATTTTCTTATTTCTTCTGGTTTAACTACCGTAACGCTTTCGCCATCTTTAATTACAACCACTTAAGTTGCTATAGTGGAATCCTCCACCATCTCTCCCTCCCTTAGGTACACAACTTAACTATATCATTATCGAAAAAGACACTCTTTTCCAAATAAAACCTCTATTACTTTCTCTAAACAAATAGTATTTTTCAATTAAATTTGTGTATCCTTTAATTAATTGTCTTAGAAAAAATTTACTCTGATCTTTCAAATTTTCTATCGCTGCAGTTTGTTAACAGATTATACAAATAGTTTCTTTATTCTTCACCAAAAAAATCTCATTTATCAGTTAAGGTTTCTCTTACAGATACCCTTATTTGTCCAAGACAGTTAAAAAAAAGAATTTAATTTTCGAAACGAATTGTAAGGGCTCTTTACATTAACGGAAAGAAAGAAAGCACCTGAAGAATACTTTTTAAAGCGAGTTTGAATCGAAAGCGATTTATTTGAAGAAACCTTCAAATGCCTTAGAGCTAATTTCGAGAAATAACGACTGTTGCCTTTTATTGCGAGAGACCCGAGTGTTGTGAAGGAGCGACTCGAGAAGGGGGATAAAAGTGATTTTGAAGGGTTGAAGCTAATTGCCAGCGTCCTTGGGTTTACCTCAAAAAAGCCTCCGATTACGCGGGGCCATTATTCTTCTTCAACATTCCCAACTCTTCTCTCGCCCTTTTCGAGGGTGAATCTGAAAAAAGGATGAGGCTTCATTTTTTTAAGCGAGCTTTAACAAGCACCGGTCTCCTTATTATAGACTTACTCGCTCCGTTTTGTAGAAATGCAAAAAGAGAGGAAGAGAATACTCAATCACGCTAACAAGTTTATTCTTCAATTATCTCTAATTATTTCGAATTAGTCATCTCTTATGGTAAACGGTTTAGGCGATGATCTACTTTATCGACGGTCGGCATGATCTATCATACTTGAAAAATATTTTTGAAAATTTGAGAAGGAGATTTCTTTCTTATTCTTTGCTTTAGCAAAGGAAAAAGCAGTTCGAGAGTATAAACGTGATTGGATCGGAACTCGAAAAGGAGATAGCGGAACAGTAGAAGGCCAACGATTATGGGGTTGCCTATAGCAGTAAAGCGTATACGATTTGATGGGAACCAATACATTTGAGCTTATCACCTTATCGCGAATGGGTATGCCCAGCTAGCTGTCTCCCACCTCGGCCTAACCGCCATAAAATACAGAATGAACCCTCTCTCCTTCCAACCCCACAAATCGACCAATCGACGAGCTACCCCACACGGTTCTCACCCCTTCCCACCATTCCACTCTCTGGTGACACAAAATCGCACACTGTTCAAATTTAATGGTACTTAAGCACTTTACATGTATAAAATAAAATTTCATTGACAGTACATTTATCAGAGGACTAAAACTATAAATATCCGTTTTTTTATTAATTTCTTGCCCAGAGAAATAGATTAGTTAAAATCTGGTTTGACCGTTACTTGAAAGTGGCAGTTAAAAGGATTTTAAAGCAGTTGAATTGCACAGTTTATAGCATCTTCGATTCTACTTTGTAAAAATTTTATGGCTCAAGATTACATTTTATTGAAAGGTGATTAAAAATGTAGTACCTGATCAATAAAGGAAAAGGTTTAAAACTCGGGTTTAAAGTAATTGGAAGGGGGATTCATTTCATTTGAAGGAATAATATTTGCAGTTTACATGCGATATATTAGAATTGTTTAGCATTGCACGATCTACAATTAAATAATTTAAATCGTACAAGTGAAAGAAATTGCCATATTTTTTCCCGATCGTCTGATCGGGCCCAGACCAGTTTTCTCGGGGATTATTATACCGTGATATTTTGTATTTATTTACGGATATGTGAGGGCGTTATCATTAAACAGAAATATACTCACAATTCTCCAAAAATAAACACATGTGGTAAACAATCGCATCTGTTTGTAGACATTCGTTCTCTTTTGTAAATTCCCATACACGAAACCACACATATAATATTTAACAGTTAAATATTTAACATACGTGTATTGTGAATGCATATGCATGAATAATATACATACATAGTATGTCTGTGTAAAGGTGTTTGCAAAGGTAAAGGATTGAAACTTAACGCGCATTTAAGAAATTCAGATAAAGGCACAAAATATCATCATTAACTCGAGAGGCTGACGAAAACGATAAAGAGAACGAGGGAGAAAACAAACTGATAATTTACCCACCGCAACGAGTATAAATATTTAACCTGGTTATACTACTTTAAATAAAACGTGTTAAATTTACCACTCGTCGCTCGCAAAATTCTATAACGTTGATTGCGGCCGGTCATGTTCTAGAATCTGCATTTAAATTCAATGAGATTATCAAGCATAATTTAAAATGTACATAAAATAGTAATTCATGATATAAAAGAAATTACTCAACTAATCAAGTGCTACCACCTTTTTCTGGTAAACAACCTTGTCTAATTTCAGAAATCTTCATAAGTTTCATAAAATTTTTTAAAATCCCTTTATTATCCTTCAAAATCTACTCAAAAGTTTCAACTTGAAGGTAATTTAAGTGATAAAAACTTTCATGATCATGAGCATGAAAAATCTACCAAGACCTGGAAAATGAGGTGAATTCTCAAAAAAATCTAAGGGAAAATACATTTACTAATCCATAGGGGTTCTCTGCCGAATAAGGTTTGAGTTCCATGAAGCAGAAAACATATATTTGTCCACCCTGGAAGGTTTTGAATGGATCTCGACTCGTTTTTTCAGAGGAAAAATGTCGAGGGTCGCGCCATTTCATGCGATTGACAAGGTGTTGAGTATCAGTATAGTTATGGTGTTTACATGCCCATGGGGACAGCCATGATATTATGACTTGAAAGCTCTCCCTGCTTTTTACCTGTCTCGTTCACAGAAGCCATATAGCCTTGAGACACCTTTAGTCTTCACCCTCTTCTTTATCGTGCTTACATATTGCTACATATTGGAAAAATAACCTAGGCTTTCTCCCCTGTACCGATCGTTCGTTTTTTCTCTATTTTCTGCGTATTATTTTTATGTGCATCACGATATGAGAAGATTGTTTTAAAACAAAAATCTGTCTTGTGAGAAAGGGGAAGAATCGAATCAAACGGAATCTCGTAAATTGAGAAACTGCGTTGACACGAGAAGATGCATCTTCTACAATATCCCACATTTTTCTTTGCACCCTTGAGATGGGGGTTGGAGGAAAAGTGAAGATTTTGTGGAAAGTAGTCAGAGCTACGAGATTCGTTTTTACATGAAGTTGACATGACTGTCGAGAGCAAGAAGGTCTTAGGGGAAAGCACCCAAGTGCTAGGAAAATTTATCCAAGAAAAGTTTGCTCAAACTTTTCCAAATTTATCAGCTTCCTACTGACAGGAAGTCAAATCTTTTTACTGAATACTGAAAGTGGTTAAATGCTTCTCATTTTCTTTCCTTTATTTAGAACGAATCCCTTAGAAAGACAATAAGTACATATAATCATTGTTTTCTTTTTTAGTGCGTACTAACTGAAGATTAATTGAAATTGAAATAGGATTACAGCAAATAAACTACTTGTAAGAGAGAAAAAGGAAATGAAAATCGCAGTTTAACTTGTAATTGGTATAAATTGAAGAAGAAAGCAATTGGAGCAGAAAAACAAGTCACTCTTTTGTCCTTCTCTCGGGAATTCACGTTTAAAATAATACTTCTCTCAACCCTCGTAAATTGACAAAGTAGCATCGAAAACTTGGAAAAAATTATGAAAATAAAGTAGGTTTTATAAGAGTTGGGTCATAAATGTAAAAAAATAAGTCAATTCTGTCGCCACTGGTATACAAAAATCTTCTAAAGATTTTTATATTTTGCAGGTAACTTTAAATTATGATAGCCTTTCAAATTACCAGAAATCTAATCAGAAATATTGAAACATAAGCAGCAATCCAATCTAGAAATCTTTCCAATATTAATATCTCTAATTTTATTATGAAAGCATTCCTAAATGGATGGCTCAAACTTTTGCATATTCTAATTTTATTAAGATTGAAGATTTATTGAGATTTATCTCCAAAGCCCGCCTCTCGTTAGTCGAAGTCAGAGCACCCCTACTAATTTAAATTGAAATTTTAAAAGTGATATTAAGACTCGTGAACTTCTACTGCTGAATTCATAAAAATTATAACTAATTCTTTCGAGAAAGTAAATTATCTCAAAAGTTTACTCCCTCAATAAATTTTTTACAACATCTTTACACTAGGTAAAGGGTTTGTATTCCGACTTCTTGAATTATGTATAATACAACTCAAAAAATTATCTAAGGGAGTAACAAGAGCCATAACATTTATAAACGACGCAATAGCGCTTAACTCGAGACAAATGGACTTGGCCAAAATGGAAACGAGGATTTCTCAAGAGCATTGTTAGAAACATATAGCTGCTGGTATCCAGAATTTCTGTTGCCTGGTACATTTCGCAGTTGCGGCTTTTCCTAGAAATTGCGACAGTTCTGTGCGTCTTGCCTCTTTGTCGACCGCATACAGTTAGATTGCAACTCTATGTACATGTACGTGTACACGCACGTCCGTTCACGTACGTCAAACGTTTACCGTATTTCTGAAAACCTCAGGGAAATCTCACTCGCGTCACAGGACACGAGAGTGCCATTTATCCTTCCGGTTCGCAACTCTCAACTCTCGACAATTCTCAGGCCAATCGACCCCCTTCCTAGCATGGAAAATAGAATGGAACTTGGTTGCGGTTTCTGAAAAATCACCATCCTTTTATTCGACGTGATCCCGATACCAGATCAACAGAATTTTTCCTCGAAATTGAAAAACTTGGCCTTATCTCGGAATAAGATCCTATATAAAGTGTGGACGTCTGCCAGAAAAGAGCCTTAAATGCATACATATCTACAAAACCTTATTATTTTGAATACAACTTTCTTATAATCACAAGGCAGTCAATCATGAAACTTTCCCATTTTCTCAGTGTTCTTGAAATTCCTTGAAATCACTTGCAATCTATGCCGTTTAAAATGCACTGCAAGATTTTAGGAACAATGAGTCATCTTCTCCTTTGGATGAAAGTTCTAAATGATACTTAACGATGCAAAAATTTTTATGGAGAGATGATAAGAGAAGGAGAAAAGGTGATAAGTATCCTACATTGAGTCTTGGAGGAAATATTAGTAACAACAAAGAGCTAAAAGTCGACCACTTATTAGTATTACACAGAAAAAGAGAAACAATAAAAAGAGCAACAAGAACAAAGCTGGGATGGAGTTGGAGATGGTAAAAGACCAAAAAATAAAGAAAAAATGAGAAAGGCACTAAGCTGAAGTCTTGCGACTATAACATACAACCGTGGTCTTGCGATTTTTTTTTAATGGCTTTGCACAACGAAAAGTCTCGTCGAAAGTCGTGACTCTGCATCTTTACATTATCCCCCGTCTCCATCTTTCCCTCCTCCCATCCTTCAGTTTTCCCAGGTTTCTACCCATCATCTCCTTTTCTCCTGGTACGACGAGTTCACATTATTTTCCATTTTCTTGCGCGCATCCCCCAGTCGAATGAAGGATTTTCTAGAAAGAAGATTCCGGACATGATCCTCCCATGTTAACGTGTAAGACTAGACAATTTTCTAGTCTTACGAGAACTGCTCTAATTTTACTCAAAGCCTCACTCTGATGCGAAGGAAACTAAGTTGGATCACTCCAAATTAAATTATCAAGCTCAAGAAAAAGTTTCGTATCTTTTATGGACACTTACAAAGTTCAGGAGAGAAAATTACTTCATAAAAGTATGGACAGACAATTATTTTTTAGCTGGTCTGTTTAAGCTTTTACTAATTCCTTTTATAAAAATAAAGACTTATTTCTATAAAGGTCGCAACACTGCTCCAAACTAACATGTTAACCTTTGAACTCTCTAAAAAAAAAGACAAGATAGCCGCTCCTTTAGTGGCTCTTGAGTAATTCCTTTTCTCCAATCAAAACGGAACTAATAATTTTCCTCAAGTACCTCCTCTTTTCCAGAACGTAAAAGCGGCGAGTTCTGAATTTATTGGATATTTAACGACTCCAATACAAATCGATTCAATTCGAGTCGCGATACGATATACGTTATAAACGAGGGAAGTGTAATATGGAGTCGTTGCACATCGTAGACATTCTTCGGCTCGTTTCGTTTCAACAGTCGTTTCGCATAGACTGCACAGATTTCCTCGATACACTGCCATTTTCCCTGCTGCGTGACTCTTTAAGTCCTCCATCCGTTGATGGTACTCTTGTTTCCTGTCTCACCCCATCGCCCGACACTGACGTCGCATCGTCGACATGACAGAAGCAAAGTGGTAGCATAAAATGGGAAAAAACGAAGAGAGACAAAAGGGAAGAGGGTACGTGTACGGGACACGGCATGAGACTTACGTAGTCACGGATGTGAATGTGCATATTCGCCCCATAAAGCCCAGGCAAGCTTAATTTATCGTCCCTTGTCGTTTCAGCTTTTTGCACCTAGTCGCTCGCACTCTGTGAATTTCTGAATTGTCGCTATGCTTGATGCGACAGTGAGCACAACTTTTTTAAATCTCACCGAATCGCGTGTACCATCATTTCACATTTTTACAAACTTACGATACTTTTTCCACTAAACTCGACTTCCAGAGCACGTCATTAACAATCGTTCATCCTATTTCTGGAATTTTGCCACCATGAGAATGTCAATTCAGCAAATACCGAGAAGAATATACTTTATAGTGAAGTCAGTTATCACAGAATCTCTATTCATCTAATAAACATGTCAAAAGAACTAGCTTCGAAAGCAAAGGAGAAACAGTTGTAATCGTAAATTTAATAGACTAATCAAGACAAATAATAGGAACATTCAAAATCATCGTCAGATATACGATTTAATATACACTCTTGGTTTGATGTCTCTGAATGTATTTCAATATCCCAATGATATAACTGGAGAATTGGGTGCAAGAATAATAGGCATGGTAACCACAAAGCAAGCGTTGGTGCCGGAAGCTCAGATGTCAGACTGACATTTCGATATTGATTACGTGTCGAGTGGACATTCAGAACATACTTGAAACATAGATATTATCGGAGTATGAGCAGCAACATTGTAAACATTCCATTTTACAATTAAGCCGTTTTCGAGATATCGTAAATATATACACCAGCACTTTAAAATGAATCCTTAATTATCATTTCTAATCAAAGCATCGCAGAATTTCGTCCAGATTTCTTGAGAACATTAAACAAGTTCTGAAGAACTACAATGGCAAAAATTTTGCAGGATTAAGTCCATAATTAACAGTTTTGAGAAGTCGAGAAAGATCAGCAATACTAGGAGGAAAGGAGTGAGTAATGTTCCAAGTTAAATTGGAACAAGAGCATTCAATTCAACTTAAGAGAAGTCGCATAATTCTCAGAGGAAGTATTTTCAACACACCCCAAGATTGTGACTTTCATTATGTATAGCACTGAAATTTGCCTCGTCTTACAAAACTATTAAGGAGCCGTAAATCTAAAAACTAAGCATAAGCAATTTTTAAGGAAAAACGTTAAATAAACTTGGCATAAAGCTGAAAATTGGATAAACTAAAACTTGGGATCTTCGATGATTATTATTCATCTAGAAAGATGCAACTCTTCCACACCCTATCTTTCTCCCTTTAACTTTCTCAAAGCATCGTTCCTCAGAAGTTCCGTTGTTTTGCCTAAATTACCAACTCCTTCCTGAAAGTCACCCTCTCCTATCGGTCGAAAATTCAACCCACTCTCTTTCACTCTATCTCTAGATCTATCTCTCTTATTTGAGTTCGTATCTCATTTACTCCACCGCAACGAGGGCTGTCCTAACATTTAAATACCAAACTAAACCGAGCCTCGCGACCTCACCGGGTTTAATACCACCAAACTGCCTTATGGACTTTCTCGAGTAGTCGATTTATGCACCTCCGCCTTACATAAGTCGTTACCATTGTGACGCTCTCTCTCTCTCTCTCCCTTTCTCTCTTTTACACTCTTTACCTCTTTCTCTCAATGCACTGTCCGCCAGACCCATATTTCGTCCCTGTCTCCGTTCATACACGATGAACTATCATGCGAGTTTCGAGTTTAACGATACTACCGCATGCTAAAGACCAGACCGTTGGTTATCCGCCATCAATTTACAACAGACGGTCGTTCATCAGGTGTTTGCTATACATGAGAACTTGGAATTTTAGGACCCTTGCTAATACTTCTCGTAAACGTTCACTTATACTTTAGTTGATTATCCCTGTGTACGACCTTTCTGCATATCATTGTGTCCCTTCCCCACAATAGATGCGACCTGAGATGATTTAGATTGAATTAGAAGCTCTCACATTTTGATTATTTTTCTGTTCAAGAATTTGAAAGGAATTTAAATCAGCAATAATCCGGAATTATCCTATAATTTTAATGTCGATATGATAAGAAAATGATTCTCCGTTTAAAAATCTCTAAAAACATAATATGCATCATAAAAGACTTCTGGGATAATAGAAACTGTGTAAGCATCAGCTTTTTATTAAAAATCGCTTGGAAATGAATACTTCCGATTTCTTTATCGTTTCGTTCAGCTGACGTAGTTCGCCATTTGCGAGAGTATGGCGTTTTTTTTTATGATTTTTCACATCCAATAATTCATACCCGTACGATTGTACTAACCGAAGCAGACGGTGGAAACGTGGATCGATGTGATTCCACGTAGAAGAGGATCTAGAAGAGGGTTGCTTTATGACCGAGATGAGTCTACGTGATCGGACTCGATCCAGCCGCGGGCAGGGCGGTTTACCCTTAAAACTTTTTTAGAGACCATTTCGTGTGTAGTTCCTCTCAGCTATCCTCTCTCTCTCTCGCTCTTTTTCTCTCAAACTTTCCCGCTTTTTGTTAGAAAATAGGGATTTGATTTTCGAATCTGACCCAACGGCGTACATCGCGGAATTCGAAAATCCTCGAATTACACTCTAGGTCCTTCTTGTTCTCTCACCAATTCTCTACGGATTAACTACTTTACTATTGTTATTTTCAACCACACACCAGGAGAATTTGAATCGAGCTGCTCGTCAAATTCTCTTTACGTGTATTACTCCCCGAGTTTTGAGATTCGCATTAAAGTAAAAGAAATTAAATTCAAGCTTCAATGCCTCAAAGTTTCAACATTTGGAATGAATAGCAGGCATTACAGAACCTTTTGTCGATAAATAAGTGAAAAGGTGATTTTAGAAAATAAGAATAGGATTAGAGCACCGGTTATCGGCACCGACGTCATTTCATTGGCACCCCCATTTAATTTGCGTGAAACAATAGTGACAACAACTAAATTGCAGTGCCAATAACCACTACTCTCGCCCAGAGTGACAAATTCAAAATAGATGAAAAAAGGTAAATACGTGACGACCCTTCGTGATTGAAATATAATTTCATTTTTCTTTTATGACAGCCCACTTAATGGAAAGTCGGAAACCACAGAAATGAAATAGAGTCGATGGTTTTTACTGCATTTTCTGAAAAAGTGGATAAATGCTTTTTAAACTCTGGTAGGTACCTTCGATGCGTATTTTAAAATGAACGTACAACGCAGTAAATCCAGCGTGTGTATTCATCCGAGGAACTAAGCCGCGAAATGCGTCGCGCACAGAACGATCGATCTATCAGAGATAACCTGTCTCTGCGTATTTCCAGGCATTGTTGGCAAACAATGAAACGGTTACGAGACACGTTAACAGCGTCCATTGTCTCGTCGCCGTGACGGGGCAAAACGCTGCTAACGGACAATGCTTTTATATGTACCTACCGAGTACATGAGACAGAGTTGTTTTCATCTCTCTAGTTGTCTACGTAGTTGTAACCGACTTCCTCTTATTTCTATTCAACCCGTTTCTGTTTCAGTAGGTCTGCTTCCACTTTGCTAAATTGAAATGAACTTGAACTCTTTATCATCAAGCTTCCTCCATTCGACGAACAAACAACAGTAATTCAGTTTCAAGTCAAACTTAACGATTTTCTCCATCTACGTGAAGCATGTAAGTAATTTAAATTCGCTCTGACTTATAAAGCTCAAAGTTCTAACGTTACGATCAATTTCAACATTTTGAAAAAAGAATTCCTAGAAGCACCTCTTGAAATCTATTGATTGAAATACCTGGCAAATTTTAGACCGTAATTTTGTATAGTGATCGCATAATGGTACCAAAATCAATTTGTGTCAAGATAGGTTGGCATGGAAGGTATTAGACAGTCTAAATAAACGGAGACAAGAAGGAAAGGACGAGCGGAAGATGAGTGTATTGAGATTATATCGCTATAACTCGACTACCTTCCGCGTGAAGGATAGCTGTACGTGATGTCCGATAGGGACGAATTCGTATGCAGGTTTCGCAGGGTTGCCTTTCGCTTTAACGAGAATCATATCGGGCACATCAGACACAGCTGGGTGGTAATCACGTTGCCCGTATCGACCAGGGACCAAACATTGCACACAACGTGCGTTTCCGCTTGGAAGAGTAGCTTAAGAAATTCTATTTTCGAGGCAGTGTAAACTCTACAATGTAAATACTGCAAAGAATAGAACGATAATGACGTCCTTTCTGGATTGGAGTGCTCGTTTCCTATTTTACTACTCGAATTGAACCATTGTTATTGTGCTTTGAAGCTTTTACGATACCTTAACTTACAAATAAAAAAGCACCAATTTAATTGGAAACTATAAAGACGTTTTACTTCCCACAATATTCCAATTCATAATAAATGCAACAAATTTACTTTCGATTAAAATTGAAACACGGGAATAAAAACTCGAACCTTTTGAAGAAAAAAATGCAATCTTAATTAATGGATGACTCAAAAATTGAAATAGCTTTCGGAAATCCTAGGATAATGCTTTCCTCGCAAATAAAAGTGGAAAGTTGAGATAATGAGGATAATAACAGAGATTAATGCTTCTCAGTTGAAAGTACATTTCAGAAATTCGATCACTAATCGAGGCACTTTACTCGATTAAGGAAGTCGGGGAAGCGAAATTGAAATTACGTCACACCAAAATATGCGAAGCCGATAATCAATGTATCTAGTGTTTGTTGCACGAAGAAGAAAGGACTTACCTTAAATTATGCTTGTACGTGTTTTTTAATGTTCTCTCGCTCCTAAACATCCTTCTTTGACACGATGGAGAGACTCGTGGATTGGGGACAGCTCCTAAACAAAACATCAAAACTAATTAAAAATTTTGATATAACAATAGACATTACAAGTTTCTTTCATACAGATTTATTTCCAATGCAAATAAATCTGTTTTAAAACTCTTTCTAGTTTAAAATTCAATCAATACAAAAATTCCTTCATTTCAACGTTCAGAACTTAAACGACATGTAATCAACAATTACATTAATAATCGAATTTAATCTGCATGTCCGATATATAAAATGACAATAAACAGATTCGCGGACAATTGAATCAATTAATTGCGCAACCTAGTTATTCATCTCGGCAGGACTTGATTTGATACACAATATCCCATAGAATTCAACGATTAAAATTATTACATAACAACTCGAGGGTCTACTGAATGTATATAATGAATAATTAATTCCGTAAAAATTATATCTCCAGCCATGTATGTTACGCACAAATAACTTGCGTCCATTGATAGTTGACGCAACAATGTATGATGTGTAAAAAGTGCAACATAATCAAACAGACATGATGTATGTTGAACAGGCCATCAGCCTATCAGAAACTTGTCGACTGATTTCAAAAAACTCATCCGTTTGTGCGTACTCGCCAATATATATACATGGATGGATGGTCGTTATTGGGAAACAGTTGGTAGCTGTATGGGGTAGAAAGCGAAATATATTGGTGTCGCTGTTGCGCGAGTTTCGCTGGCCCCGATCTGTCACACAAATCACTCGCTTCAGGTCGTCGCCATGACACCCACCCTTTCCCTTCAACCCTTGTAACCACTGCTTTTGCCATACATTGTCGTGTATCACAAATCGTGCCGCTGTTCTCCCTCGTGTAGCGCCTTTTAAATGCCTGTAACATATTGTTGTTGCAATGAACGACACGTTGTCACTTACAAAATTGCACACATAAACTTCCAAAACTCAGCATCAGCTCTTTAATTAAAAACACGTCTTCAAACTTTAATTCGGCGAGAACCATTTACATTGAGAATATTCAAACGTCATTAAATAAAAGTCAAACATTTGAGTAAACCAAATTTCACATATTTCATTAATTGTTGGACCAAACTGGATATTAATTATATACCGAGTTTAATATTGAAATGGATGATTTCGAAATTAAGTAGTAAAATCCATGTACAGTCAGCCTCGCTGTAAATACTTTGTGTAGAGATGCTGTAAAGTGAATATTAAAATATTTTATTGACACAAATTGCAATATATTATTTCATTATATTCACACAAAACAGTTTATTGATGTTTAGAAATATTTATATGTGCCTTTGTCTGACTGAAATGTGTTTGAACTACTGAAAGAATATTTCTAATGATTCCGAGGGATTTTCAGCTAACTTAAGAGATATTTTCAGACAATAAATTCGAATTAAATGAGGAATCTTGAAGATAGGGTTTTCTCCTGAAAACATGTTACGTAAACAAATAAAAGCAACAGCTTCGCAACATAGCGAGAATTATTGGGCTTCGTCTGCTGTTGACTGTTCCGCCAAACAAGTATAAATAACAGATTCTTCAATAACGAATGAAACCTTTAGAATTTGCTACCATTACGTAACGATTCCTGGAAAGGCTCGTTGACTTTACTTTTTTTTCTATTTCTCAACTCGGTAGGTACTTTAGAACCTAGACGCTGTGAAAAATATGTGTGATAGATTGAAAGGGGGAAAAAACGTATCGATAATAGAGTTTCTTTTCTGCTCGCAGCAAAAGCGTGATATTTCAATCTAAAATGCTTCATTTAAAACTTAGACGCCGCAACGAAAAATACGAAAATTGATCGTACAGAAAAATTTCAAGTTACACCTCAAACTTATACATACCGGAAAAAAGTTTAAAATGCTTGAACGAAAATCTATTAATTTTCCTTAATTGGATGAGATGTTGAGTTTAGAGTCGATTGAAGTCAAAAAATGCAACGAGAGTAAAAGTTATGAAGGCTGCAAAAGCACTAAGGGAATGAAAATTGTGAAAGGAACAAAGAACGATGATGAATCGTAGCGTAATGATGGTAAGAAACCACCAACAGAACGCGATCCTTGAAGGTTCTCACCTAAAAATCTCCTTCAATAAAAACTTGAGAGAACGGGAAAAGTCTGATTTCATTAAGAATTTTGAAGGCTACACTTTACAGTCTTCCAAGAAGCTCATCAGAAGCAAACAAATTTCTCGTAGCAAACTTCGTTAAATCTCTAGCGCTCTCCCTCATTTTATTTTTTAAAACTTCCCATAAACAACAAAATATACATGCAATAGTAACGCGTTACTCGTAAAAATTGGGAGAAGTCGTATTTGAAAAATACAGTTTTTGAAAATGGATGCACAGAGAGATTAGCTTCATTATAAGTCTACGGAATCTTAAAAATACCACCAGTAACTTTTCTGGGATAAGAGGAAGCTCCCGAATAATAAATTCGTTTATTCCGATCCCCTCCTTAATCCATCTGCGCTGTCCGTCGCGTCGTTGAGCTCTCACACTTTTATTCAATTGTGAGCAGAGAGGAATGCTTCCATTTAAGTGAATCTTTTCAATTATAAAATATTTTTCCCCTCCTCTCATCTCAACCACGATTCCTCGCCTATCTGTCTCTTCCGTTCGTTATCTAAAATAGCCTTCTCTTTCTATCTTTACTCCCATCTCTTCCATTCACCATTTTTTCTTTCCTTTTTTATCTTTCTGCCTTCAGTTTCTTTACTGCCTTATCCTCTCGAGCATTCTTTCTCACCCCTGAGGCACGTCAGGCGTCTGCCTACTGAGCGTACCGCAACATTCGCACTTCCGGTTGTAACATTCAAGACAGAAACCCTCCAACCGTATTGTCTTCCAAGGAATCAAAGACTTCCGAGTCACATTGATAATCTCACCTTCCTTTAATTCCCATCTGCCTCATTCATTTCTCGATGAGATATTTCGATTATCGAAGTAATTTTAAGATTATTTGAGATAATTAATAATACCTTATCCGAAGTTAGGTAATTCTACAGTATGCAAATAGAAAACAAGATTATTGCTCTTCCAATTTCAAGGGGTTTAAAATGTTTCAAAATTTCCAGCAAGATTTGTAGAGATTTAATCGGATTTCAAAGGATTTCAACAGATGTCAAAACTCTGGAATTGGTTCAGCTAACCGAAAATGCTGAAAATTATTGTCTTTTACTTAGGAAGGCTTTTTTCCATTCGAAACCGACGCAAGGTAATTGGTGGATTAAGGAATCAGGTCAATCCGCCTCAGGCATTTCTCTCAGGAAAAAACTCCTCTTTTTCTTATTTTCTTGGCGAAAACTAGGATAATTTGCCAAATTCTTTTCTCTACAATCATCGCGGTTTTTGGAATGTATCTGCCTGGCTCCAAGTGGCCATGACAGTCCATTGGCCGATGAAAAGTCTAGGTGAGTGTTCTGGGTTTGGTGTGACCGATCAATGCCACGCCACCCTTCTTTTTCTACTTCCACCGCACCTACTCCTTCTTGGTTTGCGAAACTACTTTCCTCCTTTATACTTTCCACACACAATTTGCTCCTTTCCGGAAAATATGTCTATACCTTGTCAGCTTTCGCTCTAGATCCTTTTTATTCTTCATCATCGACATCATCATTGTCATATTCATCCCATTCTTTTTGTATTCAGCCCCTCTTGGCCATCACACCACCTTATAACTACATAAGCCGACACGTTCTGAGACCGTATTCCCATAGGGGTTGTCCCCCTAAAGTCATCGCCTCGATTAGGTCGAAGATGGATGGATGGATGGATGGTGACAACTATTTACGAGAGGATATCTAGGATAAGATTTTTAAATCCGCCGTATTAATATACCATCACACCCAACTTCGCATATTATTGAAAGATTCTAAAGTTTATTCTATAAATTCTGCAAATAATGCATTTTGATACGGAATATTCTATTTTTTCGAAGATTGTAGGGTTTACAGGAATACTTTAAAAATGACATCCTTGAATTGTAGCATGAAAACCGAAGAAGACAGTTCACTTCTGTAGGGCATGCAAGTCAAACTAAGGCAATTATTCGCAACTCCTGCGGATGATCAAATCCCTCGTCTCTCAAACTCGGTAGCTAGACACCATCGATCCATAAGCGTACGTCTCTCGAACCCAGCAAGTACGTAGTTGTACAACGATGAAGCAAAATTGATTGAGCGTGCAGCGTTCACTTCTGTACTTGCAGCCTCATCTTTGATCCGACGACGAGGTGGAAAGGTGAAGTTGGTTACGGCGAGTGAAACTCTGGAAGGGTTTTGTGAAACGCAGGGCAAAAGAGGGTCGGTAAGGGCACTACACTAGAACTTGTCCGTTCATTCAGCCAATAACGAACTTACTTCTAAGTCTAGCTCAATCATCTATATCTTCTAAAAACTTGTACTTTCCATAAATCAAGTGTTTCTATTTTCACGAATTAGTATACAGCTTGTCATATAAAAGAACTATTATAATATGCGAATCTGAGAAATTCAATTTACAGAAGAAATTTGACGCAATCCTTTCTACGAATATCAGAAAAAATCAGAAGGGATAAAAAGAGGCAAGACGAACTAGTCAATACTACTAATCAGAGTCGCTCTTTTGTGAAGAATTGCAGAGAGAATAAAGTGATTGAAGGCTCTTATAATTAGACGTCTTCTCAGACTTGGGAATTCATCTTTTCAGCAATAAGCTCTTGGAATTTATTGTGTGAGATTGATGAAGTGGAAAGTAGATCAATACTATTGAAGTGTATAACTAGAACAATTTTAGAATGTATAACTTATAGATGAGTATTGCATGTAAAATTATGAAAGTGGCGAAACCCTGGTTTACGATAATCTATTTTCAGATATTTACTGACTTGATTTACTCACACCTTGTGTGTGTTTTAAGTAAAATATGATCTAGGATAGGTAGGTCAGGAGGTAAACGTGCAATTCTGCAAGAAAACGCTTCTCATATCGAAAATCAAAGCACACGTTGTGGTCGTGGATGCGCCTTCGGTAGTCGAATCTCGAGAGTTCTAGGACTATAGAGGTTTCCACGAACTAGGGTAAGTACTTCCGTCCATACATAAGATAAGGCTTAGCCATAGTTATCCGACTAAGTATAATAATCCAGCAAAGCAAACGCCTTTGCTCTCGATTTCCCGACATTCGCTTAGCCAAGTCGAGTTTACAATATTGTATTCTGGAAGAGAATCAGCTGTTCTATTTCTCGTTGCAGGTCCTACGGATGTGGAATATGAAAATCTTGGGTATACACTGAAGCTTGGAACTTTAGTTAGACCCTCTTCGAAGAAGGATTAAGTCTGTCTCAAAGGACCTGGAAACTCACTTTGAACAAGGACGTCTCTGTTGTTGTCTTGGGCTATGATTGTCCAAACGCAATTCTTGTCTGATATATACGATATCAAGAACTGTGTGGGGACATCAACGCTCGAGGCGCGATTCTACAATCTTCAAAAGAATATCATCATTCATTACCTTTATCAATGAAATTTAATAAATTACTCTTTAAGCAAGAATTATAATTCGTCATTTCGTCGAATATTAATGAAAATCTATTGTAAGAGAGTCCTAAGTTTACTCATTTTTTTCTGTATAATCATCACCTTTTACTAACTTGTTAAAGAATACTGAATAAAAAAAATATTAGAATTAAGAGAGAAATAAAGATGTAATCTCGCTCTCTCGTCAGAAAAGCTTTTCAGGTTTTTAGTTCGAAGAGGAAAATCAAGTCATAATGGAAGAGAGATGCACAAACCCGAGAGACACAAGGGAATCTCGTCTTGGAACTGATTGTGAGATTACCTTTAGCCCCCTGACAATTGGTAGTCTAAAACTGTTATTGGCACTACTGTTATTATTATTTTTGCTCAAGATAAGAGAAGAAATGTGGAAGCAAATAATTCTGGGGATGGGAAAAACCTTTTCATCCTCATCCAACAAATTACTAAGGAAATATATTGAAAAAGTTATAGTAACAATTGTTACTCGTGACTGGCATCGTTACACAGTAATTAGATTTTCTGCGCAACGTGTGTGAAAATACCTGGTAATTTATGAAAAGGAGATGTTGGAGAATGCACGATATTACCTTGAGAGGTAAGATGCATAACAACAAGAATGGGACGGAAACGCGACGTTGCATATTATTGTAGAATAGGAAGACACCTGTACACATCAGAATCCTCACGTACACATATATTATATATATCACAAGTGTACATACGAGACGACTAGATTCATGTCCGCGAGTTCGTGGCACAGATACACCGGATGCATTATGCATCCCAGTTTTATACCGCATAATGCACTTGTTACGTATGCATATGGAAGAACGTATATACATCCTGCTGGCAACTACTGTGAGCAAAGTGACAAGAGAAAATGAGTGGAGTACGCGTGAGGGGGAAAAAGAAATGAAAATACTGCTTTCGATTCTCCTGATGATCCGTTGGATAATCAAATAATCAAAAGGGCATCACTTTTCCAAAAGAATTAATTGTTACTGTTTTTTATAACTAGCAGAAAATTTTAGTTAGTCTTAGAGAAAATTGTGGTACTGAAAAGTTACGCATTACAGGATCCAAGCACCCTTTTAATGTGAAATATGTGTATAACGTATACAGAGCATATCCGGTAGAGCTCGAATTTGCTAATTGAACTTGTCGTTGTGAATTACCGAAATTTTAAATTAATCTAATTAGCCGTTCAACTACTGTGCCGCTATGGGATTACGGTAATCGAATTATGTAGGTCGTACAATTACTGCTTGCGCGTATTCGTCGGAGAGGAAAGCTGGGTCAGGAAAATAATATAATGTCGAACACGCTAACGAGATTCTTTCCGCTCCTCCACTTCTTTGAAATGCTTCTTTTTTAAAAACATGCAAAACCTCTCTTCTTTAATTCCACAAAGAGCATCTAGTAAAATTATCGTTATTTTTTACTCCCCTTCGGGATCATTTTCTTAAATAAGATCGTAATCGCGCAGAGAATCGCATGCAAGTGGAAAACGAGCAAGATATTAGTGTAATAACCTTTTTCTATGAAGGGTCTAATTTTTATCTTCTAGATTTGATTATCATAATTTTTATTAAAAATTAAAAGAAATTATAATGAGAGGCTGTTACCATCGTAAACGCATTTCCTCTGGTACGTTCTCTACATAAAGACAAGAATCATAGGGAAAAGGATGCGCGATCTCGAAGATGAGACGAGAACTGCAAAGTGGGTATCTCCAAGATGGAGTTATTGGTCATTTGAGATAGACATAAAAATTGTTGCGTCGCTGCAACGGGGCTTTACGGCAGTGTCGAAGTAAGGGTTTCGTCTTATATGGGAGTCCATTTGTCTGCAGGACAAATGGAGCCCAGGTAGAGGTTCTACCGAGCGTTTCAAAGCCCATAAAGTCACGTGCACGTCCCTACACGTAATTTCTATCGAAATCTCCAGCGTCGGTTTCTATACGACCCCCATTTCGAGTTGCTCTCGCATCGTCGAACCGCTAGCAGACGACGGTTTCTTTTCAATTTTACCGGACGGTAAAATGTCATGCTCACTTCTGAAGCGAGCAGTACCTATTATCGACACTGAAGGTGCAAAGCGCGCCAAGAATCTCAAGTAAGCCAAGAATCAAGAATCGAAAGCTTGATTTAATCATTTTATGGCAGCTTTGTGTTACACCAATGAATAGGAGACTTTTCATTATCGGCTTGTGAAGTGTCAATAACAGGTTTAAGTTAAAATAATCGCACTTCAAAAGCTTATCTAAAGTTAATTAAAAGTAATTCAGATCATTTAAAAAAATGTCGATTCTTGAATTTCAGTAGTATAGGCAAGTATCGGTCAGACATGGAACCATGTATTTTATACTTTCTTATTTTACGATTTTATGATTTCAGTAGTATAGGTCAATATCGGTCAGACATAAGCATGAGCTTTTTTATTCTACTTTCTAAATTCAAAATTCCACAAATTCTGGCTGTTTGAAACAGTGAAAAATGAGCCAAAGCCAGAGATTATTCATTGAAATACCAAATACTAAATTACCAGCTACCATAAATTTTTAATCATCATCACTCTACGTCCTAAATTGATTGAAAATCATTTTGCAGAGATAAATCGTGTGAAAGAGATAGGGCAGAATGGTGAACGATAAAGGGTGGATGACGTCCATCAGAGAAATGATTCGTCTCCTGTAACCAGGTTTTAGAAGCACTTAAGACCTTTCTTGATGGCCACACTTAGATCCCGATATTCTCGTAATTCGAGCCTTAAAACGAGGACTCAAGCATCTCGATCTAGGAAGAATTTTCTGCTGAGTTAGAAAAGGGCGTCAGAAACGAGAGTGCAAGGCAAGAAAAAGACGAGGCAGAACAAGGAAGGGAGATGAAGACGAGCAAAGGATGAGGAAACGATTCCAGGCACTTAGAGGTACCGCTCGTCAGACACGATGATGATGTATGGCTCTCAACGATAGAGAAGGTTACGCTACGCCCTGGAAAATCCAACCTCCTTCCTTCCTTGCAAAGCCCTCAGGGCGCCAAGAAAGAAACGACGAGGAAGGAAGGAAGGATATCTAAAGATGGCCGTCGTCTCATAACTCCTCGAGCTTCCACTCTTCACCCTGGACCGCGATGCTGCAATATGTCTACCACTCTACTGACATACAGGGTGTCCTTTCCTAATCCAAGATTGCTAAACTATTTTTCGTAAATGCCGAATAATTGAGAATGATCTGCGTATGAAAAGAAAGTTAAGAGTATGATAATATTACTCTTCCACCAATTTTAAATATCTCATCACAATTATTGACACAGAAATTTAAGAATTCCAGGGTGTCTATACAAAAGAAGTCAGGGAAATGTTTATTAGTAAATATGTCAGTTTGACATTTAACTATGTTATTTTTCACATAGTACATATATTAACAGATTTAATTAACATACTTCCAAAGAAGTAAGTATTTTTATGAAACGCGAACAGGTTTTATTAATTTGAAAAGATGAATAAGGAACACGAAAACTATATGTCTATATATGTTTGTATAAGACTCTTTTGCAAGGCGCGGATAAAGTAAAGAAACGTGCATATGTATTTATACACATGTACGTACGGCCACTCCGGAAAGCTATATGTTTTCATAGTATATTTTACTTCATAGCAGCAGACAGCCATTTCTCCTCTTTTCTCTTTTCGCCATCATTTTCCGTCTGGCTTCTCCGTTTTCCTGTTGCATTATAATATATAGCGAGGAAAAGGAAAACCTGAATCTCGGTTCGAGGCGACGTGTTAAAGGCGTTCGAACAGGGGATGGAGAAATTATTCCGGGTCTATGTATGATAGTTTTTTCTTACTCAAGACATAGACAGAATTAAGTAGCTACTCTTGGTTAAACTTATAAACAAGCACGGCGATAAATTCGAGAAAAGTCCAAGAGCTGTATTTTCTAATTATTTTTGTATTTCTAAAACGTTCAAACTACTTAAGAAATAAGTTTCCTAGAGAAAATAAACAGGAAATGGCCCATCCACAGATTCGTCGTTTGAAACGTCATTTCACTGGAATGGTAGTAAGTGGCAGTGGGGGATGAAAGTCAAGATCCCTTGAGAACACTCAAGAGAAAATGAGATATAAAGAGATAAAGAGAGCAACAAAAGTGTATGACAAAAGAAGAGCAAGTAAAACAAAGGAAATTCGAAATGTGCATGGAATTATGGACAGAGTGCAAAGTTTTAATGACTCGTTGTTATTCTAGATCAAATTAAAGAATATAAAATCGATAATTTTCTTTTTACAAGAATAAAATCAGATCATCCAGCAAATAATACTTTGTTTAAAAATATTTCACTCTAAATCTCTGCACTTTTCATCTCCGGTCTAGATTATACTTTCATTTCGCTCTCCTCGCACGTATGTTCCACTTCTTTTCTCAATTTTCACCACATATGTGTTTTCCTTTACTGTGTATACTATCTGGAAGTAGTATGAAATTGTTGGCGGCTAGCTACCGTAAGAATTGCATCTCCTTATGAGTATACAGAGAAAAGGGTCAAGAATCCCTCCCTGAACTTTTCCTTGCTTGCACGTGAAGGCATACACATTTACGTGTCATGGATTCAGTATATGTGTTTTAGTGTGAAGCAATATATGCATGTAAAAAGAGCCACCTTAGGGGGCATTCAGGCATGTATGGCTGCACAGTGCACACCCATAAACTTGTATAAAAGTCTATGAGACAGACATACTGTCCACAATATCTGGCATATTGCTCGACCTCAACCTCTGGTCCCTATCTAATATGAGAGAGAGAAAAGAGGATATTATGTGGGATCTACCCGAGAATTAATAACTCCTGCTTCAAACTTTAAAACATAACTACATAGTCTGTATCACAAATGCTAGAGTATTTTTTAACATTCTAAAATCAAAAATGAATGAAAATTATGAATGATAATGGAAAATAGTAGTGGGAATTATAAGTATATAAGTATACGGAACATCATTGATTCCTTCAGTGAACGGCCCCTCGCTTTACCACGACACCCTTATTTGATGATCGCAATAGATTGGTTGGATTGCTCATAAACTTTGGCAATATCATGGTATTTAATGCTTCGGGGTTAAGGGGATTAACTGACTGTATTATAGGCGCACGATGAATGTTTGATAGCAAGAGATTTGCAGTTTGCAACAGGATGGACGATAGCGATTCGAAACCGATATCTAATATTATTCCGGAGTGTTCACTTTGCAGAGACCGTTTACGCGACCTGCATCACCTATCGACACATAAACGTATAGTACGATTGAAAATCCTCTAGATAGAAATCAGATTGACTGCTTCCTGACATCTGACTGCACGTGATTGGTTCAAATCGAAAATCTATGAATCCGAAAAATGTCAATATACCCAAAACGATTAGGAAGCTTTTTCTAACATTTCTAACTTTCCTTTTTTCGAAAGATGATAAAGAAATTCATGACATTATGTGTAATAATAATTATATAATTTTCCACTGACTTAAAGATACTCTTTTCAAACAAGAGTATAAAAATAGAAAGTACAGAAGAAAATCTCTACTTCAATTTCAGAAATGGTGTTTAGATAAGTTTCTCTCCAAGAATAGCCAGGTGTTGAAACACTGCAAGCGATACAGATTATGAAAGTTGCAGGAAAATTGGAGCCACAAGAGGAAAACTTTGTTCCTTCTATAACTCGCATTGACTAAAACTTTGCCATCGTAAAACCAAACTGATTAATTTGGATTAAAGGACGTTTTCACTATTTTTAAAACTTTCAACTTCCCGTTTTCAGATAGTCATTTATTATAATTCCCAATTGTTAAATAGTTCGATTGTTAGATATATTGAATGAAATATTAGGGAATAAGGAATGGTTAATGGATTGAGAAAATAAAATTAAATGTAGATAAATTGAAAGAATAATTAAACACTGACACATATTTAAGAAAGAGTAAAATTTTTCAAGTGGGTATACTGATATCGAAATACGAATGTATTTATATTTCTGGAAGTGCTTGATGTTTATGAATAAGGAGAGCAATAAACTGAACGACGACCCAAACGTTATTTAACGACAGTGTGATGGGCAAGCGATTTATCAAAATTCATCTTCTCGAGAAGTTAACTCGATTCTATGGGCGGATAAATGGCTCGACTATCACATGGAAACGGAAACGGATATGATATGGGGTGGAGTGGTATCGCATAGTTTACACAACGATAAAAATCCACATAAAAGGACCATAAACTTTAAACCCGTAGCGTCGAGAGGTTATAACTTTATAGGTAACGGAAAAGAAAAGACAGAAAGGCGAGTATACATGTACAGATGCAGGTGAAGATGTAATAACTTCAACTTCGCCATCTCTAAACCGGTGGAATGAAACTCGTTTCGTCACGAATTGTCAAGAAAATCTTTTTCGTTCTAGGAGATTTAGTTTTTAGTCACTTGCATAAAAAGGCGATTTTCTGGAATTAAAAAACCAGCTCAAAGTGATCATAAAAAATTATTATACAAAATATTATTGAAAAAAATGTCTCTCTCTGGAAAATAAAGACATTGAAACCACAGAATTGGAATCAGAATCAAACACAATTCTTTCGAGCTTTTTCGAAGAAGAAGCAAAGAAGATGACGCCCCATTTGCATGGAAACGACGATCTTTTCAAGGCAACCGCGGCAAGTTTCTTCCAAACTTTGGAAAGCGAAAGGATGAAAACCAGAAATGGAAGTTGAACGTATCCCCAGTTCTTTTACTGGTCGTGTCTGGCAGACGACCAGTTCTCAGAAAGACTTTGAGGGTCAAAATAAAAATGAAAAGTACACTACATACGGGTGTATGTAAATAACAAAACCCGAATTTTACAGGATACAGGATTTAGTTAAATTGCAGTTCATTTTTAATAGTTAAAAATAAGTTCATTTGCAACGAAACAGTTTTTGATTATACTAAACACTTTAATCTCAAATTTTCGGAATCTTTTCATGAATTCCTGGAATTTTTATGTATTTTTCAAGGTACATTAAATTCCCGGCAAATTCCCGTTTTTCCGAATCGCTAGACACCCTGGATTCTCATTTTTTATTCCCGGAAGGTGGGAAAAAGGGGATAAAAAAAGGATACAAAAAGGAGGTTTGAAAAAGAAACAGTTTCTTCTAGGATCACAGGGAAGAAAAAGAAAATATTTTCCTATCCTTGCTTTTTTCATTGTCATTGATGGTTTAGGGGTGAACGATCACCTATACCGAAATATTCGAGGGTCTTGAAGGAGGGAAGAACGAATGTGCAAATGCCTTTCGACCGAGCTGGCAGGAACGGTGGATATACTTTGAGCAAGGGTCCATCTTTATTCTTTATTAGATTCCAACCCTACCATTGTCCGCATTTCCCCCCTACCACTTCTCAACCAAGCAGTAAAAGACCTTCCCACGTAGCAACGAATCTCACTCGTATCGAACTTTCGCCTTAGAATTTATTACACCACACAGCAACGCGTTTCAATCTTATTTTGCCGAAGAGTATTTATTTTTTTGCTCCAGGGGTAATAAATTCATGTTGTCCCTAATTTTATTTCCGGTCCCTCGTATCACGCCTGTATTTAAATCGACACGTTTTATTTTATCACTATTTCTCTCACACTTGTACGAATATTTATCACGAGAATTTTTTTAATATATGAAGAACCCTTGAAAATCCCAGGATTTCCCTGACATTTCTATATTATAAATGCCCACGTGAATGTCAAAAGCAGGGTTTTTTGGCCCACTGCCGGACGAATGGACATCCCGGATCTAATAAAGAAACTTGGAGACAACTTTCAGTCTCATTTCTTTCCCATTTTCTTTGGACCGTCATAAAAAAGGGGAGGTTAACCGATTTTCGACAAGGAAACAGCTCGGCCTGTGTGCCCAGAAAATGAAAAAAGTTTTTCTTTCCGCGGAAAAAAAAACTGTCAATCTGGAAAGGACATCACTAACGATGATTAATTCGTAGCAAAGTCTATAAGTTATTACTCTGGTCATTTTCGAACATTTAAAAAACGTAGTTTAAATAAAAGAGTGAAAAAATAACTGACGCTTACTTAATTTGTTTTGCGTGTAGAGCTGCAGTCCGTTTTGAAATATATTCTGAAACCAAATAAATAAAAAGTCGCAATATTAATCACATTAATCAAAACAGTGAAATTCAAAAATGTCATAAAATAATCTACCGATATATTTGGTTGAAGTATCAGACATCTATTCTGACGATTTTCTTTTTCTTTTAAATTTTTAATCTGATTTTTGTAATCTTTTTAAAAATACTTTAAATATGTAACTAGAAAGTTTGAGAAATCACTTAAAATCTTTTAAATTCTTTTAAAATCGTTTAACAAAATGGTAAATTCTATAGAATCCTTACTAAATCTTTAAAATTATTTAAATTTTCTTGAAATAAGAAAATGTATCCCTTTGCGCAGATCATGACAGAAAAAATAAAAAAAAAAAAGGAATGGTTTTTTGGCCCATGCGGGATTCGAACCCACGTCCTCCGAAACATAGGTAAACTCGGCGCTCTTACCGCTGAGCTAATGGGCCTATCAATTTGCAAATTACTTTATTATTTATTACTAATGCAACCCAACAGGTGTTGAAATTTTATAAATAAGTTGTAATAATAATAATAATAATAGTATTAAAGTATATAAATAAATAAATAAATAATAAATTAATTTGCAAATTGAATTATAAATGCAATTCAAAAGGTGTTGAAATTTCATAAATAATTTTTAATAATAATATAAATAAATAATTAATTAATTAATTAATTAATTTAATATTTATAGAACATTTAAATAATTTATCTTTTTCTAATAAGAAAACGTATCCCTCTACGCAGATCATGACAGAAAAAATAAAAAAAAAAAAGGAATGGTTTTTTGGCCCATGCGGGATTCGAACCCACGTCCTCCGAAACATAGGTAAATTCGGCGCTCTTACCGCTGAGCTAATGGGCCTATCAATTTGCAAATTACTTTATTATTTATTACTAATGCAACCCAACAGGTGTTGAAATTTTATAAATAAGTTGTAATAATAATAATAATAATAATAATACTATTAAAGTATTTAAATAAATAAATAAATAATAAATTAATTTGCAAATTGAATTATAAATGCAATTCAAAAGGTGTTGAAATTTCATAAATAATTTTTAATAATAATAATAATATAAATAATTAATTAATTAATTAATTAATTTAATATTTATAGAACATTTAAATAATTTATCTTTTTCTAATAAGAAAACGTATCCCTTTGCGCAGATCATGACAGAAAAAATAAAAAAAAAAAAGGAATGGTTTTTTGGCCCATGCGGGATTCGAACCCACGTCCTCCGGAACATAGGTAAACTCGGCGCTCTTACCGCTGAGCTAATGGGCCTATCAATTTGCAAATTAATTTATTATTTATTACTAATGCAACCCAACAGGTGTTGAAATTTTATCAAATTAATCTTATTTGCCCTGGAATGACTAAATGTAAATAAAATAAAATTCACCAGACTAGACGTCTGAACTTCAATCAGATATACAATATGTGAAATAAAGTTTCGTACGTTCATTGATAGATTTAAGAAAATTTAAATTTTTTAAAATTTGTTTCGCTAATATTACTTCAGGGACCTTAAACACAGATCCTATGGAAAAAAATCCTACACTTTTTAATTCTAAGGTAAAAAAATGTTTTTATTAACCCCACGAATAATGCAAACGTCATAACTAGCAAAGTACCTCATAGTCATATTCATTAATCATATATTCATGAGTTCAGTTGCTAATCTTTTTTCACTCATTTTTTACGAAAAGAGACAGAAAAAAATAGTAAATAGTCAGTTATAATTTTTAGAGATGTCGCAGAGCAAGAGGGTGAATTTTAATCTTGAACCGTATAAAACGCCAAAGTTGGAAAATATCCAAACGAGAATTCTGTAGAGTATTAACAGATCATGTCTCTATATTTTGGTAAATTTTTCTACCTACTCATTTGAAACTGTATTAGATGTAGATATTTTATGTATAGATACATCAACTAATTATCTCCAAAAAGGAAATTTAAGAAGAGACGAATACCAGGACATGTTGGAAAAAGCAACGATACAAGAAAAGGTAGCGGGTGTCGGAAAAGGAAGAAGAATTGAAAAGGGAAAAAGAAAAAGAAAACTAAAAAAAAGTATGAGTGGAAAGGTTGTAGGACTGGCTGATGACTGGCTGGCTGGCAGACAAATTGCGAAAATTTCAATGCAGCACGGCGACGTACGCTGAGAGAACAAATGAAGAAATAAAACCGGCAACGTTTCACGTTCAGACTCACACTCTCAACTCGTCCGAGCTTTAATGGTGACTGTCGAGATCATGATGCATGAGATCTTCTCAATATAATTGCCAGGAATTACTGGCACGTTAGCGTGCAAGAAAAAACATCACGTCGCAATTTATAATCGTAATTACTCTCTGTGCAGTTCACTGATAAAATAATAATTTCATTTATTTGTAGCATACTTTACACCTCTTTTATTCGTGGTTTTCCGTTTCGAATTTCACTCTCGCATTGCGCGAAATTTCATTATATTTTCAACACCTACATAGATTTAATTGAATCGTAGTGAAAATAACGGATTTTGAAATTCCAGTCATTGGAAATGAAAATAAATCAACAAAATGAAAATAGAAAATTTGTCCAGAAGGAAAAACAAAATTCACCTCCAATCAGTCAATAAAATATAAATTAAGAATTTAAACTGAAACTTAACTTCATAAGAGAAGTCATTCTTCTAGAATTTTTAGAAGACTGTATAAGAAGAATCGAAATACATTTTTTATAGACAAAGGCTCCACGAAATCCATTTATGAGTTCGGTTGTGAGTATGTGTATACACATAAAGCTCCCCCTGCTGCAGAAGGCATAAAAAATGTCCAGATACAGAGACACGAGGATGTGCAGAGAAATTGAGATGAATGACATACGTAAAACGTGGAGTTGTAGAAGTCGTGTAAACTGCAGAAAGGGAGAGAAGTGAAGGATTTACCCGCTTTCTCACTTTTAAGTACCACTTTGCAGTTCACAAACAGTCCTTGAGATGAAAAATTCATTATTATTTTGTGGATTATTATCTTATCTTCTCCTAATTGTAATGAATAACATTTTCACAGTGATATTCAGTCCCTTTAGGCCATTCAACAATTCCTCCTGATCTTTAATTTATTACAGAACAATTCAACTTGAAACAACACAAATTTAAAAAAATAAAAGATTGCTCCAAAGACAAACGTTTTATAAAGCTTCGCTTCTGACGAACATAAATATCTCCTTATTAAGTTTTACCTCATCTTTTTACTTCGCGTAAAGATACAAACTCAAGTCAGGGAATACGAAGCTAGGGCGATGTACATTCCAGGAATAAATTTTGCTCAAGCGTTGCTAGTTCGAGTCGAGTAAAAGAAAGAGAAATAAAATAAAAAGACTCTAAAGAGAAGAGGGATGAAAATAAGAAAGAAAAGAAGAATACACAGTTTGAGGACGAAGACGAGGAAGCTGAGACTATGAGGGAGGCGGAGCTTTCTTCCAAGTTTTGCAGATATTGAATATCTCGGACCATCAATCATCTAGACACACCAATATCCGAAAGTATTGGCTTATACTTGTTCCTATATCGCATAGCTATTTATAGTTAAAGCTCGTCACTCGACGTTTCGCCATATTGGGATAATCGTCCTAAACTGCATATTACGACCTAATAAGGTACACTTGTCACCAACCATATTCCCCTCAAAGAAATATTTTCCCATTTTATCATCTGTCATCACACTGTCTATTATCGTTAAAAAAAATATGAAAAGATGATTCTTTCAAAATGAAAATAGGTGAGAAGTAAGTAACAAGAATGGAAACAAATTTTGCTATTTGAATTCTCTAAAATTTCTTTAAAATCGTTTAAAATTCAAGGAAATTCTTTAAAATTATACGAAATCTTTTAAATATCATAAAAATGTCTTGAAATCATTAAAAACCCAGAAAATCTCAAAGAATGACTAGAAATGCTTTACAATCCCTTCGAAATCCTTGGAAATCTTCTAAAATCTGTTAAATAAACTATAAAAGCTATATATATTAAAAAAATCAGATAACATAAATGTCAATTTCTATTTTCCCTGATTTCCCTGACTTCCCTGAAGTGGCCGCCTTGACTATTAATTACTGAAATTATATTAAGACTAAAAGAATAGAAATTCAGTGGAGTAGGAAATGATATAACAAAAAGGTTTTAGTGAATCGTACGAAAGAAGAAAGGGGGAAAAAAAAGGGAGAGAAAATGCTGACCGACTCGCCCAGTTCACAAGAACTCGGGAACCGGAATTGTTTTTTCCAGCTACCGGTGTGGTCCCTCTGGAGCCATTAAAGTCAACTGCATGAAAAAACAGAAGGAAAGCAAAAATGGAAGGTTCCAAGTTAAAAAAGCAACAAAATCCCAGAGCGAATATTGTTACTAAAATATAATGGTTGAAAAAAAAAACAAATTTCCCTATAGATGACTCTTATGGTGGGTTTTTCAATTTCACCCCTTCCTATCAAACCTTGTAAAGTTAATTTCATGATGTCTAACTTATCGGCAAGTGGTATCGAATAGAATAAAACTCTCCTCTTGGGACTCACAAAAATATTCTACCCAGAATCCCTTCGATCCCAAGACGCATCTTTAAAGAATAAAAATGTCTTATACGTGATTTTTTATGGAGACCAAAACTTTGTACTTGTTTAAAATGGCTTATTATATTAATTTGAATATCTATAAATATAAAAACAACATAAAGTCTTTCAAATCATAAAAAACCTTTTGTAGGGTTTGTTTCCGCTTAAAATACTCCGTCGCTTGACATATTGCATCGCCTTTTCTATGTTTATATTTTCAATGTTCTTTATACCTCGTATAATACGAATTCATTTTGCAGCATCAAAAAGACTAAATCTGCTTATATTCTTTGGGGGAAACAGTTTAAAGGAGTGGAAGTTGTGTACTGCACAAGTGTATAGTTTCTCCTGAGAGAGAAAATTTCTCATATCCTTGTATAATGTATATGTACTTGTGAGCCAGTACGATTTTGCGAATGCGTATGGGTGTCCGAACTTGAAATGAGTTTCCGCTGGAAATAGCCGTAGGAGATGCTTTCGACTGGCTAGTTTAATACGATATTAAGCTGCGAGAGACTACTATGGAGGAGGCCAAGGTGTTGAAGACCCAGTAGATAAGACAGGTGAATGAACTTGGTCAATATTGACTGCACGAGCTCCAAATTCTGCATATACTAACATTCACTCATCTAATAAAAAGCTTAATTTTCTCTTAAAAGAGAATTTTATATTTAAATCTCTGAATTCTTCAATTTTCTCGCCCGAAACTAAACCAAAAGTCATTAACTTAAGTATGTACTCACTAGATTTGCAGCGTGATGAGAAATTGGAAGAATACAATAGACAATCTTCAGATAATTGGGAACTGTCTTAATGTACCTAAAGCTATCTTCTTTAACTTTCGTAATGCAAAGTTAGAAGTGAAGTGCAAGAAAATGACCTTTTTTCCAAATATTTATTTCACTTTTTCGGAAGACAATTGCTACTAAAATTTGAAGAGTCAGTTTTTATCTTTTTTCAGTCTTCTTCTGCTAGGAAGAAACGATAATTAAAAGTTTGAATTGTTTATTTAGCAAATGGTTGAGTTTTTACGTATATGAAATGCTGTACGAAAATGCCCTTGAATTTGTCTTTGTTCAACCGTGTAATCATTTTAAATTATTCCACAAGTACAGCCTCCCTAATGGCAAGCTCCAGAGTAGCCGACCAATGCTAGAGCCATCGCTACTTGTCATCAAGTAGATGCAGTCCACCGCCAGACAATTATAGAACATTACTACTGCCAAACTACTACGGCCTCGACCACTAATTTCCCATTCGGCACCCTTTGGTTCGACGAGGGTGGAAACCTGCCTATGTATCACTAATGGACTGCGCATTCTCAACCGACTGCAGTTATTTTAGATAAAGAATCACAAGTTCGAATAATATTCATCATGATAAAAAGGAGTTTAAATCATTTCGAAGGTATCAGAAGATTTCAAACAATTTCAAAGGTTTTCAAAGCTTTCATAGAATTTTCAAAAAATTGTATACGATTTCAAAAGATTTCAATTTTATATTAAGCATCAGATTTGGAAATTTTGAAAGATATCGAAGATTGAATGATTTGAATGATTGAATTTGAATGATTGAATGAATTTTGGCTTTCTCCACAAAACAAAACGATCAATTGTCTGAAACAAACAACTAATAGGCACTACACCATTACGCCAGCCGATGCTAACCAAAAGCTGACCACGTGGATGCTGATACACTGCAACAACGATTGCGTCATTTTGAAGGGAAATAGCATCGTCTGGCCCAGTATGTGGTCACATTGGAACAACCTGTTACCTCGAAACAAGCCACTACAAATCACATAGTGAGAAATGATCTCTGACCGATACTGGAAATCAGCAGCACATTTCTCGTAAATGTGTTCATTATTTAACATATTTACCAGAATTTCAGAGCAATACAGAATGTTTTATTCTAACGCTCATATGGGTCATTATCACAAAGTATTATAATTAATACCAACTGACTGAATATAACATACATCGATCTAGTGTTTTTTATAAATATTCCATTAATTTAAACGATTTCTTCCTTGTAATACTATTAATGTTCATGTCAAAAAGTTCCCAACTGTTCTATGGTTTTCCAGATGAATTACTGCCCTGAGTCTAGAATAATTAGTGCAGTTAATCATTGAGGATCCCTGACAAATACGAGCCACATTAAATTGGTTGCAAGATAACAACACTCCAAATTCGTACCACCGAAAACCGCACGAAACTTCATTGATGCGAGCTTTCACCACTATCGAAAACTTGAGAGAAACCACAGCCAAACTCCATAGCCACACCCTATCAAGAGATCAGTCCCTCGTTGCGAGACTAAGAAGTGTTTTAAGGGGTCTCTAACAGGTCAAAGCTGATAACAAGGAATTTGAATTACAGGCTAAACTATTTTATAATTGGCTTCATTAAATCCCAGGACTTCAAACTGAACTTTTTGCACAACCCTAAACCTTCCTCAAAATATTTCTAGAAGATTTAGTTTGACACCTTCTTAAATTGGAGGTACATAAGCATAACTCGATTTTTATGATACATTTAAAAGAGGATAAAGTTAGAAACTGCTATATTTTTTATAGACAAGCAATATTATCAAAGATATCATTTTATTAGCTGAATGACATTTTACCCTAATTCTTTTCATCCATATTTTCATTTGACATAATTTTTATTCTTCTAAACTAGACAAGCAAGCGAACGCTTCGCGTGCAAAAATTTGTATAATATGTCAGTGTCACAACTCAAACTCAACGCTGCACAAATTGAACCACGTAACACATTAAAGCCGACCTTTCTTGCACAAACTGACACCGAACACATTTCTTCCAGAAGTAAAGAGGTAGAAATCCTATTCCTTTCTATCTCCCTACAATCTCTAAGATAGTAGAAGAGCTTAAGGATTTAAGTCATTTAATTCTGAATGAATCAGAGATACATAGATATTCCTGATGTGAGAGTTCCTATGACTTTGAGGAATTCGAGAAAAAAAAGGATAAAGAGAGGACAAAGTAGAGTGTCTGAAAGTACTACATCAAGTCAGAAAGTGGAACCCAAAGGTCCTTGAAATCGGTTCCAGTTTGGGACAAAGGGCAGTTAAGGTACAGGATTCTTTTGCAATCTTACTGTCGTCGAAGGTTGCCCAATCTACTGTGTAAGATTCTCTCATTGGGGAAGCAAACTAGTAACCTAGCAACACCCTATGCGCCACTATAACCTCTCCTTCCGCCATCACCTCTCGGGTTTCAATTCGCCTTATCTTTCTATCTACCTTGTTCAACGCCCTTGCCTCTATCCTTCCTTAGCCACAAAGATAGGAAATTGGGAGTAGCGAATAAAAAAAAGAAAGAAAATGAATGTAAAAAACGAAATCGTGTGATAACACTAAATTATCTCTGTCTTTTGCTACAACGATTTGATAAGAAGGGACAGATTTTGAGAGCAGATTAATTGTCCCTTGGTTTACATAGTTTAGATGAGATAAGAAGATTTTTATTTTCTAACTTACAAATTTTAAGTTCTGTCTTAGAATTGTTATCATTATTAACTTTCACCTTTCAGTATTTTAATGTCAATGTATATTCAATCTAAATTGAAGACTAGAGACGTGAATTTAATATTTACGAATAAACTTTGTTGGTGTTATTCATTAATATTCGACTAAATAACCAGGAAGTAACTTTAACAACTTTTCAACAGTAATTATCCCGACTTAATGGAGTCGTTACTCTGGCTTCATCGCCCCAGTTTCTGAATACCGTAGTTTGTCATTCACACTCACTCTTCAATGAGAAAACTCATTTTCTCAAAGCATAATGAAGATGCTCCTTTTTTTACTTTCTTTCCCGTTCCAATCTTGTTGTATTCCTCCTTGACTTCCATTTTTCACTTATATTTTAAACATAGAAGACTATGTCATTGTAAGGTTTTCTTTTTGTTGAAGGCAGACATAAAAACTTTCAATCAATTCGAAAATTCGAGACTAGACACTATGATTTTAAAAAAGAATCGGATTTCCTAATAACCACTTTACAAACACGATTGTTTATAAAGCAAGTTGTGTCTGGCTACGGTTTATTATAATGAGGCCACAGGATAGCTTTACACGGGATTCTGGCACCGAGCCTGGTCATAGAACTACTTTTCGTTTCCTCATGGCACCCGTATCCCTTCACCCATTCTCGAACGTACCAGTTACCCTGTTTGAAAATTATCCTCAGTCAAGAATCCTCCCTAAAACCCTACTTTAAAACTTCCTTACATTCTTACACCAAATTCGATCACTTCTTTGGAAAATTTCCAATTCTACAATTGCGAAAAATCGTATTTTGTCAAAACTTTGTAAGAAAATAAGGGCACCAACACACTTTTCTTACTTTTATCTTTTGAAACTCGAGCATAAAATCTTTTGAAGTCTTCTAAGATTCCATGGAATCTTTTCCATGGAATCCTTTAAAATTCTACAACCATTAAAATATCCCTTGAGATTTCATGAAATCCCTTAGAATATCTTAAAATATCACACCTGAATATTAAAAAATTGTGCTCATCAAATGAGAGCATCATTAAATTGAACAAGCTAAAGAAAAAAAAAGACACCCCTGATCGAATTCACAGATAGTTTTCTTCTATTTATGAAGCGATCGTTCGTGCCGATGCACACGTCAACGCAGAGTGGAGGGGAAAATGAATCTTCATTTAAAGGTAACGTATCTAGCGAGCTTCCGAGGAACCCAGCCAAAGTATACACTCTCGCGCCTGCAGGTATTGGTTCAATTACATCCGATTACATCTGTATGGTGCTTCGCGCAATAGATAGAAGGTCCTGAATAGATTCGATGTGGCACGTTAATTAAACTTAAACTTACTTCGTGGTCGATTTCGTTACTGTAGTACATACGCCGACGTCTCTTCCTTGTGCAAACCTACACGCGAATATACATTCGCTGTGAAAACACCTGCCAAAAGTATTTCTAGAATCTACAACGCGTTCTAAATACACCAAAGTTTGCTGACGTGAAAATATCGGCAAAATTCTCTGAACCAGAATGCTACGACTGCAATTGATATACATCTAAATTTTACGAGCGGAGAATAACACGAAAGCGATAAAAACGAAGGATATGTGAAGAAATATCTGTTCAGATTGAACATTGTTTTTCAAACTCAATAATACTTGGAAGGATCTATGAAATACAACTTTATTGTGAGAAAGTTTGAGATGAAGGTTTCTAATTGAAGATTTTTAGTTTTAACAATCTGAATCAACCTTGAAATATGTAAGAGTGTATAAAGGAAGATGGAGTTAAAAATGGATCTATTCACCTCAGAGATAGTGCAGGTCTCATTGTCGGCCATACAACTTCTGCTATGAATGCATCCAGTGCAAGAATTACAGCTCGTAAGCCCTTGAGTTATAAGATTACTGTGGACACTTGCCAGAACAGTATCGAACCACACACAACTCAGCAAGAAACAAACCTGCATTCAGTTTTATTTATTTCAGAATAAACTTTTCTAGAATTCCTTGTTCTTCAAGTTCTTTCAATTTTGAAAATATAAATATTTGAACTTTTAGGGTATAGAAGAATTCCAAAAAAAGATGAGTATATAAGAAAAAGGAAGCACATACATATAGTGGAAAAACCAATAAGGAAAGGAAGACAAAGGAGTGAAGAATAATTGAATCAATTCAATCCTCAAATTTCTGACTGAATAAATGAACAAAGATTATGAGATTGAAATGAAACCTAAATTTTGCACGAAACTTCTGCCCCAAGGAGATCTTAGATTGAGATATAGAAGCTGCCTATTGGCCCTTCGTATTGATGTTATTTTTTAATTAAAAGCACAGTCTGAAATAAGATCATTGTAAAGCTCGATTTCGAGCGATTTTCGAGAAGTCGCCTCACGAAATACGTAAGATCCTTGCCCTATTCAAGAGTGGTCGGGGCTTGTGTAAATGAGATTCCAAGTAGAAGGGACTTCTAGAGGAAAGCGTGATTACGATAATTCAATCGAGGATCTTCGTCGTCCTGTCGCAGGTACTCTCAACGATAGGAAGGCCTTAAGGGGTGGTTTGCTTATTCCGGTCACAATGTGAATCACCCCCTCCATCTAGAGACACCATCCCTGTTGCCCGCAACCCCAACGAGCCAGCAGCCACCTTCCGTCCTTCGGCACTGCATCTCTCGGCGCAGCGACGCTAATGCATATTCAATGTTACACCCATGCTCAGAATTCCTCGATTCAGAATTCGATCGTAAATATTTTTTTTTTCACAAAAATTCAGTTCTCCCATCCACGTTATCGACGCAGTTCAATAGCTTTTCTCGATTTTACCACTCGGAATAACGTATCTGTAATAAGATTCAATTGGGCTACACCTGCAGCAAATCTATTTAAAACAAATCGCGATAAGCGTGGCTCGCTTATAAAGGCAATTTCCTATTGAAGTTAAAATACCCTCCATATTTTTCAAAATTGTTTTGTAATCCTTAGAAATCATCTAAAATCTATTAAATAAACTATAAAAGCTATACAATAGACAGAAATAACATAGTAATCCTAAGTTTCAAACTGAGATAATTACTATTAAACAATACAACTTATAAAAAAATTGCAAGAGTAATTTCGAATGTTTAAAACATTCTCATTCTATCTTAATTTGTCCAATTTCAGATCGCCTCTTTTTTCCTTTCCCGCAGTAGCTTTGTTCAACAGCATTCTAAATGAAGCCATTAGACTCTGAAACAACCTGATTCTTATAGGATTAACGCCCTTCTTGTATACTCAAACCCTACATTAGTTGTTACTGAGACCCCAACGACCTCAAATAATTATTTTCCCGTTCGCTCTCTTTTTTCTGTAAAAGACACTCTACTTCATTCTGAGGTAAAGTGTCTCCTCTCACAGAACCCTACCGAAATTTGAAAATACCAACATCTTAGTATCTTTTCAGGCAAAACAGAAGCTCGAAGGATGAAACAAGAGAAAGCCTCTAATCAATATTTTAACGCAAAATTCATTCATTTTAACTTTCAGAATTTCAACTAAATTAATCAACCATGAAATTATAATCTATTTAGCAATGTACGTGCAGTCCTACATATTACGCACCAGTAAATTCACAATGAAGGGAAAATGTTATTGCGGGACAAAGAAATATGTATATAATGGAAACGAAAAATCGATTCATGTTTGAATCACTGAAAGATTTCAATGAATAAATTATTTTCATAACAAAAAGTGTATTCGAAATTGTTTCAGAATTATTCCGTACGTAACTCCTAGGAATTACAATGCGCTTCATGGCACAACCACAAAATCTACCCGGCAAGACACCCTTTGTAAAATAGTTTCTCTGACGGTTTGGATTACGTCTAGCAAAGTGGGTAACGTTTTATGGTCACGCGATGACTACCCGCCTTTTACTCTTTGGATAAAGAACACTTTCAGTGACGCCTCGTCGACCACGAATAAAAGGAAGAAGACACTGGCGTATCGAGAATCAGTATATCTTCGCTCACAAAAGAAATCCACTAATGGAAAGAGCGTTATTAATCTACTTTTAATTCTTCCTTTAAAGTATAATAAAAAAAAAGTAAATTAATAAATAAAAGCTTCGAAAGCTTTCCAAATACAAGCAATCATTTTCATGATTCGAAGTACTTTTCAATAATCCTGAGAGGGGACGATAAATAAAGATAAAAAAAAAACAAGATTCGTGATGAAATGAAACTTTCTAAAAACTCGACGACAGTTTTTCTTGTTTCCTTCCCCTCATCCTTAGACTCACCCCCCACGATATCTGTCGACGATAAATTATAATATGTAAATTGCAGGTTTGGGGGAACTCACAGCACGTTTTAGGGAGTAGTGAGATAGGTGGTCTGGCAATTACAGGGGCTTACTGTACATACAAATTGCGCGACCCTCTTTAGTACCATTTACCACCCCTACTACCACTTCATTCCTCAGTGAAAGCCGAGAAATCGCAGTTACATGAAACCAGACACTGCAAAGGTACTAAAGCAAGAAGTAGTCTTGATGGCTCTGGCTATAACTCCTATTTGCTATTTTCACATTTAGACCCTCACAATTCTTAACTTTCTCTCTTTTTTACTGATCCAAATAGAAAAAAGCGAGAAACTTATACCGTCGATCAATCAAACGATTCATCCCATCTTATAAAACTATTCTAGTACAAAGTTACTGACAAGGGCAACTTTCTTCAACTTGATAAGTTAAACAATTAATATTAAAATTAATCTATTTTGTCCTAAATTTATAGTATTCAGCGAAGGGTTAATTACTTGGACTATAGTCTCTACCAGATTGCAATATTGATAAGCATACCACTAATTCCAAATCCCTCTATGAGCGAAATTAAAGAAAGCTTGGTTCTGCTCTCAACTCTTATTTAATTAAAATTCCCTAACGTCGAATATTCAAAGTTTCTGACAAGTCTGATATCAAATATGTATAATTCAATAACTGGAGGGCATAGTTTGAAAGAAGAAATAGATAAAATCAGATTTTCGATTTCAATTCAAGTTTAGAACAGCTTGAAATAGACATAGGATTCTAGTTAAAATTCGGGTCAGCAGCAAGAAGCTGTCCTATTCCTCTGAGAGAAGCACTGAAGGGGTCGCTGGACAAATTATCTGCCATCCTCGTCCCTACATCTCGCTTGCCCTTTACCATTCTCAGGATTTACTCTCTCCTTTTCGCCCTCGTTTCATTCCTCCACCCTAATAGCTGCCTATGGAAACGCGACGGGACTCTCGATGGATCGGACAAAATCTCGTGCATTGTGTAACCTTACCCCTCCTCCTCATCATCAACTTGTTCCCAAACCGACGACCTTCTGAACAAGAAGGAAGAAGTTGAGAGAGAAGCTCCTTCCAATTTGCCATCAGGGTTGTGCATTCGACGGGAGATCGAAAGATATTGAAATTAAATTCCTTACATCATCCTACCTCTTTATTCCTCTCATTACGAAATACGCTTATTTTAACAGACATACTAATAAGTAATAAACTAATAAACTAATAAGATGTGATACTAAAGTCTGCAAATAAGACCGGAAAAATTTCATCTGCTCACCCTCATAGTATCACCCTGAAAATCAAGCCCTAAGCACAAAAGTAATTAAAAATCCCATAGAAGTTGATTTTGAGGGTAATCCTATGGAGGAAGGCATGAGATGAAACTATTTCGATCGTATTTAGACATTAAATATAGAACCATTTAGAAGAATATATTAGTCCCTAAGTTTGGGGATTTTTAATCATTTTTGTGCTTAGGGGCTGATTATAAGGGTGGATAAATTATTAGATGGATAAAACTGTTTTGGGCTCAAATGAATGCTTTAGGAAAATTTAATATTAAAGCTTCTATCAAAATTTTTATTTTTGGCTTCCTGGTTTGTCTTTGAGCAACACTTCTGCGATTGCATGATCCTCAAGGATCGTAAATTTGAAGAGTGGAATGGCCAGAGAGCAGGGGGTTAGAAAATGGCCAACTAGGAAAAGGTGTTTGCTTTTATGGATGGAATTAAGTCTGGCTTACCCGCGATGTGTCAAGATCCGTATTTACGACGCCAAATCTCCGATAAAAACCCATCAAATGTTTTCTCCCTGATATTGTACTCGTAATAGCAGACGCCATTATCAGTATCATCGATTACGTTCATCCAAGTTGGAAATTATTATAATGAAACTACGCTTATCAACATTAAGGAGATTTAATCTGGACGTAATTGATTATTACGTTTTTCTCTCGATTTTGTATAATTCAATAACTGGAGGGCATAGTTTGAAAGAAGAAATAGATAAAATCAGATTTTCGATTTCAATTCAAGTTTAGAACAGCTTGAAATAGACATAGGATTCTAGTTAAAATTCGGGTCAGCAGCAAGAAGCTGTCCTATTCCTCTGAGAGAAGCACTGAAGGGGTCGCTGGACAAATTATCTGCCATCCTCGTCCCTACATCTCGCTTGCCCTTTACCATTCTCAGGATTTACTCTCTCCTTTTCGCCCTCGTTTCATTCCTCCACCCTAATAGCTGCCTATGGAAACGCGACGGGACTCTCGATGGAT